>JBCAUF010000052.1:17861199-17878941 GCA_038406115.1 Haemulon aurolineatum | reverse complement strand
TGGAGGGTGAAACCGAAAAAAAAGAGAGAGATGAGGAGATGGAAGAGGGTGAGTGGACGGGAAGAGAAGCTGTGAGGGACGTAAAGCAAGAGCAAGAGCTACTAGCCAGTGACGTCATCATTACCTGCACTGACAGGCGTCAGTACATTCTCTTATAGTCCTTCCCTACTAGGTCATAGGCCACGGTTCAATCACACTGCATCAGCTGTATATCTTCCCCTGTTCATCGTCTCTGTCCTCGTTCTCATCCATCCATCCCGATTACACCTCTAATGGTTCCTCTTCACAGCAGCCACCAACTGTAATGGAATAATGCTTGAATGAACACCCGCGTCTCTCCACTCCTGCCTTTTTCTCTCCTCCTGTCTTTTTTCTCTCTCTCTCTCTCTCTCTTAACACGCTCACATACACATACAGCCGCGCGTGCTTCCTCAGATTTTCATTTACCAAAAGCTTTTTCGCGCATTAAATACCCTGATGCATTCGACACCACTGGGGCACATAGGAAATAAAGAAGAAAGAAGGCATTACTGTCAAATTTTCATATTTAGAGTATTTATTGTATATGCCTTCGTAGAAGCAGCGAAGAGAACAAACACTGCAGAGGCTCCTCACATGTGTGCAATGTGCAAAACACTCCATTCAATAGGTGAGATAGTTCATCCTCTCCAGCGCTGCCCTCCCTTTCCAGAGGAAGATGCTTTTACTGTATAATCGCTCACATTTAGCATTATTCTTCAATTTCACCCCCCTCCCCCCACCCTCGACGTGCCTGTCTCTGTCTCTCCAAGCCCGTATTGTGACACTGTAGTGTAGCCTCACGCTGTCCTCAGGGAAAATCATCCTTCCATCGTCCAACCCCGCCAGGCTTATCAGTGACAGGGGAGAGACGAATAAGGGATCAAAAGAACCTTTTCTTTCCCTTTTTTCACACTGTCAGGTTATATTTACTCCGGGTCCCCGTGGCTCAGCACAATGCCGCACACACCAATTACACATGACGGGCTTTTTCATTTTCTGGGACCCAGGGTGGTGCACTTGTGTCGTTATTGAAACCTTTCAACCAAACACTTTCAAGGGCAGACCGGGAACATACCTGTGGGGTTGTGGGTAAATATTCCCCTACTGAAGTCTAAAAGTTGTTGTTTTTACAATAACTTGATTACAGTGGAGTTTAGGAGCCTACAGGCTTTCATGGAAGTTTGTCTGTTTCACAGCCAGTCTAACCTCCCTATGTCCCACAGAGTGTATTTTTACAACACGCTAAGGCTAAAATGCCTTAACATGAAATGATATAATTGACAGAAAAGTATTACTAAGCTACTATTGCCTCATGTGAGACCAATTATCATCTTGAACCACAAATGGGCAGCTTGTTTGGCAGTGCGATTCATCCGCAGAGTCTCTGCTGGTTCAGACGAACCCCGCTTCAAAAAAATGAAAGAAAAAAAAATCCCCAAATCCCACAAATCATTTAAAAGGAAACAATAGCTAACAGCAGCAGGGAAGCCGATGTAATGACCCATGTCTCATTCTTTTAAAGGATAAACAGATGCCACTTTTCATTCTTTTGTAGAATCCATACCTTCACTGCGGCATCACCGCATGTCCCATTACTGCACATCTGATGAAGGACCCTCTGCTGTTAAAATAGGATCAAGGTTAATAACTAATCCTTGATAAAACAGGCAATTTAGGTTTTCAAAACTAAAGCAGGCCAAGATTCCCAGTGTGTTTGAGTGTTTACCCAGCCCCCATTACAATGTACTAAAACCTTGGCTCTGGTGTTAAGGACTGGCAATAACCCACCACTTAATGAGTAAGGCCTACTGCTGCTCCTGCCAGGCGATAATCTTCTCTTGGCATAACCAAATCAAGCACAGAAATGTTCTTATCAGGAAGGAACAGCAGACATCCACTCCCCCCGCCCAAAAAACACCCGACGGACCCCTGACTTAATTGATTTTCACCATCCCAAGGCTGCTCATTCCATGCGTCAGACTATTTTATTTACTGGACTGCTTGTTTGGGTGCTAGATTGTTTTCTGATTCTGATTCAGGCCTTGATGGCGGCTGTGCAAAAAATAGCCTCAACGTGGGCATTTTTCTTTTTTTTTTTGGTTGTTGTTGATGTTTTTGTTTTGTTTTATTCACTTACATTTCAAACATGTCGTCTAACTTTTCTTCAAACATGTTTTAGGGACAATTAAATTGGTGGGTAGACTGCTTACAAAGTAGCCTTCCCACATCAAACTGGCGCACAATGAAATCATAATTAAATCTTTGTTCGGGTAGGCGTCTTTTGTTTTGTCCTCAGAGGAGAATTCCTACAGATTTTACACTGTATGATCCAATTTGGAATCATGCAAGTGGACTTTTAATAAAGTACATATTGTTTTGTGAATACTTCTACAAAGCATCTTGTTGATTCACTTGTGGGACGCTGTAATACATCAAAACATGTCCAATCACTATAGATCATGTGCACAGGTCATGTAGATGATTCGATGTGTTTAAAAACAGAAAAGAGCATTAAATAACTCTCTGCAAGCTTTTGCCATTATGCTTTGGACTTTTTAAAACTATTATTATTACTATTTTGTCAAGGGATTGTTTTAGATTCAATAGCCTCTCTGATTGGAAATCATCAGATCTAACAAAACAAGCCTCATCAGATTTGTTCTCCCAATTCTTTTTCTTTTTTTTAAATATAATTGCCAATTCACTTTTGCTCTTTCCTGGAGCTGGCATTAATCTCATTATGTTTAGCCTTCTCCTTGTCATTTTTTTTTTCTTTCACAAAATATTGCATATTTTCAGTTGGATGATGCAGTTGGGTAATAGGTCTACGCTTTTAAAATGATGAAAATTATATCTGGTAGTGTAATAGGTTTCTAATTGTGTACTGACACCATCGCTTTCACTGATTGGCACTCATGTTTCTGGTGTACTCATGAAAAACCTCTCAACACACTGACAGGGCATGGACTATTGGTACAATTCAGTATTGATACATATTACTTTTGAAATAACGAGGCAGAGCTGTCACTAACGGGAATTAGATGAAAGCATGCTTATGCACTGATGGAGGAACAAGTCAAAATATTTGCATTAGACATTATATTCCACATTACTTCAAAGTAAATGAGCAATTTTCCAGGTATTTTTGTCAATTCACTATTGGAGCACATTCATTGCATATTTATGTGCATTCATGTAATGCAATTGGGGTTTTTTTTCAGTGGTCTTGTTGTGAACAGTGCAATGAGAGGATAATTTGACAAAAAGGCCCATAATTTCATGGTGCTATAAAATCAGTGCCTTTCTGTAACATTCTATAAGGAGAGAGTCCTCATCCAAAGGTGAAGTCTAGAAAGGATTTGACAGACGTTCTTGTGATTTTCCGCATTTTGCTCCACAGTTCGTAATGGCCATTTCACCTATACAGTCGTGAGGCACTTGTCACTGCGAACCCCCCGCTGTTGACCTGGGGACTGCCAACATAAAGCCGGAGCAGCTGCATTACAAGACTGTGCTCATAAAAGTTGGAAAAAAAACTTAAGTGCTCCTGTGAGACATGAGACATGTGCGTTGTCAAACATATACAAATTGTAAAACTCACAGATGATAAGTCATTTTATGTCTCAACCTGTGAGAAGGACGAAAGCGCTTACTGTCATTTAACAGCTCATTTAATTTAACTTACATTCAAATGACATATCAACTGGCTTTGGGGATTTTCAGCAGTATAAATGCAATATGAGATTTCATTCAGCCTCCTTCTACAAATTGCACTGAACTCTGTTTTCTGATAGAAAATGGAAGTGATTTTCTTGTGGCTGTTTTTGAGATAACAGCTTTTTGACCTTAGACTTTGTTTTGTCCACCACTCAGTCAAGTATATTCTCAATATATATGATCTGAGAGAGCAGAAATGACTAACACACGTTCAAAATGTTTAGATGTCTTCAGTGGTCCATTTGGCTGATTTAACTTTAAGCAGGTGAGTGCAGAAGTTGGATAATTGATGTTTCATTACTCTGTAGTCAAAGTCTTCTCAGTGGGTTCAGCTACATGGCTGCACAGGCTGTTTCCTGGAGGGTTTTTTAAGATGTTTTTTAATTTCACTTCCCTGCTTGTCAGATTGACAGTACATTACAGAAATTTGGCTGTGCAACAGCCTTGTCAGCAGCAGACCATCAGCTCGTGCACTCCTTTGCCTCACTTTCCCACTGTGGAACGAAGTCTATTCACAGTGAGAGAAGAGCAGGATAGTTTGGCACTCTGTTTACCTCAAGTAAATTTGCATACACAAGGATTAAAGTTTTCTGTCTATGCCACTGATTATCCATGTGAAGTGTCAAGACAACAGGTAGTTGCATTCAACAAACAACATTGAAAAAATAAATAAATAAAAAAGCTAAAAAAAATTATTTTACACCACCTGCCCAAGGAATGGGCGGATGTGAACATGGCTCCAAATGAATGCTAATGGTTCTCTGTATCTACTGGATATGTGTAACTTAATATATGTGTTAATCATATCACCTCTGGAAAGCAATAACATGTCAATGCCTTAATGGTGTGTTACTGCTTCCCTATAACATTAATAATAATAAGTTGTTGCAAGGTAAAGTGTGAAGTGCCCACCTGGTGGAAACAGACTTAATCTCAAACGTGTCCCCGGATGAATTTGTAAAATAGCTGACAATGACTCCCAATGACACAATTGTTCTCCCACATATAGTGCACTCCAGTTTGCTGACAAAATATGACTGCTGATATTAATAGCTTGCTGCTATTTTGCAGATATCAAACATCTTTCCAGCTCAAAATGCACAATGACAGTGCACTTGTTTTACTCCTTTGGTAGACAATAGGGCAGGGCTGACTGATCAAGCAAAAGCAATCGCTACAGATATTGTGGTTTTCTGAGTACAGCTGTCATCCGATCTTCTTGGGCTTATGCCTGTGACTGGTGAGATATCATTTTGTTTTCATTTGCTCTCGTGAGAAAAAGAAAAAAAACCCCACAGTATTTGGAAGTTGGAAAGCAATAGATGATGCAAGACAGCGTGTGCCCATTCTGTCCCTCTGAGAAAGCATTTAACAAGGGGACAGAGCTGTTTGTAACTTTACCTGTGGTAAAATGAGCACTGCAAATGACAGTTTATGAGAGGCCCCCATCTGCTGTTGATACTTGAAGTGCATCTTTTATCTTCCCTGAGCATCGTAATCACCTCTATATTTAGAACAGAGTTTTTTCTCCCTTTCCATGCTCTCTTGTAATTTGTTTTCAATTTGCCTTCACTTGGTCTCATCAGTTGACTTCATGCTTTCGCTTATTCGCAAGCAGCATTAAAGCACCTGTGTTTATTTTGTATTATTGCCATGTTTTTGCATCTCAGGACTCCCATAAAAACCGGATGGTGCATCTGAATGGGTTTATCCTCAAAGTAATTTGAAATATATACATCATACAGTCCTTGGTGCTGTAATTTAATTCACAGCAAACTCATCTTATTTCAGTCCCGTCAACAGCAACTTACACTCTAGCTGTGGGCTATTCATAAGTATTTTTCACTAGCATTGAGTGGCACTCTTGACATGAATTCATCTGCAACTTTTGAAGTTGCTTTGAACAAAAGATTTTACTCGCTTCCTCCTTAAGTTTATTGGTATTATTCAGTTTGCGTAACCTTTAAAAGATACATAGTATAACAACAATAAAAGCCACGCTGACTACCTAATAGACCCTGAGTTCTGTAGCTGTGTGCCTGAACAGCTGGTAAGTAGCGCTGTAGCCCCATAGGGAAAAGCCATGTCTCCTTTCATGTTCCCACTGTACACTGCAGACTTCAAATACAACCAGGAGTCATCATGTCTTCTGCAGAATGCCTCAGATGACTCTGTAGGAGTGTCAAAGCTAAGCATGAGTTCTGGTGGAAGGCTGATATGATGTGAGCCATGTGCAACTTATGGTGGGAAAGACAGATAAGAGAGTGTACTTGTTTGCTTCATTCAGACACAATCAGGCATTGTTGTGAAAATTGCCATTCTTCTCATTCATTTGAATGGAGGTAATGTGTTTAGCTTAGGCTAAAACAGTGCAGACCACCAGTCATTTGAGAAAAAAAAACAGTGGCCTGTGGCAAAAAAAAAAAGAAGTAGAAAGAGGCTCAACTTTTGGATAAAAAAAAAACAAAACAGCACAATGCTTTGCTGCAGAGGCTGATCACATTTAAGCCAAGAAACGGACTGCTGCATGGTCAGCCTGAAACGTTGCCAAAACCAGGAGCCTACCCATGGGGAATTCATGGATAAAACTATGATACTGATACAGTTGTGTCCTAGCTTGAAAGAGAGGGAGGGAGAGAGCAGCAGAGTGAATCAAAAGAGGGCAGGTGGTAGCGAGAAAGCCAGAGAATCAGAGAAATAACGCTATCCTCTGATCGTTTCACAGTACATAACCATAAATAAACACATCCTGCAGCTAACTGTTGCAATGCCTGATTGAACTGTTTGAATGCTGCTTAAGGAGAACTATAACCCCAACTCCTGCCATCATTCTTACAGTCTGCCCAGAGAGATGTACAGCTAAATTCTTCCAGCCTTTAGAGATGCTGTGTATGAAGAAAGTAGTGGGCACTATGAAAATTTATGAACCTGTCTTCATTATAATGCCATGTGCTTGCATGTCACTACATGACGAAGTGCAGAAGAACATAATTTACAACAGGTGCACTAATTTATGTGATTATACAGCCAAACAGCATGAAATGATATCAGCCTCAGAAAGAGAGTGGTGTTCTTTTTATTTTGTGCATAGTCAAGTTGTGTTCATTGGTTTAGTCATTGCAACAACAATCTTCAATTGCAGGGTATCAAAGGGGCATGACAATACATTAACCCAAAATAAAGTGTTAATTGGAGAACTGCCAAGCACTGGCACAGAGCCAGCGTAGAGTTTCTGTGTCTTCATTGTGCTTTTACATGTTCATTCCTTAGAATTTTGAACACCCACAGGAGCACACACACCAATCAGGGATAGTGAATTTATTCTCTGCGTTTAACCCATTCCTTAACACACCAGTAGTGAACACACGGGAGCAGTGGGCAGCACTGTTTGGGAGCAATGGGGGTCAGCTATCTTGCTCAGGGGCACCTCAGCCCTTGACCTGTCCTGGGATTTCAACCACAGACCCTGCAGTTACAAGCCTGATTCCCTTCCTCTCAGCCACAAGCTGCCCAGGAGACAGAACTTAACGGCCTATTTTGAATAATTTATTTCTTGCAAAAAAGAAATGGAATAAAAGTGCAAAAATTAAACATATAAGTCCATCCAACTGTTTTCATGATTCAATTATATAAGAAACTATCGACTGAAAGATATCTTGTGAAAGACCAAATGTGGTCAAAGCATTGGTATTATAAAATCATTCAGTTCGATAATAGAGTTTAATCAGTTTAAGGGTAGGATTCGTCTTTGCAATTTGAGTTTCCAATCATTTCCTTGCACCCATTGCAGTGATGCTCTTGTATCACATTGTGCCATTCCTTGTTTATATCCGTCCTTTCTCTTCTGAGTTGAGGCTTTATATGGTTATTGCCTTCCGATTCCCAAATGCTTCTCTTTAATTGAGGAGCAGATGTATTTACAACCAAGTGGAAGTCCTTTAAACTCAAACAGAAGGCTTCTCTGCTTGAGCTATTAAATCATGTTTACACGCTTTGTCTGTTGTTTGTCATGAGTCGGAGGAAGGCCATTCTTTTCTCAGTGTTTTCTCAATCAGGTGGTTTAGTTGCCTAAACATGTCCATCAATGCCTTAATCATGCTTTAGTTGTTTTATTCGCAGGAACACGTGAGTGTGATCATTAAACGCAAAATGTGAAATATGACAATTGTGTTGCTTGAAAAACAAGATTCCCCCTCCCTAAACATCGAGCTCATTCAAATGAGTGACATTTGAGCGTGATTCTCAAACGGTGGCTCCAAATTTAGAACGTGGTCACTGACTGAGTGATAGCAGGATTTAACTTCAAACAAATAGTAACAGCATCCAGCCTGTTAGCCATGCATCAATTATTCAGGGTGCCAAAAATACGTGATGCTAATGCTTTTAGGAGAGCCGATCCCTTCACCTTTGGCCTGCTCCCTAACTCAGTAATTTACAGTATTTGATTGATTTTTCTTTTCTTTTTTTACGAGACTCAATGATGAAAGAGCAAGAATCTCTTTCATCCTTGACCAATCAACCTACACATGCCTCTCCTTTCAAGATACCTTTTTGCCTTCCTCTCTATCCAGGAACGGCTTCAGTGGGTTGACATGACGTCCTGGCCTATCTGCCATCAACTCCAATGGTTGCCATATTTCAAGCAGCATGACTGTGATATTATGATTATTATATATCATTTTCATTCTTCTCTTTGGTTCCGTCTCTTTGGTTTCACCTGAGAGTGCACTGACACGAGCTGAGTGAAGTAGTAGAATTTCATCTCCCGTCTTTGGCATTTTCACACACATTACTGCACAGCACCACAGGAGAGATGCTCTCTCTCTCTCACACACACACACACACACACACACACTCCTTTTCCAGAGCTCTGGGGTCACGCAGAGCAGTTGTGTAAAATTCTGCGAAATAATAACAAACACTCAAATGCAGATTACATGGCGTAGACGCAAATTGTGTTCAGACTGCGTTCCTCCTCCGTGAGAGGAGAGACAGAGAGAGAGAGGAGGTCAGACCATTATTTATCACATGAAGACCAACAAAGAATGAAATGCACATGGTCTACAGGTGCAAAGAATGTGATGACAAGGCTGTCACTGGCTGGTGCTGTCGCATGCTGCTGGTAAACATCTCTTACAGTAAGTGTTGTTGGGTACCTAGACAGCAAGGATTGCATTGTGTACCTTGAAGGTTTGTGTCACAAGCCGGAGTGCAAAGTCAAAGGAAAAATATATATATGTAAATAAAACAAGAGTGACATTGTATACTTGTGTAGAAGGTCTGAGCAAAAAAAACAAAAAGCAAGTTACTGAAGACGTTTGCAGTGTTAGATGACCCTGCAAGGTGCAAAATAAACATCCGGCTTCGAGCTAAAGGTGTGACTTTAGAAACCTACCCCTTCAGATGTTATAAACGACAGCATAGAAAATAAACCAAAGAAAGCGAGGTGTGAATACAAGAGAGAAGAAGGAGAGAAAGGTTTACAGGCCTCTCCATATTAATAGCGCTGGATAGTTAATAGTCACAGCCAAAGGGGAGAGCAGCCAAACAGATTTGGTCCTGCACTGCTGAGTGATTAAATGGAAATCAAAGAAGTCACGTTAAGGACTGGGTTACACTACAGGTACAGGAATGTCCCAGTAGGGGGTAAAGAGTCTTAATGGAATTATAAGACATTATAAGAACAAGTATTTTTGGATTACCTCTTGCCTACTTAATTCCCAATCCCCCAAAGAGGTACAGATTGGACTTAAACCACTGTGGGAGTTCAGCCCTACATTTAATACAACATTAAAGACCTTACGTTCATTGAGAGGGCAATAGGATCACATGCTTGTGTGTTATTGGTAGGTAAGCGGGTTTGTTGCCATGCATTTCAATTAGCTGGAAAGGAGGAGAGATTGAGGAAGCAGGGGGTAAAAAACGTGAAAGAGGAGTGAGTGAGTGAGTGTTGATTACAGAGGAAGATGAGGTTCGAGGTAAACAGTGCACAGGCGGGTTGATTTTTTCCTGCCCGCATGTTTTGATAAGCCTCTTATACTTTACTTGCACTTTTCTTTTATGATGCGTGCGTTCCCAGTCTTCCCGCTGCTCTCACAGCTCCAAAAGAAATGGCTCATTGGTGGGTGGAGCAGTATATACTTGCAGAGGTGCCCGGGAGCATTGCCCAAGGGAGGCCTGCGGATAATTACAAACCATTCAACAAACACAGCTCGGCGGCTCACGTAGACATCCTGGTGGCGAGCCAATGGGCAAACAGAGCTCTTAACGAGACAGAGACGACAAAACACGGCGCACATGAGTCATGCAGCAGCACCTATCGAGATTGGAGACGTGGATCGAAGTTGCAAAGGCAAACAAAGGAACACCTGAGTCACCGAAGAGGATGGAGGCCGAGAAGGAGGTGGCAACAGCAGAGCTCAGAATATCCCGTCCATCCCGTAAACTATCACAGGTAAAGAACATAATCATACTTAGTAGCTTGGGGACAGTAATGAAGAAGTGGAGAGGATGGCGTACTGGTCACCTTATCTTCAAGCCCACAATCATTACAACCATTTAAGTCCAATTTCTGCCCCTTAGTAAATGTCACCTCTATTTGCAACCAGACTCGGTGCACTCTCCAGACTCTTAGTTCGCAGGGAATGTGTGTTTGCAGGCGTGCGTCTGTGTGCAGTGTTTGATGAAATGGCCTTGCCCCCACAGGGATGATATTCTAACTGAAAAAGGGAGAGGGCAGAGCGGAGAGCTCTGCAAAGAATCCGATGTATCAGTAACCTCAATCATGTCCCACACCTATGGCTAACCTCGGGCTAAGTTAGGGAATTAACAGAGCAGCCAGGGAGAGATGCAACACTGCCTTTGACTTTGCACTTCAGAGGTGCGAGCGCTTTGCCCCTCCTCTGGAGATTCTTGAGAAAGACCATCATTATACATTAATAACACCAGAGACTTCTCCCCCCGCCTGCACTGTCTCTGTTTGTGTCCCCTATTGATTTTTCACTGAATTCTTTTGATGAGAGTATGGGGACGGTCACTTTGATCACGTTTGCCATCATTTGCTGTGTGTTTGGGTGGCTACGTTGTGTGTGTGTGTGTGTGTGTGTGTGTGTGCAAATGGACAGCGAATCTACTTGTGCAATGTGTGCATATATGCTTCTTGCTAAACGGCTGTTCATTTCCCACATGTTTACTAAACCTCTGACAATTTCTCATCCCATATTCGGCTCAATGCTACTCCGCCCTCCTTTCTTCCTTGACGCATGTTTTTTTTCCCCCTGTTTCTTTCATTTTTTTCTTTCTTTTTTGCAACTCTGTCGTTTTGCAAATTATAGGCTTGGCATTTTAGGAAGGGCAGTTCACCCTGTTGGTTCTTCACAGTTCTGTGCATTTGTCCTGCTGCCACTCCATGCGTAAAAATTCAACCCAACACAGCCAAAGGAGGAAAAAAAAAAGAAAAAAATCTCAGACAGCAATGTTGAACCAAGAGCTTAGCTTGAGCATCACAAGGAACATGCACAACACAAACACACACACATGCTCGTTTGGATATCAGGACACATAAAACAGCAAAGCCAATAGAGGGCTGTATTGTTTGGGCTAATTGTGGAGATAAGCAGCTCTTCCTGGGAGACTTCTCCTTTTTCTCTGAATGTCTCTGGCTGATCAGGTTTCAGTGACATTCAAAGATGGGGCCAGAACTGAGCCGACACACATACACGCACACACCTGCAAGCGCTCATCAAAGACCCAAACACAAGCTGGTAAAACCAAGGTTTTACCTACAATGGTTTGCTCAGCTATATATTTCACAGGCATCCATTTCACCTTCCCTCTTGATATTAAAGTCATGGCTCATTCATTGTGAAGGAAATCGCTATATTATCAGAATATTTGTCAAAAGCCCGGAAGGATGTAGACCCAATTGAATACCCCTGCAGTTTGTCAGAGAATGTGCAATGTTTGCACATTTCTCTTTTTTCATCAAACAGGAGCCACAACCTCAGGGCATAAAAGGACATTTGGTGTTAACTGCCTGTTTCAGTAAGCACAAGTCAATATGTCTGTTTTTACATATGATGCATGAAATACTATTTTAGACATGCTCATGAATTCCTATACAAACAAATTCACATGTCACCACCTTACTGTTTCCAAAGAAATATGGCTTTATGCAAATAGAAATCACTGAATTTGTTGCGTTAGAAACCATTTCAAGTCTCTAAAATATGAGAACTTCTTCCTGGATGTGATTCAAGAGCAGTACGTGACCATGTTGACACACACACACTTTGGAAGCAAAACAACAAAAAAGTAGTATGTGGCACCCAGCGGCATCTAGTGGTGAAGATGTGCATTGCAATCGCATCGCCTCACCCTCCACCTTCCAGGAACTACAGTCTGCGAAAATGCGAAAGGCGCTCTTTAGAGCCAGTGTTTGGTTTGTCTGGTTTATCTTGGTTTGTCCAGAGTGTCTCAGTGGAGGAGGATCTGTGCTGTCTGTAGACTTAAAGGGCTCCATTTAAGGTAACAAAAACAACTAATTACATGCTACTGAAAACATGCTGTGCGGGCTACTTTACAGGTTATATTGACGCATTTATACATTCACATGATCATGCACAACCAATCATATGTATGTATGTATGTATGCACATTACAGAAAGGACTGCAGATCAAATGCACACAAACAGCATTATTTCAAAAGAAAGAAACTAGAGGCATTTTTCCCCTCCACCCTTTACGGTTATTCTCCAATTGGATACTTATTTTCTCAGTTCACATTCCCTCTGAAGCACTTTTGCTGAGTCAATAATATTAATATTGTTGAAGCTTAAAAACAGCCTATCGTAAGATGTTTTTTTTTCCTGATCTTTACCTTTGGTTGTTGCTCATTCATTCATGAATATTTATGTTATCGAGAAATACTTAAGATTGGAGACTAAGGTTTCGGGGCCTTTTAGGAACACATAAATCAGCAGGTGATACGAATTAAATCTGCTTGGTAATACTCGGTCATCCCAACTCTCACAACAAGGATCACGTGTGCTGGTTGTAATTCCACATCAAAGTCCATTCAGTGAAGCAAAGAGATGTGAAAGCGCAGGAAGTTTAATCCTACATCCTTAATTAGCAGTTTTTACTCCTAGACGGGCTGTCATCCATTCCAAACTTCCACCTTTAACACAACATACCCTCAATCTACTGGTGGATGTCAGACCTGCTGACTATGCACACTGTGTAGCAGTGACCCTAGTTTGCATTATCCTCCTTTTCCCTCCCTCCCCCGTTGTGAGTGCAGGTTCATCACAGGGATGAGTAATCTCACTTGTGCCTTAGTCCCTGCAATGATTAGGCCTCTAATCATCTGTCTATCAAACCCTAACTGAATGAAAACATGACCACTCTTGTGGGCCACATTATTGACAGTAATGACTCTGTGTACAAGTGAGGGGGAGGGTCTTTGTGTGCCGTGCTGCCTGTCACCAGCAACTGAGTATAAACCTCTAAAACCAAATCAAAGCCTCTGGTGCATTTCCTTCCATTACAGTTCCTCATTATTTCTCTCTCGGCTTCGGTTAGATGTAGCTGTTTGCTGTGCTGTATATCTCACATTCTCACTCAGCCTCCACCGTGTGTTTTACAAACCCAGACAGAGTGATCTCAGGGCTCGCCTCATATAAACTTGTGTGAATCTAGGGAAGGACTCTGGTGGTTTTTAAATCTGATTTCTGTGAAATAAATGAGGCAGTTGCTTCAGTTTAGTATTCTGTTTCATCTTCCCTCTATGGTGAGGTTCCTCTCCTTTAAACTCTAAAGCAAGCAGCAGCAGCAGCAGCAGCAGCCCCACTTGGAGAGCCTGTCACTGAAACTAGAAATGCTGGATGATGTCACACCCAGTCATTAACACGCTGAGATAATTACAAAACCCAACCAGGCATCCGTGATATGACAATCTGTGTAATTTGTTGCAACTTTTCATGGATTCACAGGATTTTATCAAAGATTACAGTATGTTACACTACCCCATTACTGTAGCCTATAGTCTAAACAATCGGGATACATTTGCAACAATCTGCTGCTGTTTGGGTTGCAGAGGAATAGGAGGGTCCACGGTGCGGTGGAAGTGAGGAAGCAGGCGGGGTGGCAGTGGCACAGCAGTCGAGTTGCAGGGCGGCACAGGGAAGGAACGCTGCCTCGGAGCGCGCAGCGCGCAGCGAGAAGGGACGCGTTGATTGACAGTCGGAAAGGCACGGAGCGCCCCGTGCGGCACACGAGCGGAGCACGCTAATCTCCCCCGTAACCGTCTTGTCAAAGGCATCTCTGTGAAATACCAGCCCGATCAGACCAGACCGGCGCGAATAAAGGAGTCTCTATCCATCCCCACGGGCTCGGAATCGGAGTCTTCTCTCTCGCCGAGTGACCGAGTGGAAAGGAACGTGGCTGGCTCTGCGACCCTATCCCGTCCTGTCTTTTACCTGTTCAGTCATTAAGTGGACACCGTCTGGGCTAACCTGGCGTCGCAAAGTGTCCTGGAAACGGGAGTGGGTGGATAAAATGGTCAGGTTGCACTTTGCAATCTGAGCCAAAGAAGATTTTGGCGATTCTCTTTCATGGAGTAAAAAAACAGAAAAGGACTGCGCCCGGTGCTTTCGGGATCATTTTTTGGGGGCTTAATTTTGTTTTTGCTATATCCTGTACAATTGCGATGCGTCTGTGAGTCAAGTTACAAACCCTGGAGCCTGTAAACACTCCTTTTTTAAATCTTTTTAACTGGAATAACGACCAGATAATCAGGAGACTCTCGGGAGGAATTTAGTGCGTAATTTGTGCGGTTGCTGAGCCGCAGAAGTAGTTGTGCCTCCCTTCTTTCTCTTTTTTTTCTGTGTACGTTAAACAGCCCATATTTCCATGGAGTAGGCTAAATCGCAGGTAAAGACTTGAAAAGAGCGGCTTTATTCTCTGTCGCCTGGAACAAACAGGCGGATCTGATGCGCAGATTCTCCGTAGGATGGTAAATGACCGATGGGGAATCATGAACAGCTCTTCTGAACTCGAAGATGGGACTCGGCATAAAAACCAGGTATGTTCACAGTTGCGCTATACGGGGCTCATGAGGAGTGGTGCATCTGCTTGGCGCAGTGTTACCACGCCGAGTGTTTTTTTTTTTGGCGATGTGGCTCTCGGGCGAATCTCCGCACTGTGGAGACACTTCCCCGACTGGCACTTCTGCTCCTGTCATAATGTCTAAACCCACCCGCGGATCACACAGTCCCCACGGCTGTTCTGTTTAGCGTGACACACCGCTTCATTGTGCCAGTTAAGACTACTTGGGATACAAATAGACTGAGCCGGAGAGGGAGGGTATAGTGGTAAAAATCACAGCAGGGGATTAATGTGTGAATAGGCCGATAGTTGTTTTTGCGCATCTCGGATAAATCTTCTCAAATTTCCCTCCCCGTGTAAGCCCAGGGCTTGCACTGGAGATCGCACTGGTGTTGCTGAGAGTGTGTTGAAACATGGCACACACACACACACACACACACACACACACACACACACACACACATACGCACACGCGCGCGCACAGACACCCTCCAACAGCCATTAACACTCCAGAGCTCTTTAGGCCAGTCCCCCGCTCGGATGAATTGAGACAGGAGCGGACGTGCGTTGTGTTGCAGCCAGACAAGCTCACTTTGGGGAATAGTCAATGTGTTTTCACAAGGTCAGTAGAGGGTTATTGACAGCCCGTGAGGGAGAGGGCTCCCCTGGACCAGCGGAATCGGATTTCGGGGCACTGAGGGAGCCTGGCGCCTTTGGAGAAAGAAAAAAAAGAAAAGAAACACAAGAGTGATTTACCTTTCGTATTTCGCATCCTCTTTCCCATAAGGATGAATTGAGTTATTCGTCTTTCCTATAAGGATGGATTTAGTTATTATGCGACAAATCACGGAGAAATAATGCAAAGGTGCTGACGTGGAAACTTCCCCCCCAGAGCCACTGCAAAATGTTTTCACACAGAGTAGAAGTAAAGGATATCAGTGCTGCATTTTGGCATAGGAGTCTTCCACTTTTAAATGACTGCAATCACTGTAATGTCCAATTCATTTCACCTGTAATGCAAAGTAGCAGCAGGGAATATTAATAGTCTCATAGGCTGTAACTCATTTCATTTATTTATTCATTAGTTTTTTTAATAAAATGGACAGTTTGCTTTTCCAGATTGGCTCTTTCGCCCCTTTCCCTGCAGGAAAAAAATAGTGCACTCAGAAAATCCATGTCGATTTGCTCCCAGTTGTTCTTTGAATAAAGCATGTGGTGGGGTGGTGTCGTTCCTCAAGAGGAGATATTGTGGCACATTTCTTTATAATTTCCAAATCTTGCCAGGTGCCACGTGCCAGACGACGTGCAGCCTCCTGCCTTGTGCTCCAGCAGGTTTCATGACTCAGTCTGCGTCATTCGCGAGGTGGCCCTCTGACCCCCGGCCTGTGTTTCGAGACCCCCCTCGAAGTGCCTAATTGCATTAGTATCGATTAATGGGATGCCGTGGTTAATTTTTCATACATCACAGCTGGCTGATTTTCATGGCACCTCTTCACTCCCGAAGGTGGAGCTGATCAGTGACTAAGAGGACATGACCAACATTTAGCCCACTGCCTACAAGCCGCTCTGCCTCTTTCACAGCCACTTAAAGGTCACGCGAATAGCAAATATCTCTACCCTGGGTTTTAATTTGATGATTGCGTGTCCTGCAATACCCCTCCCCTCCTATCCCATCCCCTTTCCGAATCTCCGCCTCAGATCAGAAAACAAAAAGAGTCTGTGCAAGGAAAACGATATCCGATGTGATTCATTTGCATTCCTTTTCATTTATGTGTTCTCAAGAGGAGGGGGGAAGAAAGACCCCTAGATGACTAAATGAAGCTGTGATATGCTGAGTGGTAAGCCTGGAGGATGAAAAGGCAAAAAATATGTCCCCTAACCCCAACACTCGCTCCGGATCAGACAGCATCGAGGGGGATGATGTTGGATGAGATGAGAGGTTGTGGGAAATGGGGACGGCTAATGCTGCTGCCTGTCCCTCTCCTCCCTACAGTACATCTATCTGTCTCCTTCGTCTGCACTTGTTATTTTGCCATCACACGCGGACGCACATAAATACTCGTTCTCACTCGGTGTGTCAGCCTGTCTCTCTCTGTAATCCTGAGCCGTAACGGCGGCCCCCCTTTTTTTCTTTTTCTCCTCCAGCCTTGCGCTATTGACACAGTCATTTCAGACCCAGTGGGGAGAGATCGGTTAATAGAGATCTCTCGCGGTCTCTTGTTTGTTTTGATATTACAAAACGCAGCCCGGTTATTTGTCTGGTAACTCTGCATATTTGATTTGCTGCCGTCGCCCCGTGCACTTTTGCACCCGACGGAGGCCTGGTAGAGCAAAAAATTCAAATGCATCTTAAAATCGTCCTTGAAATGTAATTCACGGGATAAAAGGCTACAGAGACTGATGCCACAGTCAGAGATACTCTATATGAATTGCATCGGTGAGAAACAAAATGGCTACCATGAGTAACAGTGTGATGAGTGGATATAACGATGAAACTTCCTTATAAAGTACGAGTAATGAAAAGGAATGAAAGCTAATGGAAGTCAAGGTTGCAGCTTGCTATTACAACCAGAGTATAGTGAGAAAACTTCAACTCGAGGGTGTAAAAGTGTGCTAAAATTCTGATCAAATTGTTTCTTTTCTCCACGACTGCTCAGGCAAAATGTAATTCCACACACGAAACACAATAAACACGGGATGCAATATTGTGCTGTAAAAAACACCAATATTGATTTTTTTTTCGTGGGGGGGGGATGCTTGCCAGATTTTGTATAAGGCTGTGTGCTATAGCTGTTTCCATGGCATCATCCCTAAATCTGCTGTGGACTGGGTGTGAGCAACTTGGCTTTTGTCTCAATTTGCTATCTTAAATGTGATATGTGCACACACACACACACA
>JBCAUF010000052.1:17831541-17843217 GCA_038406115.1 Haemulon aurolineatum | reverse complement strand
ACTCAAATCCTCCTCACTTGGCCCGCATCTTGCACATGAAAGTTTAATTTCAAGTCAAGACAAGTCAAGTTTATTTGGATAGCCCAATATCACATTCAATGTCTCAATGGGCCATACGAGGGCATGGCAACAGCTTCTGCCTCAGATTAGGAAAAAACCCCTGCAAAAAAATGGGACTGAAGAAATAAGAAGAAAATGGAATAAAAGTCCTCAGGAAAGGAAATCCAGAAGGCTGAATGTAGCAGGGCCAGTGTCAAGGGAAAAGGCAATTAGAAAATTAATATAAAGTTGTCACATTTACCAGAAATGTGTGGACGGGGGGAGGAGGGAATGTTTGAGCTTTGTTAATGTTCACAAGTTTGGAGCCCTGCCATATTTTAGCTCTAATGAATGAACATTAGCAGATAAGGGGGCACAAGCAAGAGCGGTCTGAGATCATCTGTGTCCTGAGAGAAGACGGGAGGAGGGGAGGGGGGGTAGACGGGGGGGTAACAATATACGCCCTAACACCCGTGCGAAATTGAAAGCCCTCTTTCAATCTCGCCGTTTCACTTCACGCTCACGAGGCAGCCATTCTGACCTCACAGTGATTGTGTGCTTTATAATAGCGGCCGTGCGGTGATATGTTTCTGCATTCCAGTGTGTGCGCGCGCGCCTCAGGGACAGTGGGTGACAGACTCACTCCCCGTGTGTGGCCGATTGCAGCGTGAGCTCCAAGGACAAGCAGTGGAGGGTAGAGCGGGTGATTTGTCTCTTAGGATTGAACTCATCTCCCTTGGTCTCCCGCAGGCCTCTCCTCCCTCTCCTCTCTCTGCATGCTGTCTTATTTTGAAGGTGAAGAGCATTTCTCTCTGTGTTTGCATGCGTCGGCTTTTAGCTGATGCAATTGATTGTGTTTAGTGGTATTTATACAGTTTATGTTGAACCCGCACACACATCTACACACTTAAATTTATATAAATATGTGAAAAGAGTAAGCAAAACAAAACCCATTGTTCGCAGAGCATAATGAAGCTGGGGTCATAATATTTTTGCAAAAACAGATAAAAGCCTTTCTTAAAATGAATAAACCAACACTACTTATATTCCCTTGGCTGCACAATAAAAAAAATATGATTTAGGAAAATGCATCAAACCGGAGATGCTTTTGCAAACGAACCTTTCAAATCAGCACCACTTCCTATATCTTCTTGAACACGAGATGATTCAGCATGAACACAGAACCCTGTGTTCAAAAACAATAGCTGCACTACATTAAGCATCCGCTCACTTTGTGCCTTTCCCGCCAACGTAGGTGTCCTAACCGTCTGCTCTAATTGTGGCATGCTCAGATGTGTTTGTTTTCATTTGGCCAGAGGGCAGTCTTGATAAGGTGTGCTGAAAGAATATTTTGTTTACACCTCTCAAATGGCTAATCTCTGAGCAGATGCAACCAGCCAGCAAAGGAGGAGAAAACTTCTGAATGTATAAACTGGGAGAAAAAAAATACAGCCTCACAAAAACACTCATGGACAGCTCTCCCCTAGTTATTCAAATATAAATATAGACAAAAAGAACAGAGCAGTGGCAGATCTCACTTAATGGGATGTCTCATACAACCTCTTACTTTTTAATGTTGCAGAATCACAGTGTCCCTCCTTGTAGCCTGTGTTTAAAAAAAAAAAAAATGTTCAGCACTGTCATCAGCCTTCAGCTGTAGAGGGAATAGTCCCTTTGAAGTCTGTAAAAGCGGCTATACTGCCCATCACAGCCACAACAGCAGTGTCCTCTAAAATATCCAGACCGAAAATCTCTGTGGTCTGCAGAACAGAATATGGACACCGGCAGAGTAAACACCGCTCTCATCATATTCAGCAATCCATGCAACAATCTTCTGTTTGCTATTGTTTTTCCTCCAATTCCATTTTTGTTTGAGGAAGCGGCGAAGGTTATAGTACTATTTTGTCCAAACTGTATGGTCCTACAATGTCTTTTTCACCGGTTTAATGCATAAAAAACTCTGCAAATAACATTTGAATTTTAAGTGTTTTTTCTGAAAGCACTGGGAAGATATTGTGGTCGACAGTAATAACAGATGCAGCTAATTTATCAGTAGCCATATACCCGCTGTTTCTCAATGTAGCTCAGCATATTAAATCTTGGTTAAAAGGTTAAAAAGTTACACAAAAACTAAAATCAAGTGAGAAAAACATCAGGGACTAGCTAATCAATAAACTGTGAATAAGTAGCTCTTGAATAACTCTGAGTCAATGATCATATTGCAGTGATGAGAAGTTACAGGAGAACAGTCTTGTGTTAATATACAATATCTAATGAGTTTATAGATCTATATAGTTTTTAAGTGTCTGTGAATCTGTGTATGCCAGATTAACTCTCACATGCTAAATGGCGCAGACACTTAACCAACAGCTAATAAATACTTACACAGTCAGCTCATATTAGTTACTATTTTTGTGTCCTCTCATCATCTGACTAAACTTACAAGTAGGAACCGACTTCTTATTGTGCATGCGTCATTAGATTTATTGGGTCGTTATATAGTAGTTCATTATTTCATGAATAATGTAACAGAGACAGAGAGTCCTTAAAAGAAGATTTTAATTGTCCAATTTAAAGAACATTCATATTAACACTGACTCCCAAACAGTCACATCTTAATTTGCCAAATAGTCATTGATTGGAGTTAGAGATGCCTTTCAAAAGAGTGGATGGATTTTTTTTCTTTTTCTTTTTTTATCGAGATAACACACTGAATTGTTTTTGTTTTTAATACAAAGCACCTCCTGGGTTCAGAAAATAAGTCACCAACATGTCTGTGTTGAGTGTAATCTCAATGCAATGTCAAGGTAAGATAAAGCCCCCAGTGAATTGCGAATTTAAAGATGTTCATTCATTATTTATCTAAATAGCTTCTTAATTTCTAATGGCAGGTGGGAAATCCTCAGCGTTTATTCTCTCGGGATGTCGTAACTCATATATTCACCATTAACCCTTCTGTTTCCTTGTGGCCTTTAGCAAAACATGATACACATTTAACAAGATAATCTCATATATGTATGTAACACTGATGAACTGTGTAATTTCCATCACAACTGTGACACAGTGTCCTTTAGCTTTTCATCCTGCTTCCTGCTCCTCCTTTTCACTCTTTTTTTCACTACCCCGTCAGTCTTAGTCCCCTCATTTAGCAGTCTACAAGTCCTGTTAAATGATCAGTAACGCCACAAGTGAATATATGCAAAGCTTCTTCCACTCTATCGGCTTAGTGAGCAGTAGGTTTAAACACATCTTGTTAAACTCCCTGTCACACACACACTCGCACACTCACACGCATGCACACGTAAAGGTATTCAGCAAAGTGAAGAAATGTATTCCAGGAACAACACATTCAGACAATCCAAATATTCCTCGATAGTGCTGTGTTTCTCGCCTTGAAGACTTTTGTCCCCACATGCACTCATGCAAACACGTAGGCACTCTCATTCGGGAAAGAGTGCACGTACACATCCAGTCACACCCGGGATGAGTCTGAGCCCTTCCTGTCTTCTAAGACGTGGCTCATCAGATTGGATTCCGCGTGTAAGGTCCAACCAATAAAAAGCCCAAATATTCTATTAAGTGTAAATCCTCTCTGCTGGTGGAGCTTGTGGAGTCAGATTAGGACTAGACAAACACTGCCAAGCAGTCATGCCCGCACCGGGACCACTGCCAACAAGAAGCCCCACAGATATTGGCGTGTCACCGTGCGAGTGTGCGTGTCTGTGTGTGCAGGCGGCAAAGAACCCCAATGTGAGCATTAGCAGGCAGGGGGATGAACAAACTAAAGCTCTGATACGTGCTGCTCCGTGTAATGGGAAGACTGTGTCAGGGATCTGAGTGGGCTGCAGCTGCAACGCACACCCTTTGTTCCGCGCGCACGTGTTCGCGTGTGCGTGCCTGCATGTTTTTCCGAGCTCCCGGCTCGCCCGCAACAAAGCAGGAGCGCACCTTTGTGCCCATATCTGTATTGGTGCACACGCGCACCTGTGGGCCCCGTGCGGCAGCATGGGACGCACGGCGCCTGTTTTTCTTAGTGGGCTTTTAACATACGAATTCACTGCAGTTTACTTTGCTGTGTAGTTGACTTGTTAGTTTGTCGAGGCGCATCACTGTGGAGGCTGTGTTTATTTAGTAATGGTAGCTCTGTAGCTCCTCTGTGCAGTGCGAGCGCAGACAGCTGCAATGTTTTAGGCAGAACAGACATAGATTTCTATCGCTGACCCTAAGGCTGCTCATTAGAATTCAACACACCTCTCCTAAATCCCCCCACCCCCACCCTTTACTTTTTTCTCCCTTGCTGCCTTCTTCTTTTTTTTTTTTCCCCCTCGCTGTCTTACACATTGGAAGAGAAAGCTCAGAGCAAAGGGGTGAACCACTGGTCAGCCATCATAACAATGACTGTGTGAGCTGCATACACAGCAACTGACAACTGACGAATTGCACACACGCAAATGCAGTATTTTTGAACCTGCAATATTTTCTTATACTAGCATATTCACACTGACTCAAATGACTCCAGTGTGAAAGAAATATTATCATCCAACTCTGCAGCTCCAAGGAGCTTTTAAGCCTTTTTAACTTGTATTTTTTGTTAAGGCCCGTGCACTTACTGTGTGACTGCATCTAAGCTGCTATCATTATCATTAGCCCCCCGTAGGCAGTTGTTTCCACATAAAAAAAATAAATAAATTAAAAAAAAATGCTCTGATAAACTCATTATACACTACCTGCCAGCACCAAATGGCAGCCAGACAAAAGTGGCTAACTGGGTGAATAAATCTGGGCAATTAGTGACTAATATTTTTCTCAAGCATCGTTAGAGACCAAAACAGGAGTAAAAGGAGAGTGAATATTGAACTTGCATCTCAACAGGTGGGCATAAACATGACTCCAAATGATCGCTGGTATGGGAAGCTGCCCTTGGTCTGCTTGATGTGAAAGTAGGCAGTTGTTTTCTAAAAATACAGACAAACCAGTGTTTTTCGCTGCCAAAGTCAGCCTGTTTGGTATTTTTCTGCCCCCTAGTGGTTACAATTGAATTCCCGCAGCTTTAAAGTATTGTTTTTTTATGTAACTCCAGATGGTATTAAAACATCAAAGTGTAAATAGCATATTTAGTGTCCTGTAGTGTTACATACAGGCTTATTGTATGACACCACACATGGATAATAAACATATTCTGCTGCATCTGCTAGGCAGTCGTTTGTGCGCGTGTGCTCACATGTGTGTGCGCTCTTGCGTTGGTGTTGTTGTCCCGGGCTAATTGAGCATTTCCACAGTGGGAGCAGTGGTGTTTAAGGTCACGGAACGCCGCGCTCTCCCGGAGCAGTTAGAAAGCCCCCCTACTTTCATAATTACTCCACTTTTATCTGTGCAGCATGCAGCTACAGCTAGTTGTGGACAAATTCACACAGAAGCACAAAAGAGGCGCATATACAGAGGCACATAATGTTCAGATATTGTATACAAGCACCCACTTTCACCTGCACATGTGAATGCTTGCCTCTACACACATGCGGCTCCCACTCACATTCAATGAAATGCTCATTTTGATTCTGCTTTTTCTTTTTTTCTTTTCATTTGGAGTAGGAGGAAACTCCTTGTACTGAGGATCTCGCAAGGCAATCTCTGGGCAAACGCATTGAGTCTGTCATAAAGTATTGAATTCAGTGATACCTTTGAGATGTACAGATGCCTGTTCAGATCTGTCTATGTCAGTGCGCATTTATGTGTGTAGGTGGTTGCAGTTTATCAGCAGCAGCGCCATTCATCTCTGAGCGCCGATTTTCTATTAGATTTGAGGGTTCGGTGGAGAAAACTTGCTGTTTTGATTTTTCCGTTATTTAAGTGCAGATCCAAAACCTCTGTCTCTCTGTGTGTATTTGTGCATGCATGCTTGTATGTGTGTGTGTGTGTGTGTGTTTGTGCGCATGTGCTTGCATGCTTGACTGCACATGTGACTTGAACAAACGCCAACACTGGTGGCCCTGTCTGTTTGTCCCATGCAGACGTTCTGTGAGTGTGTGCCCAGCTCCTCCCAGCTCAAACATCGCTGGTCAGACTCAGAAACTGCCAGAGAGACCCCGGCCAAGGTAAGGCCCTGTCACCACAAAGTGCTGTGTACACGCACGGGCGAATGCATGCATGCACCTACACATGATTTTTTTTTAATATCCAAATGACATAGTTATTACATAGGTTAGCACATTAGCACATTAACATTAGCAAATTAATCGAACAGTGTATGATTAAAGAAAAGGAAAAGATAACACGATCATTGTGAGTCATCAGAGAAGGTTTTGCAACTAAAAATCATTTAAATTATTGTTTAAAATATTTGTACAGAAAATAGAGAATGGGAAAAAACATCAAACAAACAAACCAAAAAAACATCTGTCACAATTCCTCAGAGGCCAAGATGACATCCTCAAACAGCTTGTTGGTTTGACAGTTCGAATCCAAAGATGTTTATAGAGGACTGGGAAAACCAGCAAATATTTACACTAAAACCAGTGTAACCAGTGATTTTTGCTATTTCTTCTTGAAAAACGACCAAAACTAGCAATAAATTATGAAAGTAGTCGCTCATTTATCATTGTCGACTGTTTCATCCCTCAAGTTTGAATTTGGTTTCCCTGGGAGAACTGTCAAAGTAGCAAAGCCAACACTGAACGGGATAGTGTCCTGTATACAGAATGCCTTAATTGCTTTTATGTTGTGTGTGTGTGTGTGTGTATGTGCATATCTATATCTATATAGATATAAATATGCAGAAATACCTAATTTTGGAGAGTTCTCCCTAAATGTGTCTAGCAAATACAGGGGCACACTGTGAAAAGTGACTTTCTCACCTGCGGAAAAAGATTAGGTGTCACTGACGACGATTTTCATCACAATCCGCTTTCTCACTGCTCTGGTGATGGCAGTGCGAAGGATTATTGCACATTACACATCACATTTTGCCACCGAGCTGCAGCGATGGCACAGCCTCAGCTCAAGTGCCCAAACACACAAGAATTAGACGGGATTAGGCCCTGCAGATTCTTTGAACTGAGCGCGCTGATCATGGCTGCACCAGGAGAGCTTGATTGTGTGGCAGAATTTGGGAAGAGGCTCCGAACTGAATACTGATGCGAAAGTGTTATTCAAGCTGCAGGTGAATGGAATGGAAGAGGAGTGGGTGAAAATCCCTTTTAAAATTGCGAGTTTGTGCGCTGGGCTTGCTACGTGCGCATATGTGTGCCAATTCGGCATTTAAAGATGTTCCAATATGCGTGAGTTGGGTAGCATCAACATGAAATTCCCCCTATGTGTTTATGCATATGTGTGTGTACATATATTTGTGCTTGCGAGGGAAAAAAAAGGAGAGAAAGTGAGCGGGAGGGAGAGAGCTTGCAAGACTCCTGCTGGTTTCCTGCTTATCTAATGAGCAGACAAGGCCTTTCGTCCAAGAACTGTCTGCCAATACTCCTGCGTGGGAGGACAACATCATTTTCATAGAGAGGAATTCTCTCTCATTCTCTGCCTCTCCTTTTCTATCTATCCATCAGAATTCCCCCGTCGTCCGCTCAAACCCCGTGGTGTGGCATGAGTAGAGACAAGAGAGGATCTAAAAGTCAGGCACTAATTACAGAGTGGGCTCCTGCTGCGAGATTGAGAGACTCATTTACAAAAAAACTGTGTTAAGAGGCTGCTTGCAGTGACATTACCCTACTACAACTCGCGAGATGGGTTGAGAGCTCGTGTATTCAGTCAGGACACGGAGCCGGTTGCCGTTGTGTTTATTTTCATTGACCGTCAGAAAAAAAACACAACAACAAGGAAAATAAATAAATAAATAAAAAAATGGCAGCAGCAAAACCTCCACCCCTCACTGTCATGCTGACTTTCTCTCCCTTCAATTCAGCCTCTCTGTCCTCATGTCAATCTGACCTAAAAAATAATAGAGCAGAATTGTACCCAGCTGTACACTAATACAAAAGCATTATGGTCCCTTTTCTTGCAAGTAAATTGTTTATTTATGAGTATAATTGTTTTTTAACCTTCACAAGTAAAATGTTGCATCCGAAGTGACCAAAAATGTACTTAAATGCAACGTATTAGCTGAACCTGCACTATGCAGCTGTTAAAATCAATGTACAACCTTAAGTTCAGGCTGAGTTATTGGTGCAAATTTAGATCTCTAGGTCTTAAACTTTCAGAAACCACTTTATACGTTGTGGCTTAAAAGATTACCATCTGCGTATATCACCGTGCACCTGCTGTGATATATCAGTGAAAAGTTTCATTATGAAAACACACCGCTCCTTTTCGGTTATCTTTCAGTGTGTAGGTGTCTGTCAGCCCTGTGTGTGTCTCGCTGTCAGCATAACGGGGGCCATCGTATATCTCCCCCACGTTAAGTTAACAATCAGTATGCTAGCAATGAATATTTAGTGCAGTGCCGATGATGGCTTCCACTGATGTTTTGGCCCGCTGGCAATAGAGCTCAGTGAAACTGTTCTAATGTTACATTGCAGCCATTCTGCAGTGTGAGGCTGTTATACACATTATGTACAGCACAGACAGACATGCTGCGACACACACGCAAACACGCACACACAAACAAACACACACACACACACACACACACACACAGCCAAGCCCAGTCACACAGTCACAATCACTCAGCTGCACCTGTTCTCAAAAAACACAAGGGGCAAAAAAAACAAAAAAAAAAAAACAACTAGAAACACTGTTTGACATGCAAAGAGAGATTTCATAGTGCAGTCAGGGTCTACATGTTGAGTTAGAGCAAGGAGGAAAAAAAAATGTTACGTGCGGCAATACTCCCCTGGAGCTCTTTTCTGTGATGATGTATTTGGCTGAAAAAGCACGAAGAAGTGGGAGCGTTCTGACAAAGCAATGCTCCAATTTTTTCATGTGCAATATGTGCATGTGCTTGCCTGTCTGTTGCACGGATCCGGCAGAAAGCAAATTATGTGTTAATGTGTGCTCGATGTGCAGGCAATGCTTGTCTGATACACATGCATCGGAAATTTAAGTGGCGTTAGTGTATGTCTTGTTGTCTGCATGAGGTGTATATTTGTGTGCATATTATGCGTGCATACATGTGCACATGGCTTCTCACCCATTTGGACAAATAGAGCCTGGAGGCGGTTTTTCTTTCAATACATGCCAGTGGTGTCCAAAGTAAAGTTGGCTGGCGCAGAAAAACAATAATGCATAAATTTAATCAATGTACTCAGTGGATTCTACCAAAGGGCTTTCAGGAGAAAAAAATGGAAAAATATCTACAAAAAAAACAGCAAAAAAACCCCCCACAATATGTAATGAAAGTAATCATTTTCCAATCACTCTCGCAATGTTTTTTCTCTCCACGTGTCAATTGATCAAACAGCTTGTCATCTCAGATTTTTAAACACAGAAATCTACCAAATCCATTTATTGTCTGACTCACCAGATGCACGTTTGCTTGTTGTTTGTCTTATGGGTTACAGTTTTTCTTTAAATCACCTCTAAAAACTTTTTTTTTTTTTTTTACAAAGCATAGACATATAGGCACCCAGCAGGGACCCGCCTGGCTCAACAAAATTTGCTCACTGGCCCCAGGCACCATATGTGTCTGCCCATGCGGGTTATGGATGAGGCTAGGGGGTTACAAATGGGGCCCATGTGAGAAAAGTATCCTCAGGCCCAACATGAACTCCTTTTGTGTGCATTTACTCGGGCTCATGATTGGACCAAGGAGGTTAACAACCGAGGCTCGCATGAGAAATCATCCATATATATCAAATAAGACCCTTTTGTGTCAACAGACCAACACTATGTGGGTTGCGGGTTACACGCACACTTGTCCACAGATATCACATTACGGCTCCCACATGGACAAGTTGTCGGGGGAGTTCTAACTTTTTTTTTTTTTTAAATCCTTTCTACCTAAAGACTGTGGGTAAACACGGTGAATGGGAGTATTTCCTGGACAACACAATTGATTTTCTTCACATTAAAGAAACCATAAACCTCTCTCGTAAAGCAGACCATTAGCTGTCTATTAGTGTGCTTCACTGTGCTTGTGCAGCCAATTTACATATTAATGAGACAGGCAACAAACACACACTCTCTCTCTCTCTTTCTCACACACACACACACACACACCTGCCTACGTATTCTCACAGTGTCGGAAAAAAGAATCAGGAAGAGATCAGTCACTGATTCATTTGGAGGGAGATATGGGGGAGCAAGGCACTTTTAATCATGCATAGGTGGCCCATATCACTCCCTCCTATCCATCGCTAGTTCTCTTGACCTGAGTGGAAAAATGGAGCCGGATCATAAAGGGCCATCATACAGGCCTTTTATAGTCTAGTTAATGGAGACTATGTTACTGGTAGAGGTCTGCCCTTTTCCTCTAAGAGGATTCTGCTCTCTCTTCATTCATCTACATTTCTATTGGCTGCCTGAGTCACTTTTGTTTTACTTTCTCCCCCTGGGTTCCATTGTTGCAGGGTTTTTTGTTTAATGTTTTCCTTCCTGTCTCAGGAATGGAAAGACAGAACACTGGTGCCTTGACCGTGTGTTTCCCAGAAGTGTTGGCTAGCATCCCGCCTCTGCTGCAGCACCACCACCACCACCACCACCACTACTCTGATGGTGTTTGGACAGAAATTGCAGTCTGGTCTTTGCTTAGTTTTAGAGGATTGTGATCTTCAAGAGGATTGGCAGTTGAGGGATTTCACATTGTGTTGCGACATAAATCATTCAAAACTACATTTTGACAGATGGGAATATGGCTACATCGCTGAGTACAGAGCATCTGGCATTCAAAATATCCCCAGTGATGGATGGAAGTCATTTCCTTTTGAATAAGGCAGGTGTTTTACCATAATTTCTGGTGTTTTAGCAATTTTGATCCTAACACCTGCTTTTTCTCTTCCTTCCCACCTCCCTTCCTTCCTTTTTTCTCCACCTCTTCTTCCTTCCTTCCTTTCTACTCACAGAGGATGAGCTGCAGTTACATGCTTTGCACTATCCTGCTCTTCGTGGCCGTACTGCTAGCCGTCACTGTGACTGGCACCATCCTTTTAATGAATCACTACCAGGCCCCACCCATGTCCGATGGCCTACCCCACATCTCTACCAATCAGGATGAAGCCAATGCCCTGGTCACCGTCGAGAGAGGCGATGGTTCTCGGATCAACATCTTCATCGACCCCAACTGCCCTGACTACAACAGTAACTTTTTGCGCCTGGAGGGCGTGCAGACATCGCTGCTCCACTCGCTGACCGACCACGACTCTGACCTGAAGTCAGTGAAAGGCCAGGATCGGGCTCTTCTTGTTAGCATGGCCGAGGAGGTGGCCAAGCTGTCGGCCCACGCGGGGCAACTGAGAATGGACTATGAATCCTTACGCAGGGGCCAGGGCAGTCTGGGGCAAGACCTCAACACACTGCAGACGGAGCAGGGACGCCTCATACAGGTGAGACACGCACACACACACACACACAAATAGTATAAATGCTGGCGACATGGTGGTCACACAACGTTATTGTAAGGTCATAGGGAATTCAGCACCTGGGTCAAAATGGTTTTTAAGGCACAATATAACACTTAGAGTTTGTTTGATATTTGTATTA
>JBCAUF010000052.1:17739850-17752670 GCA_038406115.1 Haemulon aurolineatum | reverse complement strand
ACATGCTTGTATGTGACCATCTATGCTCCAGTATGCAGTTAATAACCCCTGTGTGCAAGAATCATATTAGGCAGCTCTCCCTCTTCTGTTGAGTGAGGTGCAGCGAAAATGTGAAAATATCATTGGCTGGGTAGTCATGTCTCCAAGCTCCTGCCCAGGCGTCCACAACTCCCCGTGGCATGTGACGTTGCACGTTAGGCTAATTGATGGTGCTGGCAGGTAGAAGGTCCCAGGGGAGCCTTGTGGGAGCTACGGATCCAATATTCCGCCTGACAGACACCAGCAAAGGTAACCCAGAACCTGCTTATTACTGGTGACACCTCACAAATATGGAGCAGTGGCTAATAACTAAGCAGACCCCATGAGAGCCTTTGATGGTGGGATGTTTGGCGGGAGGAGAGTGAGGTTTCGGCTAACAGGCTTTTATTGAAATGACACAGAGTTCTCGCTTGCACTTTGGGATACATGGGGATGAGCCGCTTTGCGTATTGCCAAACCCACGCATATCTGTTTGTACTGCGCCAGCACAGGACAAAGGGGAGTTCATTTGACAGAAATCGTATGAGCATTATAAAAAAGTATCTCTCAGTGTCCGTGGGGATTGACATGCTTGTGATGGAAGCTGCTCCGGGACACAAGCAACTGGAAAATACTCGCAAACGCTTCAGGCTGTGTCAGTGTGGAGTGGACTCACCTCTGCAAAGTATTTTGATGCTAATGAAGGTTTATTTAGACCTGTAATTTACTCTAAAAAGACACATAGTTAGCTTTGCATTTGTAGTCCAAAAGGACCTCATGAATACAGATTTCCACAATGTGTAGATTTAGCTATAGAAACTAGTTGGAAGGCTAGATCTATATGTGGTGTTGAGGGAATACCTGATGTTGTAAAATGTGTTGTGTTGTTGCAGGTAAATGTTTAAAGTCACAAAACACGGATGACTAAATGTGTCAGACCCAGCAGATTTGATGGGTTCAGTAAGTGTCATAGAGTCCCATTGTTTTTTGGTTAATTAGTGCTGGCAGTCACTACAGTGGCTAAGAGGGAAGGTGTGCATTGCCTGCAAGCCTCACTTGCTTTCAGCACCACATGCCGCATGAGTCAGGGACAGGAGGTTTTCATGCAGGTACTGAGCTCCGCAGTACTGTCGACCTCATTGACTCACCGGTTGATGTTATCTGTTCCACTGTTCTCCACTTTCCGAATTCGTGGAGCAAAAGCAAGTGTTGCACACTGGAATTGTGTTGTTTACCATAAATTCCAATAGTGGCCATCCGAATGTCCATAGGAGGCTTTCAAATGTCTGCTGCAGCATAATCCACCTCTCTGCCATCCATCTGCAAGCTCAGTATGCTCCAAACAGTCACATATTCAACAAAAATATGGCCTGAATTCACATTCAAAACTATGGCCACATGGTATACAGAAGGGGTGAAAAAAAAAAGACTGTTCCAACATTTCTGTGAAAATTGCAGTATGCGACTGTGCTCCCATCACTGTTCATGGACAAGGTTTTGCAGGAAGGACATTAACCCACTATCAAACCTTTTCTGTGTTAATGCGGAAGGATTAAAGGAGGGCATGCACCTGAGACTTATTGAAATGTAATGTAATGAGGCAACATTTTCTCACTCCCAAGTTGTCAAATACTGCAGTTTTTGTCAGTGGCCCAGTAGCTTATAATATGATGCCTTGGGTTCCCCTCTAGCATCAGTTTTTGACACGTGCATTATGTTTTCAAAATAATTTTATGTATTCATAGGAAATATTTCTGCCACCAAAACTCCAGGACAGGCTTAGGAAAAGGATTTGGTTCAAAATAAGTATCTTTGTTATGTAAATTATTTTACCAAACTGCAGTGTTTGACGCCGTGGCAGTGAGAACGTGTTCGATGATAGCCTCTGAAGTTGCCACCACCAGCTTCTACTGGGTGTGGAAAAGTCCAGATTTCCCCAGATGAGGCACCATGCCAAAATGATGTCCAGCTTATTTGTCTCCTCACCCATATGTGAGCAAACATTTTCTCTCAGCCGACCTGACTTCAATTCTTCAGTTCAAGGCCCAGGGTCACTCTTCCCACGAGGAGTGATATTTAGCGGTACGGAAAATTTAATAGTGATAAAATCGTCTTATTCCAGATACAAGAGTACAGCACAAAGTGCTTAAAACTTGCTCATTAATATAGTCTATTAAATTTTAAGCCTCGCAGGCCAGGACTATGTACTCTTTTTCTCCATGTGGTCCCTGGCATGGACAGTTTGGACTCCCCTGGTATACAGCTTGATGGTGGGATACTGTCTCAGTTTTAGTTTGGACAGAATTACACGAGGAGAAAACTGTGCTGGGAACTCACCACAGGCAGCTCTGGGCAGCTTTACAAGCCTCACAAAAAGTTACAGTCTGTACATCAGCACCTTGTAACCCTTGACTCATTCCCAAGCGGTTTAGTAATAAAATCATTTCCTCTGTCCATACTCATATATGGAAAATTCAGGATATATGGCATGGTTGCTGTTGTTTAAACGGAAAGTTATGTGCATGCCATTTCACTGAATCCACTATTATTCCTTTGTATGCCCCCCAAGCTCATAATTTTCAGTGTACAATGCCCTTTTGTCTACTTTTTGCTCACTTTGTGTCTCTTATTCGCAGCCTCTTTCTCTTTCACACATTCATGGACACACTCCTCCATCAACAAACACAGCAACACTTTGCACGATGGCTGTGAACCCAACACGATGCAGCCAGAAGTCTCACTGCAGCAACAAAGTTTTTATTTATAGGTGTCATTTTCACGTGTTTCGCGCTGCTGTTATCTCACAGAATTACGAGAATAAGATGCGATTTTTGCAGATAAAAATCGAGCACGACCCAGGGATGTGAAAATAACGTGCGCTTGTTTATTTAAACAACTGCTTGCTACCTCTTTCGTTAGGATTTCGGCGTTCGCTTTTACTCCTCTTGATGCTCTTTTTGTGACTTCAAGTTTGTGCCAATGTGTGACTTTTCTCACAAGACAATTAAATCGCTGTTTGGTAAGTAAAATGTCTTCCCGCTCAGCATGGCTGGTCTCATTTATGCTCACGACGTTAATAAGTTCAGTCCTTTTATGAAACAATGAATTAGAGATTTAGCACTGCAGATTAGCCTCATGCCTAATTGATTATGAGTAACATTTAACTGTGTTACAGCTCGTAGCAAATGGGACATTAATGCCATCTCCTTTGCCTCTCTCTCTTTCTTCGCTCATGCAAATGTTTACCCTCCTGTCTGCTGTTTGCGCTCTGTATTCCTGCTAATACGGTGTGCACTCACCTATCTCAGCGATGCTTTGTCTCTTTCTCTCTGTATTCTTTTCAATTTTCTGCACTGGCTATACCTCCAGGCCTTGCTTGGAGCCTGAAGGTGATGCTTGGGATTTACCGGCCGATCTACGCTCCAACCCTCACCTTTAGTCACAAGCTTCGGGTCGTGACCAAGGGGATGAAATTGCAGATACAAGAAGCTGAAATTTGTTTTCTTTGCGGTGATAGGCCAGGGAAGCTCAGATTCTCTGATATCCTATCTAAGCTCCTAACCTATTCTTGCAGCAGTTACCCCTTTATGTTGAATGGAGCCTGCCAAGGTGGTGGGGGCATCTGATTAGGATGTCTCCCTGAGGTCTCCCTGTGGAGGTATTCTGGGCACGTCTGACTGGGAGGAAGCCCAGAAGACTTGGGAGGGATAATATATTCCAATTGGTCCGGGAATGCCTCAGGATCCCCCTGGAAGGAGCTTGGAGGACATGGCTTTGGAAAAGGATGCCAGCGCTGTTCTTATTAGTTTGCTACCACTGGAGCCAGAACTCTGATGAAGCGGTGGATAGATGAATGGACGGATTATTCTAATGGCCTTAATGTTAGATTGATATTTGAATTAAGGGAAGAAGTTACAGGTGAACAGGGTAAAAAATGTAAGTCTGAACATTGGATAAAGCCAGCTTCAAAATAATTGTTTCATTTTGTTGACATGCTAAAGTCAAAGGTTTGTACTGAGGGTATTTTGAATATTTCTTTTTATCACTCTATAAATCAGAAAATACTGTCAACAGCCATAAAAAAAATATTTTCACCATGTTTTTAGGGATAAAATGTCATAGAAATCGGGCTATGAATGATATATGAACACACCCCTCAATAAAAACCTGCAGAATATAGATAGGAATAAAACTGGAAAGTTTGGTGAATACATACAGCATGCTACTGCAGTGGACACTTTTGAGAAAAACACATTTTGAGAAAATGGCCTGCATTGTCTTGTGCAATTCCATACATTTTTAGACAAAAATAAGACTATATTGTACAGTAAAAATTTCAACCATATCACTATGATACTCTCCATGCACCACTCCATTTGATTAGTTGCAGGAAGGCAATTATTTTCTGTATTACACGTTGCTGAAATCTTATGTTTGAATAAGCATTATCTAATTAAATGTTCTTATTTCCATACATGTATGCAGAGCAGAAATGTGAACTAAGATAAGCAAATTAATGTGAATTTTGAATGCTTTGTTTCCTCTAGTCTGGAAGAAGACTTGTTATGGAAGCAAAATCTCAAAACTGACCAGTGCATAAAAAATTAATGAACAAATAAATGTTTTGCTTGTAACAGCAAACAGACAGCATGTAGCGTCTGAGGCCGAAAATCTTTGAAATCTGATATCATTTCAGTATTTATGAATGATTATGCACATTTTTTGAAAAATACCCATATCCAAGACATATTACATTATATGATATTAAGACAAACTGTACAAGATTGCAAGTGAGTGGCGACTACTGAAGTGGCATTTACACGTGCAATTCCATCAAATTTGCAGGATGGCTTGTGACACAGTACATAAACCTAGTCAAGGGTTATGACTTGAAGGGACACCTGACTGCAACTTCCAGCTTCAACTCCTGTTTTGTCAAAAGAGTCCATAGTACTCTCCTGCAGATGTTGCATAATACCAATTAAGTAATAATTCTACAGCCTTCATTTTCATAATTATGTGCCTGCCTATTTATTGTTTTCAATATTATGCAATTTTCTTTTGTAAAGCATTTCATGCAGTTCCATTCAAATCTGTTAAGTGTTTTTTGAAATATCCTGCGAATAGACAAACAGACAAATGGGACTGAAAACAACTTGCATGCCTGAGGTAATTACATAGTATTTACTCCACTCAGAGCTATGGCTGCTCTTTGTGCTCGCAGTGGTTTGTGTGTGTGCGTATGACTGTGTGCACGTATGTGTGATAAAAGAGACAGTTGCATAAGGAACAAAAACAACCATAGCCTTTTTACACAGGCTCCAGTATGTAGCTAAATGCTCTGCGACCTTGCCATATTGTTGCTTTACTGTTATTCAGATGAAAGAAAGCAGCACTCTGCTGGTGAGCTGCAGAACATAACAAACATTCAAAACAGATGAGAGGGAAAATGGATTCAAACTGTTTAATGACCCATGATTGCGACTCTCACCATGATATATGTATATATGTGAAATTGGCTCATTTCTTTGGTAGGACACCTTGTGTTGATCAACTCTGGATCAAAGTCCTCACAGGTCTGGTGGCAGCATCTGCCCCTGTCAGTGGGTTCTCATTGTCAAGACTCTCATCATTATAGCAGATGTCAGAGTGCCTAGGGTGTTATCTCTTTCCTGATTTTTGCCATCTTTCACTGGAGGATTTGTGAGAGGTTTCCTTAGAGGCAAAAATGTGAACACAAGGTACCCTGAAGTGGGTGGTGGTGGGGGGGATTTTTCCAGCTTGTGTTTTAAGGCAGGGATCTGCACAAGTGCATCTTTGTGCTATCTAGGTTCTGTCATGTCCTATCAAAAGCCAAGCACAGTGATCTCCCCTTGTGAATACAGCAGCGTGCATGGCTTGACTTTTCCACCTGACTCTACACATATAACACGGTCAACTTCACAAAGAAAACTGAGTGTTTAGACATGCCTGTGGATAAAGCAAAAATGCCAAGAAGACAAAGGTTCTGGTGTGCACAGGGACAATTTGATTTGTATTATAGACTATATTAGATCCTATTGCCCTCGCCTGCATTCCACCCCAGACACAAGTCAGGGGCCTGTTATTTATTCTCACCACTAATAATACTATTGGTCTCAGCATCCCTGTTTGAAATTACATAAGAAGAACTAAGACAGAAAGCGAGGAGCTGGTAGGATTTAAATGGTAAACTGATACTGTTTTAAACATCCGACATTAGACATGCAGCTGTGGGCTAGGGATGATTCGAAGAAGAGAAGAATATGATGCAATTTCATCTAACAGAATACAAAAATGACATATTAATAGTTATGAATCAACATCTCTGATACAAGAGGCTGTACGCTTCATAAAGTTTGTATTGGATTGCATCAAATAGCACAACCGTTGTCACCATGTGCTTCACATCCCCCAAAAGAAATATTGACAAAATTAAGAAAAAAATAAACAGCAAAAAACAACATTGCAGAAACTGTAGTAATCACAGTTCTTATCTTTACTCTTTCAGCTTTTTAAATCAATACTGTTTCCCAGAGTGCAGCTTTCTTTTGCACAAGTCCATAAGGCGGTGCCATCAGGTCCAGAAATTCACCTTTGCTTTAAATCGTACATACATCAGAGTCTGGTAGATATTGTCTGCCAGGATAATAACATTGTAGCTGGCTATGTGCTAATTAATGCCAGAAAGATGCTAAAACTGGTTTACTGGTCAGTTTTCTTGAGCCCAAGGGCATTTATTGGCCATCTCATTTTAACTCACAGCGGACCCAATTTTCACTCGAGTCTATACTCTGTATAGTGTTGCAGAATTCCAGAGTCAGCAGAATCTCAACAAGAGGCTAGTGACACTCATATATACAGTGTGTGTGTGCATATATATATATATATATATATATCTTTTATGCAGCATTATACACATTTAGCTGATTACAAAAACTCACACACAATTTCTCAACGTTCACTAAATCTTTTATGTATTATCTTTAACCATTCTTCGAACATTTTGTTGTAGAAAATGCTTCTCGAGCCTGCCACAGCATTTAGTGTCCATGAAATTCAGAGTCATGCTGACTCTGTTGTTGCTGTTGACCCTGCAGAGAAATTCTGAGAAAATGAAACTATTACTGCTTCTTGTTCCGTGTGAGCTTTTTTTGATGATAATGTGCAGTACTTTTATTGTCCTCTTTAGCTCGGGGGCAAAAGATACGCGATAACATTAGTGGGGTTCTGTGCGTTGAAGATATGCGAAGATATGTGTTATTGATTTTCAAGTCACTTCTAGGCAGTGGGCTGCTATGGATTAGTCAGTATTCATAAGGACGGCTCCTGGACCTCACAAGACTGAACATCTGCATACGCGGTTGCATCGTATCATTGTATTTCGTTTCCTCCACATGTCTGCATCCGTGCATGACCCCAAATGTGATCAAGCTCTGTCATCATTATCATTTCAATTCTCTTAATGCTCTTCAGAGAAGCGAGGAGGTTTCCAGAAGTGCCCGGAGCAAAGTTACACGCGAGCATCAAGTGTGGAGAGTCCTTTCATTGAAAGCCTGTTAGATTCTCGTGGCTGATCCAGTGAGACTGATAAAGCAAGCTCCTGTGGAAACGACAGTCACCTCAGCGCTTTTATCAAGTAGCAAGCAAGGGCGGGCCAAATAACTGCACGCCATCATGCCGTTTTTGTCTCTTTTTGGTGTTTTACTCATCAGCTAGTTAAAATTATTAGATGCATAGTAAGTCTAGACAGTCGGCCAGAGATGTGTGGTAGTGATGATGCCATCCTGTGGCTTACTGGAAAATGTAATTAGATTAACTAAAATATTTCTCGTTAAATTTTTGGGTGTGTGTCTGGTGCTTGGTGTGGACAATACCACCATTAAGCCTACTAAGTATTAATGACAGTGATTGAGGCCATTAAGCCAACCATAGTTACCTTTGTCCTTTTTTGCCTAGCGACGGCTGTGTCACTAGTTGCTATGGCGATTGAGGTGCCTACAGATACACCTACAGCATTCTGTTGTAGTCACATGTCTGCAACCGTCACAAATTTACCCGCGTTTTAACGGATCCACTATTTATGTGGAGTGAAATTTGGGGGTGTAAAAGAGAGTTGAAGAGATTTTTTATATATATATTTTACAGCTCCTTTCCTCTCTGACAATGATGTCATCATCTGAGCATCTGAGAAATCAGGCACACCGAACTAATGCAGATTCAACAGAAATATTGTCACTAGGGGGAAAAATGGTCTATAACCCTTGAAACTGATAGTTAGAAGATATTTTTGCCTTTGTTGGTGATGCATAGTCACTTTATTGCACTGTCTTACATCATAACTACGAAGAGACTGATGGGACTTGACTGGTGTCGCAGAGCTTGGACAGTTCGCCGTGCTGCATCAAGATTAAGGCCGGTCGACTTTAAAATGCAGCAGAGGGAATTAAATTACATAATTTAGTCTTTTCCCATTAAAGTCAGAATCTCAAGTCATTAAAGTTGCCATTCTTCGGGCCGTCCATGAATTCAGATATTAGGGGCATCGCCATTTGTCCATTTCTGAGGGAAAAGCTTGTTACTGGTCCCTGGGCAGATAATAGTAGAGCCGATACGGCTTCAACAGCAGCCTCATCTTGTTTTTCTTCTCTCTGCATGACCTGGGAATGACTTCACTATTTCTGGCAAACACCTCTTTGCACTGTTTTGAAAGAGCACTTATCTCCATTTAATTTGCCACAGAAATGTCTTTGGCTCGTTCGCGTTCCTCTTTTGTCCCCTCAGCTTCTCCGCGTATCACGCCACACAGAGTTCGGCCAGTTCTTTGCTGTCTACGCTGCCGTTACAATGGCTTGTTGTCGTGCTCTGTCTGAAGAAAATGCAAATGACAGAGTGGTAATGTACTTTCATGTGCACCCTTCCCTCTCCTCTTTTGTGTCCATCCAGGTACATACTCCACCTATGGACTTCAAACTGCAAAAAAAACGCCACGCTGATGATTCCTGTTTTGAGAGCGGCACGCAGCAGCAAGTCTGACAAGTCGTGTCGGTCCCAGTAATGTGGCTGAGGCGGCTGCAAATCTTCATTCATGGATCAGCTCACATTAGATATGGGAAAAAGGAAAAAAAAAGGACTCTGCTCAGTATATGAATTTGCACGAGGAAGATTAAAGACTCTGGTGCATGCTGAGCCATGTCACGAATACATATGATGGATGAGTCATGTGGTATGTGTTCATAATTTTCTCATTTGTTTCCAGGCATCAAGAAATCACCTGCAGAGCGCTCTCTCTATCTGTATCATGCCACTGAATGTCAAGAGCTCACCCGTATCACTTTTCCCGAACCATGTTTGCAGAATGAATGCGGCGGTGATGCTGAAGGTTATCTGCATACGAGGTTCGAGAGCGTGACGCACATGCTTTGTCCTGCTACGTTCATTGTGTTCGCATGCAGGGACGTTTTCATGAAAGATTTAAAAGCGGCACCACGAGGTGCATTTTTCACAGCTCCATTTGTAATTTTATCCGCAATACTGATCTCTAATAAAGGCATGAGGGGGGTATCAGTGTTTGGGTATGTCATACTTGTATTGTAAGCAGATTAATTACATTTCATTAGCTATTCAAGGTTAGGAGAGGTGGCAAAGGAGAGATGGAGATAGAGTGATTCTTGAGAGAGGAACCTTGCTCTCGCACTCTTGTGTTATTGCTTTTTTTTTTCGCCGCTTGCTCCTTTTTTCAAACCACTGAGATCTCATCAGTCTCAGTTGCAGATTACGGCTTCCCTCCCTCATCATTTGCATAGCCTTCATCCGCCCCGTGACCAAATAAAAAAGTGTAAAAGGACGCTTCTCCAGCAACACTCCCCTCATCATTTATTAACTAAATGAGTACTGATGCGGCTGCTGATTCAGCTCGCTATTAAGATGAATCCCCCTGGTCTCTCAGGGCCCGCGCCTGTTGAAATAGGATATACCCACATGTATTACTGAAGTTAATATTTTCAATATTGACATGTTCGCTGTTAACGTTGTTTGAATTGAATTAACCCGGGGTGGATTGTAAGAGGTTAGCCGGCTGATATTAAAGCTTTGGCCTTGGATCAACATATCTGGGAGGTTTCGAGGAGATTGGAGTAATGCGCGTCCCCCACCCCTCTACGGGAAAGTGACCCGAGGCGAGAGAGTTTGGCCGAGGCAATAAGGCAGAAAATCTAATATGGTGGCACGGGCTGTCCCACTGGGCTAAGCTCTGTCAAACAGAGGAGGCAGGCATCTCGCTCTGTGTGTGTGAGTGTGTGTGTGTCTCCTCCTCTGTTTTTCGTACTCTCCCTCTTCTCTCCCTCCGTCTTTCTCCCTTCCTCGCCTCGCGTCAGGCGCACACACACCCGCTAATGCGTGCTTGCACACACAAGCAGTTGCACATACATAAAGTGATAAGCTGTGAGTCCTGTCGAGTTGTGACCTTAACCTCATTGCAGAGTATATTGGGCAGCCTCGCCAGAGAAGTAACCTCATTTTGCCTGCAGGAATACAGAGTCAGCTATTTGTTTGGCTGCTTGCACACTTCCAACAGCCCTATACTCCTCTGTCTTTTCCCACTGTCCACCCCCACCTCTGTCCACCCATTTGTTTCCCCAATATATCAACCCACCAACCACCCACGAGTATACACACACACACACACACACACATGTGTCTACAGATGGCTTGCTGTGCACTGATGGATATGGTTCAATAGCTTTAGGCAAAAGAATAACATTGTCAACTTTCTGCTGAATTGCAGACGTAATGTCCACACACAGCACAGCCGACTGCCATTGATGGTGTGGAATTGGCTGCACTCACAAACAGGTAGAGGCCAATCGCTAAAAAAGAAAGGAGGGAAAAAAAAAAAAACGCCTCTGAAATAGCTGTGACTGAGCACAATAGAGAGGGGAAAGAAACAGCACAAAACTTTCATTTATTATTCCATCACAGCATAAGCACTGAAAGAACCGAAAAACCTTGTGGCGTGTTCATTTTAATTTCGAATTTTATTTCATCCGCTCGTCTCTCGTCGCTTGTTTTTCCTTTTATTTCCATTCTCCCTTCTGTTGCTGTCTCACCACAAAGTGTGTCTGAGTGCAAGGACAGGTCCCATGACACATTATTCATGTCCGGCCGTGAACAGACGGCGAATTACAGGCTTATTTCCATACTTGTCTACATCACTCGCAGTCTCTCCCAACTTCCTCCTCCTGCACAGCTGACTGCACACTGAACTCCCGGGTCCTCCAGGGGCACCGGTCCACCACCTCAGCCTGCCCACTCTAGCACTCAGGTGTCTTTGCACACACGCTGTGCAGCATGCCGCTATCATACCCAATGTGGGGGAAAGTTAAAAGAGACGTTCTTCGGTGGAACGCACGCAGACAGAAGGCATTGCTCTCCAGATGAGCGTTACGCAACAGCTGTGAGTGATTGACTGCTCACGATGGGGTCCTTTTTGTTTGATTACTTCCTCCGCTCTCTGTCTCTCCATTTGTCTGTACGTGTTTTTGTCAGTCCATCAGAACTGTCTTCCAATTTTCTGTTCAAACCCTTCAAATTGGCTATTTTTAAAAAAAGCTGTCTTGGAAAGCAACCTCTTGTGCCCATGCAAATAATGACAGAATGGCTAGAGTGCTCGGAGACTTTAGGCGGTTGTTTGAAGGGGCGTAGTGTTTGACTTTGACGCAGGAAAATCCGGTTTGCATTCTTTCCCTGAACATCACCAAGACGAGTCAGTTGCCTCAAACTGACCAAACCTCGACCATATTTGTGGCGTATAGGGAAATGCTCATGAATATCGTGGGTTTCAGAAGGCACTGGCAGTGTTACTGTGACAGTGGGTGGCACCACATCAGAAATTACTCTTAAGAAGCACTCTGGAAAGTTGTTTTAGTCATTTTGAAACGCAGTGCCAAATGAGTCATTTTGCCCGAGCGTGGAGGACTTGTTGGTTCATCAGTCAAGTCCTCTGTTTTCCTCTCCGTGGCCTTAACTCCTGGAAGAATGGACATCAAATGGAGCCATCAATTCAGGAGTGTAAGTTGTTCGTGCTACACTCTCAATAGTTTGAGCGGGTTATTAAAAAAAATAAAAAAAGAAGAAGAAGAGGAAGAAGAAGGAGAAAGAAGCAACACCTTTAGCTGCACTAAATTGCTGATTATATTATCATCTCGATTTTGGGAGGTGTGGGACGGGGTGCGAGAGTGACTTTATAAAGCACCTATTGAGGCACACAATGGCCTCATCCATCTTCTTTGCTTTCCTTTCAGCTCTGATTAAATGAGTGTGATGGATCTTGCCATCATTAGGGAGACTGAGAGCTGGCGGATTGGAGCCACCACAAATCAGCTTTATGTGGGAAGAGCATGGAGTGGCAGTGACAGCTTTACAGCTCCTGTGATATTAATGGAGTGGACCGTTTTACATTGCATGGCCCTGCAGCCCTTTTCACATCAGATGTATGGTAACCACGGGTCATTATGGATCTCCAGGCTCCAAGTTATGAGTGTTTCCATTGGTGTTCTGTACCTTAGTCAGCACATTACTGGTTGTCTGAAAGGGTGCCGGAGTTACTATTTAGCATTCTCATCCCGAATTCTCCATGTTAATGCTGACCTAGTGCCTCAAGACGTAAATTATATCTAATAGTGGTGTGCATCACAAATCTGTGCCTATAAAAGACGAAAAAATCTTCCTCTGTTTCTTGGAGCTCAAGTTTTCCACCACTGCTGAAAGGCAGTAATGAGACTAC
>JBCAUF010000052.1:17466907-17477199 GCA_038406115.1 Haemulon aurolineatum | reverse complement strand
TGAGCAGACAAAACCATTTGGGTCCAGTCACATACCTGCTGACTGGAATGAACTGAAGCTTTCTTTTGACACGTTGCACACTCTTGCTCTGCACAGGAACACGAAAGAGAGAGGGGACTGCCTGCAAGTATGATTTAATACACATTTCACACTATCTGGATCTGGACAACTTTTCACAAATGGCCAGAGTGAAAAACACACATCTGTTTTCTTTGCCACTGATTGGGCTGTATGGGTTTGTGAGCATATTACTGAATATAAAGAGATGCGAATACTGAGGGATAAACAAACTGTGACACAAACTATCCCTACACAATTGTACCTGATTGCCTGTTTTAGCCAGGTACCTCCTGTTGAACATTCTGCTTCTCTCCTCTGTGGTAAGAGCTATACATGGTCTGAAGGTGATTCCAGGGTCAATGGCACTGGACAAAGACCTGGGCAAGGCAGAGCAGGACACATATCAGACTAATTCCCAAAAGTTACTTAATACTTTATAATTCATTCCAATGTCCCTTTTCAAGCCAGTGAACCTGTAAATTAAGATGGTAGGCGTTCCATCACGTTCATGCAAACAACTTATTATACATTATTAAGGAGGAAGACCCATTGTTGCTCGGATTCCACTCTTTATTACACAGATGCACTTAAAAGACACGGCAATTTTTTTTTTCAGAAAGATTAAAACAAAAAAGGAAACACTTCTTACAAAATATTTACAAAACCTGGCAATGCACAGCATGTTCAGTAACTTTTTTTTTTGATAAACAAAAATAAATAGCCTTTTTTTCACATATGAAATTCAAGAAAAACTTAAACATGACGAAGAAATGAACACACTATATATCAAGTTTAGCAAGACAGAGAGGAGTAGCTATGTGGCTTCTGTGGAAGCTGGAACAACACTCGGGTCATAGAGGTAAGAAGTCCAGGACTGTTATTAGTGGCTTTCATTGACAAATGGGCTTCAAATTCCCATCTATGAATTTAAACCATAAGGGCACTATGTCTGAAAAAAACAATCTTGTTGGTAAGATGAAGTGTAAGTATACAAGGTTGTTCCAATACCTATTGGTGTTCTAAAATTGCTCAAACATAGGTGCCTCTTAAGGGTCAAGGGTATAATCTGTTTTAAAAGTGTTCCCTGGCTTTTTCTCTTGATGTGCAAAAGTTAGAAAGGTTAGGTGACGGGGTAATTTTCGGGAATTGTAATCATTAGATGTGCCCTGATTTAGAGTTTCAGCGGCGAGGTAATGACAAAGAGGCATGGTAGGGACAGATGGGGTGAGAGAGGAAGTAAATGTCTGACATGTTTTTAAGGTGGAGCTGACAGTGCAGAGTGACTGAGTGATTTTTTGTTTTCTTGTTGTGGAAAGATGCTATACAGAGAGTGCACCGTTGACACAAATGACAACAAAACAAAGTGACATCTGTAATGTAATTGCGAGTTACAAAAATGTCAAAAATCAAGACGCTGGAACCAGCAAGTTTGCCATATTTCAAGCTAAAATTGATCAGCAGTTAACCAATAGCATAAAAGTTGCTGTTTAGTTTTCTTTTGACTAATATAATTTTAGAGCTAATGGTGTTTTCATGCATGTCTCTTTCCTGTGTCACAAACAACTCCAGTAAATTTGTGTAAAATCTGTCACTTTGATTTACTGTACAACAGGTTGTGAATCTAATCATATAATACATGTCTTGTGTTCTGGCTTTAATTGATGTACCCATAATGGAACATCAACAATAACAACTTTGTAACTTTTGCACATAAAAGGTCTTTGCCATTCTCTGAAAGTAAACCTACCTATATCACGTGTAAATTGTGTGTGATTATATAATAACAGCAAGTAAAATTTCAGATTAACAATGCTAGTTTGTGTTGTCCTTCCAGCACATTAAAAAGGTAGAACCAAATCTCTATTTTGTCATATTAACTGGTTATTTTTATTGGTCACTTCTTTTTACACAAAATGTGAAAGATATTTAGGATGATGCCATTTTCTGCAAGAAAGTTTTCGACTCATGCAGTCAGCCTCTTGTACCAATATGTCACTGTATTGCTTTTCAAAGATTTGATGATATGAATTAACCTCGGAGCACAAAGAAAAAGGTTTCCATGATGGTGCCATTGTGTTACATAGCCGTATAAATGTACAAACACATTAAAAAATGCCTGTTTTGTTTTATCATAATAACAAACATTCCCTTAGAGCCTATAAATGAATGAGTTTGATCATAACCTACATGATATTTATTAGCAGGGCACAATCAAGAAATGAACTCACATACATTTGGATTATGATGCTATGGGACAGGGTGACCAACGAAAATACTTACAATGTGGAAAATCCCTGCTTCTTCTCTGGATTTCTCCTGTTGTCTGACTCACAATCTGCCTCATCTATAAATTCTTCCTCTGTTCTTTCTAGATGCACTTCTTTATCACCTATCTTCATGCTCTCGCCTTCTCTTTTTCTCTCACTTGGAAACTCCACTCTCTCCTTTCCCTCGCTCCTTTCCCTGCTTCGAACCTGGACATGATTGGTCCTGTTAGACTCCAGCTCAACAAACACACTCTTGTCCTTAGGCATGTGCACCATGCTCTCTGTCTCTCCATCTGTAGGGCACTGTGACCTGTGGCCAGGCACAAGACTCCGTGTAAAGGACATCCTCGGATGCTGCCTGGCAGTGGAGAAAATATTTAAAACAGGGGTTCTGAATGTGGTATTTACAGTTGTCTGTGCAGAGCAGGGGAAATGTGCTCTGCTGGTCCTTGCAGAGGGCCAAACAGTGACTGGAGTCTGTGATTTGGGGGTGATGACCTCGCTTTGAAATGGCGGAGTTTCTGATGCAGTCTCGCCGATTTTAGACGAGGTGATATGGAATGGAGTTCGACTGACAGCCTTCGTTTCAGCAGTGGGGAGTCCCAAGCTCTGGCGCCACTTGATTGCCTCCGAGCGGGAATGAGCAATGTTGGGATTCAAAGCTGGACGAACTCTCTCCGTCTGTGGGGTGACGTCCTGGACGTCACCTCTCCCAGTGCCGGGCCTCCGTTTCTCGGTTCTACCAGCCCCTGCACCGTCCGCTGGCTCCAACAAACTGGGGCTGCGCGACTGGACTGAGGACAGGCGTGACTGCGCACCGACAGCAGAGATGTCTGGCGTCGTTGGAAGTGGCTGGCTACTCAGAGGAGATTGTCCAGTGAGAGGACCGATACTTCTTCTTGGAATTTCAGCCAGCTGATTTTCCTGTTTGAGATCTTCGTCCTGAAGTGGGGTGCAAGCCACGACGGTGCCGTTCCTTGACACATCTCCATCTTTACTTTTCTCTGCAGTGGAAACTTTGGCCTTTTCAGCCAGAAACCTTCTGATCTCCTGCTCAATGCTGTCATCACTGTCTACTGAACTACTATCATCCTTTATCTGAACAGAAGCCTGAGAGTTGTGTAGCAACGGGGCGTCTTGACCCTCAGTTGCTGTCAATTTCTCTGTTTCACCTTCATGTTCACTCTTGTTAGTTTGTTTATGTTGTGAAATTTTACTCAATGCAGACTTGTCTCTTGTGTCATCCTTACTCTTTTGTACTTTCTTCAAAGCACTGCGCTTTGAAATGGGATCGGGTCTGAACTTTTTGGATGGTAAAGCATTTCCCTGCATTGGTTCTTCATCCTTGAGGCACTTCTTTGATTTCCGCTTTAGGTCTTTTGTTTTTTTCTTTGACTTCTTTTTTGTCTTGAGCAGGTCTTTTATAGCCGTGTCTAAGTCCTCGTCACTGTCAAGTGAGCTGCTTTTGTCTCCACTTTGCTCCGTGTCATGTAATCCAGCTATTGCGTGCGTTCGACTTCTCTGCGAAGATGCCAGCGGGCTTCGTTCTTTTCCGTGCTCTGGTAGGGATTTAGTGGGGTCTTTAACAGTGCTATCCGTCCCTAACATGTTGGAAATTATTCTGTTTTCCTCCTTGTGTTTTCTTCTCTGTGTTAAAGACAATCTTGGAGGCTTCTTCTGGGTAGCAACTTTTTGTTGTTTTGCTTTCATTTCCTCTGGTTCATTTACACGATGAGGCTCTTGAGCCGTAGCAGAGCTCGGCAGCTGTTTGTGCATTTGGGCCTTTTGCTCAAGAAATCTCCTGATTTCTTGCTCAATCCCGTCTTCGCTGTCGATGGAACTGCCGTCACTTTCTTCGTCTGGGCAGTTGTTAGGAGGCGAAGATTGCAAGGAGGGTTCTGTGGGGGCACAACTGCTAAGGCCAACACTATGATGGAAAGCCCCAGGCATGACAGTTTTTGAAATGTCCAGTATTGCCTCAGCACACATGAGCTCTGCTGTTGTATTTACCTTTGGCGGGGCAGGCGTGGGGGCAGGTTGCTCCTTAAAACTATCTACTTTAAACAAAAGCAGCCCGTTTCCTTTACCCTTTGAGTTGTCTGAAAGTGTACTCTTGGGCATGAAAACAGATGGTGGAGGAGGCTGGACAGATTTCACTTCTTTCTCTGCTCTGGTCTTTTTCTTTCTTGGTTTTTGTTTCTTCATGTTTTCCGTGCTTGTACTTCCAACAGCATGTATTAATGGCTTACTAAAGGGCTTCTGCTTGTGCAAGAATGGTTTCAGGACACTCTTCTCCTTGAGCTGCTCAAGCTGGTAGCAGCGAATAGCTTCTTCAATCCCATCATCGCTGGTGGAGTCAGACTCCTCCCTGAATGTGTGTGGATTGAAAGCTTCCCTTTTGTTCCGCTGCTCCTTTTGCTCCAGCTGGTATCTTTGAATGGCTTCCTCAATGCCGTCATCACTACTGGAATCATTTGAGTCTTCGTCCACCTTAACTGTGACCGGGCACTTAACTTTGTTGAAGAGACTGATTGTTTTAGAGGGGCTCTTTGTCTGCTCTTTCGACAAGACTAAACTCTTAGCTGTTGTACTTTTATTTGAATCCAATTTCTTAGCTGTGTTGTCATTTAGGGATGCCTTGTTCTTGATATGCTTTTTTATAGGTACAACAGCTGGTTCTGTGGGAGTCTCGGTTTTGACACTTTTTGAAAACTGGTTACTGACCATCAAAAATGTGCTGCTGTCAGAGTTCTGCTTGGAAACCTCAGAAGGAGGTGGGATTTTCCTGGGAATTTTGGATGATGGGAGAAAGGTGAAGCACGGCTCTGCCTTCCGTTTGTGATCGCCCTTTTCCTTCAGGTATTCCAGTATCGCCTCCTCAATTCCTCTGTCCACTGAATCATCGCTGTCAGTGTCACTGCTGTCGTGGTTGATTGGGGAGGAAACATCTGCCTGCTGGTTTCCAGTGGGACCTTTAGATTTAGACTTGGCTCCCACATAAGAACCCACTGCGACCTTGCAGACTTGGGGATGACCTTCCTGTCCGGGTAGCACTTTTCCCTCGATCTCGTCGCCCATCTCGAGTGAGGACTGGGTGCTCCGAAGGCTCTCTATGATCATCTGGACCTTGTCTGAGATAGGTGTGCCTCTGGTGGACAACTCGGTGTCAGAGTCATTGAAGCAGATTGGAAGGCTATAGCCTCCGGGTGGGCCACACGTTCTCCATTCTGTTTGCGTCGCTGCGACAGGAGGTACATTCATCAAGTACATTCTAGTGAAGTGAGGTGAGGTCCTCGACCATTGGAGTGCAGCTGCCTCCGATCACAATCACATTTTTCAATCTGAGAAGAAAACAGAAACAGGAACAGGTAAGTTAAACTACTAAAAATGGGTGGGCCAATAGTATTTTTCTTTTTCACAATACAAATAATCGAACAGTTTTGATAAGATTCTCTTGAATTTAAAAGAATTATGACCATATACTCTAATAATACTAAAATATAGTTTCTCTAATATTATTACCTCTCTAATTTTCATTTCTTTTTTTAGTCACGGTTCTTACTAAACATTTCATTTGTCAGTTACCTATAATGAAATTGCACCATAAGGATCAAGAGGATAACATTTCCCCTCAGTGCAAATCAGCTTAAAAATATGGCCAGCGTCCACTACTGTACATCAAGGACTGTCTGCTCTTCTTCACTGACCCCATAGTCATCTGAATGGTTCATAATGGTCAGACACTTCCAAACAAAATATAGACACCAACACATCATGATTCCTGAATATGCTGCAAAAGTCATTGTCAGTGCTCTGCTACCATCCTGTGGAGGAACTCAATCTGACGACTCTGCAGTACTCATTGCAGGCTGCATGTGATGTGAAATGAAATGGTGCTGCATGGTTTTGGGAGATTCTTTTTTTATGCCTCAGGAGTGCAATTATGTGAAAATTTATGATTTTATGGGAGACTTGAGTGTGTGTACAGTTTGTCCGATGACCGCAGCTTCTTCAGTGTAAAAGCCTTCTGATGGCTGGCATCCGTAAGTCACGCAACCCTTTAGTTTCCATTTGCCAAAAAGAAAGTCCCACATAATTGCTAAGCCAGTCATTGCAAATCAAGTGCATGAAAGTGATCTCTCAGTCATACAGCAAAATGGCACAGCAGCACAACACTGCTGGGAATCTGACAAAGGTGAGATGCGGCAGTGATGCTGGAAGGCTTTTAATCTGAAAGCTCAGAGGAAGTGTACACATTCTGTCACCCTGAGGAGAAGAGTGGAATTCATCACAGCACTGACAAACAGCACTGGATCAAAACCTTTGGAGCATGCCCGATTAATGTGATTAGGAGTGCAATGAATATTGACTAGTTGTGAACTGCGACATTCACATAGCTGAAAGAACAGGTATCCTGTGCTTCAATCGCCTTAGAAAGAATCGATGAAGCCAGTTGGTGCTCACACAACAGGGCATCTGGTAATCTTAGACTAACTTCAGAAACTGTATGAAGCCCAGTGGAGCACACAGGTGGTGGCACAAAAACTTTGATTAAATGGACCAACTATTGGCACCCTCCTGCAGAGTCATTTACAAAGCTGGACCTGGCTGGTATGGGACCACATCAGTTATGCTGGAGCATCTGACGAGGAGGCACATCAGGTCTCTGGATGATGAAGATTTGTCTTGATAAGCTACTCGGCTAGCATTATGTTGAAATGCTGGCAACTGAAATATCCAGAGTTGGTTTTGACACCCCTCTACAAGAAAAAGAATCAGATTGGGTAAAAGGGGAAGGAATCACCTTACTATATAATATAGTGCATATTACAAAACTGATTTGCAATTCATCAAATTATCACAAAGCAATTGCCACACAGTGTACCACTATGGCTTTCAGGGCCCCTTGGCAGTTGTCCAATTTGCCCAGTTAGTGATCCAGCCTTGGGGCTGCCCTGAAGCTGTGAATGAGTGTTAAATGCCTTTTATTCCTGCACTTAAATAAAAAATAAAACAACATTCCACTCTACTAACCTGACATTTGATGCCTTTGCAAACACTAGCATTGCAGTATATTCTTGGACCTGTTTGTTGTTGACATTTTTATGATCTGATTGCGGAATTGCATAAAAACATGCTCAGAATGAAATATAAACTCTTCTGGTGTAACTTACTTGTGAATGACAGACACTTTCAAATACAATTCATCCCCAAAGACCTCAAACAAACATTTCCAAATCAAGGCGGAAATTTAATGCATGCTTATCTTAAATTTTAGGTGTCTAAATAAACTTTTTTGCCTGTGGAAACCACCAAGACTAAGAACTGAGGTTACAGACTGTTGTAGCTAGTCCTTCCATTTATTATGGGGCACCCAGAGTGTCGGTGGGAGGCTGGCAGCTGTGCTTTAATACAAATGTGCCCTCTAATTACTGTATCAGTTACCTCAAATTAACAGTGTTAAATGATCATGTTTATCCAATTCGTCCTTGTCCTCTCAACACTTTTTGTGTCATTCAGTTTTAATGCTACACTGGATGTTTAAAGTCTGGTTGACGGACAGCTTTGGCTGTGCACACATCCCTCTGTGTAATGCATTGCAGAGTAAATACTGAAAGTTGTCACCAGATGAGCAGGCTGAGCCACACTGCAGTTCAATCATGGGAAAATTATTCAGATATTCTCTGTAAGTGGAATTGCAATATGAGAATATTAAAATATTGCAATTTACATATAAAAAAAATCATGCAAAATGCACTTAAAAGCAATCCTTAAGCAGGATGAATGGCATCATATCATATTGGATTATTATTTCTGATGCGTCAAAGTGTAAAGTGAATATTAAATAGTGTAGTTGGTGAGGGTGGCGCTAAAGTGAACTTAGTATACTTTTTTGGAAAACAGTGTTACCACCACTCCTGGTACCTGCCAGGCTCTACGGTGAATGGTGTAATGTGCCACCAGAACCCTGTGCAGCAGGTGAGTAAACCCCAATGTCCTGGTTTGAAAACTGCAACAGCCAATACTGTAAGCTCCACGAACAAGCATGCTTACGGACATTGCATGCAACGAGCCTCTGATAGCCTCCTACCTAAGCCCAAAATGCAAATCCACCAGCTCAGTATTCAGTCTGCAGGGGGGGGGGGATACAGCCTGACCAGGAGGCAATATACCCAACTCTTAACCAGGACTCTTCCTCAATGATTACAACCTGCAGAGCTTGCTATAAAACTGTGAATGAACTACAGGAAACGAGGATGGGTCGCCACAGACGGCTCGCTGGAGAAAAAAAACGCCGAGAAACACTAAAAAAAACGCAGCATAACGCAGTCGTATGCCAACTTTGTTTGACATATCATGTGTGTACAAAGAAAGTTTCACCACACACGCCAACATTAACCGTGTAGCATTTTCTCTATTACATAACCAAACGTGTTGTTCGCGTTTATTTCCCCCCCTCCCGGGCGCTTTTCCTGGTTGCAACAGCAGAGCGAAAAACCCCGGCCGCCCCCGTGAGCCTCTAGCGGCGCGGACTGCACCGATGCCCGGCGTGCAGCGATAGGAGACTCCGCAGAGCAACCATGTTTCTCGGCACCGGCCACGGTTGTCAAAACCAGCGGTAATTCGGTCAGTAACGCCGCCAAACGTGAGCAATACCCGTCAACGCTTCTACGTGAGGTAGTGTGGTTAAATTTCGGGGAGAAATGGTCGGGGTGGGGGTCAAACAATCGGAGGGATAACCGTAGCTGGTCGGCGACTTGAAAGACACAGGCGGGCCTCCCGGCTGCAGCAGCCCCGGCATTTTCTCCGGCAAAGAAAGCCTTTGTATTGAGCCACGGCTCTACCCTTCCTAGCCTCGGCTATTTTTTCCACACAAACAGCTGCACAGCCACACAAGAGACAGTGCACAAGTTTGACTCACCTGGATGTGATACAAAACGACCGCTATAGTCCATCGTAGCGTTGATTTAATGCGAGGGGTGGAAAAAAGCCGTCGTGGAGATATTTCGGTGTCCGTCAGCAGCGCACACGCCGCCCGAAGCTCTCGCCGTCGAGGTCCCCTCTGCTCCGACTACCGGGCGGACAAGCTTCCTTAAACCCTGAGTCCAGCCAAGCATGGACCCCTTTCAAACATGGCATCGGCTTTTTTTTCTCCCCCTTTTGCTACGTTTACATTTTAATTTTGCTACATTTTAACTCAATACATTGAAAAATACAGTAGTGTGTTAAATTTATATTTGTTAATGCTGCATTAATACATTAAAAATCATTTTCCGGGAATACTTGTACAATAACTTAAGAAATACTTTTTTTAACAGCATCCCACAGGACTTGTGTAACGATCACATCCACATCTCTACTTATGAGAAAGTTTTATCTCCCAATGGCAGAGTAGTTTGAGTAATTGGACAACTCCCAATATGCTTAACACTGATATCAGCTGTAGTGTTTTTTTAATGCAATAAAATCTCACACATTATTGTGCTACTATCAAATGCTCAGTGGTGTTTAGTTCAGATTTGACTTGATATCTGCTTTATACTTGAAGTTTTTTTATGTAATGTCTGTATTATACTTATAAGACAGGTGTCCATGGGTTACAGCCAAACAACTTTTATAGACTTCAACATTTATAGAGGTTATACTCGTTTTTAGTGTTTTTAATTTGATTCCAGAATATTCAGTCATACAATTCAAGATCCAGGAAAATTGATTATTTTGACATTTACTTAATATTCTCAGTAGAGACTCACCCCGTCTGACTTATTCTAAACAAATATCTAAATAGATATTGGTATGCTACGTAAGATTTACAAAAGCAGATTGAAGTTTTACAGTCTGACAGGTTGGTGGATGCGCAGCTTTCACTTTATAGAATATTAATCTTCTAGAAAGGTCGCTGATAGGATGTGTGGCATTAAGTCAATACAGCTCTTTTTGGAAGGTTGTCATACATACTACATG
>JBCAUF010000052.1:17441297-17452549 GCA_038406115.1 Haemulon aurolineatum | reverse complement strand
CTGCTCTGAAATATTCTTTGACATCAGACTAGCCACAGCCAGCAATCATGGTTACAGGGTACGTCTAATGGGAATGATTCATTGTAGCCCATAAAAGAGAAAAATATTCTTTACATGCTCATTTTTTTTCTCACAACAGAGGTGTTGCCATGTTGTTCTTGTTCATTCTTTCATCTTTTTCAGTGGCTATACAGCCTCAGAAATTAAATGCCGCCTGGAAGAAGGATGCAGTGTGAACCATTACAGGTACAATTTAATATCAGCTCTGTAAACTGACAAACTTGCCTGCAAGGAGGACACAGAGTGAACCCACACTGTTAGTCCAGTTTATCAGTCTCAGAAGCTGATATGAGACCACAGTGCTGAGTGTACAAGCACAGTGAAGGGTTAGAGGGGCCAATTATGGTGGCACTTGGGAAAGTCACATTGGAAATGTAGGAACTAGAGATGTTCATCTTTCATCCCTTGGCCTGCTTACTGAAGAAAAAAAATGCATCTTTACTAGGAAGATGGCTTTTGGGTGATGTGTAAGTCTAGAGGCATTAGTTGTTTCAGACCAAACCATCCCCAGCCTTAATCACGTACATCCATCATTTTGAACTTCAGCACTCCTGAGTGATCTACTATGTTTGTACCTGTCAGACGAGGTATTTCCAGGAGTCAGCCTTTTTAAGGGGAAATGTTGGTTTAATTTATCCTGGTTGGGTTATTTATTTATTTATTTATTTTTCAAGCTTTACTGGTGGTAAGAAATTGTATCATCAGAAAGAGAAGAAGAAAAAAATGTCAGGCTGCCATTCACCTATAAAGTGTTAAGAAAACCCACTACATTTAAAATCTGTTCTTTTCTTGGCTGCCGGCTGTCATTTTGTTTGAAGAATAACTCTTCTCCTCTATCTCCTCTAACTTTCTCATCTATCTCAGTCGACCAGGAAAAAGAAGAGACATGCCTGCAGCTACAATGAATGAGAAAACTGAGTTTGGTTCATTTTACTGAGACAAGTGCACATTTAAAGCTAACATGTGTCTTATAACTCTTAAGTAATCCCAGTCACCTGAAGATATAATTCATATTCATTTACATGCATACTGTATCTCAGTGTAAATTGCAACCTTCTATGCTAGCTGCTGTGCAAAGCTGTACAGTGGTGCTCTGAGCTAACTGCCAAAATTGGCATGCTAACATGCACACACAAAGCTAAAATGCTGATGTAGTTTGACATGCTAATATTTGCAAATCAGCACTAAGCACACAGTGCAATTGAGGCTCAGGGGGAAGGTCATTCATTTTGCAGGCATTTTGTCAGAAAACAAAATATTGGACAAACTGAAAATTAGAGAATTAGATGGTCCCAGATGAAAGGTGATCAATATTTTATTGATTCCACATTTCCACATTTTATGGTAATCCATTAGTTGTTAAGCTATTTAACGAAATACAAATTCTGAATAGATATTTAACATGTTTAAATGGATGAGTGAAAATTTGACCAGCTGATGGCGCTATAAGAAAATTCAGAAGATTACAGAACTCCATTGGGTGAGCATGAATGTTAAATTTCATGGCAGTGTTTCCTGTACTTGTTGAGTTATTTCAGGCTGGGCTGAAACGGTAGCGGACCAACAGACCAACCAACAATGTCATCCTTGGGTCATTCTACTAATGTGGCAAAAAAAAAACTTGGCGGAAACCTCAACACTTGTAGCATATTTTTTGTGAATACAACTTTGACACTAATCCCTGTTATCTCAAAGGAGTGCCTGTATTGCCGGACTACACCGTCTGCCCAGCATGTGTCTTGGCGAAGACAATTGAGCAACCACCAGGCCAGCAAGACCAAACCAGTGGACCAAACCAGAACTGTAAAGTGATTAGACTTAAGCCTTGTGTTTGACAGGCAGTGATAAGAAATTTGATTCCAGTTGGATGCCCATGTTGCTCTGCTCTGAAAATAACTTAAAACAAATTTAATACCACCGCTAAAAGGCACACAAAGGAGGAACTTTGCTTACGATTTCACCATGCAGTGTTACACAAGATCACTTCCACACAACAAGTGTCAAAGCTGCATCTATCATTAAAAAAACAAAAAAAAAACAGATCAAACAAACATTTGCAAAATTGTACCCTGTCTGTTTGGATTTGATTTGTTTGTGCATCTTTTTTTATTCCAAGATTTAGTATCTGTCTTGAATTTGTTATTAGTAGAGTTGACAGATACAGACTGTTAATGACATCAGAGTTTTTGAGCCATCACTCATGTTTATTTAATGTTTGAGATGGTAATGCAATATGATTAAAATGAAGATCCTGTCTGAGAATTTAGAGATGAAACTCAGCTCTCCAAAATCCTTTTCGCTGACAGGTCTATTTGATCTGATTTGTGATATGATGGTCTACAAATATCAGAGGAGAAAACAAACACTTTTTCTTATTGGTATTTCTTTTGTATTCTCTTTGAGTGTAGGGTATTCTCTCCCTCTCAGCTGCAACCCACTGTGCTCCCTCTGATGTGATCGTCATCTTTGGGGACTAGAATTGGAGCATATACCCTCAGCTTCAGAAGGGCTTAGAGTTTCTTGGCATGCCTGGAGGCCCATGTACCTGAGGTGATTTGGGATTTGTTGCGAGAGACTTTGCTGTGGTGGCAGCATACGGGAGGTGAAGAAGTTGCACTGAGCTAATGGCCCATTCATTTTTGTTGACAGGATGCTTGTGAATCTGGACTTCGGCCATATGCTGAGGTTTTGTGTGGTCGTCCGCAGCCACACTTCCTGAAAGCGCAGTTCAATCCTCAGTGGGCAAGAAACTTGTTTGTTAAAAAAGAGCAGTTTGCATTGTGGTCTCCTATCTCTCCTAAAGAGACTCAACAATTGAAAAAAAATGAAGTGTAACGTAAAGTCTGTACAGTTAAACTACAACAGGTGACAGGCATCAGGATTTTTAAGAATCACTCCCAAAAGACTGTTGCCAATTTAAGCCACATAATTGAACGTTCATCAAGACACCACCATTCTGGGCATTTTAAGTGTATTCGATCACAGAGTTCAGAAAATAAGCAGTGGTGTGAACATATCCACTTCCCTGTTACAAAGCAACACAAAGCATATCAAGTTGATTGATCAAAGCTTCATCGAGGACAACCCAGTTGCCAGAAATCACTTTTGCTGCATTTGTACTTTGGTTAGGATTAGGAAAACATCATGTTTTGCCTTTAAATACCTGGTTTTGTCTCCTCAAGCACACCTGGAAATGTCCTGCTGTCTCCACATAAATAATGGCACCACAAACTCCACTGCAAACGCCCACATGTCATGATGAATGTTACCTGCTGTTCAGTGGTTGTAAACCCGCAGGCTGTTGCTTGCCACTTGTCACAGTAACCTGCAGTGGCACCACCAAGCCCTACTCTCCTCCAAAAGCAGCACTTTGACCATAGTTAACCTCAGCTATGTCACATAATAGACATAATGTATGAGAAAACATGATATTTCACGGATGAAATAAACGTGATATGCCATGAACGCAAATGGTTTCCATGCAAATTTTCAGTTTTCAGTTGCTATATTGACAACGATGTGTTCAGCAATTTCATCCATTCATGCAGATTGTATCATTCCACGATGAATACATAAAACAAACCTAAATACACTATCACCACTAAATTTATTTACATTGTTTTCCACACTGTGTAATCATGTTTTGTTGTGCCAAAATAGATTTATGTCACAAGATGCAAACCTGATCTTATTCTCTTCTCTTTTATGCAGGTTTTGCCAATGAATTCAGTTGTCAATCTTTGTTTTTGTAGACACAAAACACAACTCAAAAAGTGGCATAAATACAACCTTTCCACTTGTGAGAACTTAGTTATAGCATCCAGATCCTTGGGCATTTGAAATATGGATTGATGAATTTTGGATTCGGGTCTATAATTAAGTATTTATTTGAAGTGACTAAAAAAAAAGAAAAAAAAAAGAAGATGAAATAAAAATATGCATCAAGCATAAACCGTGATTTCCCCCAGTATTTTTATATTTTAAATGTTCGAGTTCCAACGATCCCTATGACTGTATCAAATTGATTTTCCAAAATTGAAAACAGATGCCTCGGGTTCTGAGTAGGAGACAAGACATCCGTCCGTCGGCAGCAGCCAGATGTACCGTACAGCGTGCGACTGAACAAAACTGCAGCTGAATTATTTATGTACATTTGCAAGCTCGGATAGACAGCATTGTCTGGCTGTGATCATACCTTGTGCATGTCAGTTCTGATGCCTTGAACATGCACTTACTTCTTCTTGAGCTATCCTTGATTGGTTGACCTTGTGCGTACGTAGTCGCTGCATACTCTTGTAGATGTGTGCGCAGCGGCTACACAAACCCAAGCTGGTTTTTATGGCAGAGCGCTGATGAAGGTGGTCAGGTGGAGGCCAAGCTGTCAAACACAGAAAGACTTTACCAGGCTGCATCTGTCATTTTTGTGTCAGAGCACTCAATGCACAGCAGGCTGGAGGGAAATAAGGGCGAGAAGCCATTTTACAGCACAATGCCCAGCTGTTTATACACCACTCGCAGGCTGTTCAAGTGGAATGTCACTCTGTATTTTGACAATGATATTGAGGTCCAAAGACTACAACTTGGAGCATTTAATATAACCTCCATTGCCACCAATGCCAGCAGCCAATGAAAGGGAGAGTGATAAATCAGAGGCTACTGAGCCTCAAAGTTAGCCAAGGGAACCCATCACACGTGTCAGCTGTTACTGCTTATCATAGAACAATGGAGAGCAATGGAGACGATGATGAGACGCCTAAAAACACTTAAGTTAGTCACAGTGTTGCACCCATAGACATAGATAGATGCCGCATGACGTGCTGGAATGCGATCCAGCGTCGCCGCCATATTGGTTCTGTCTCCTGTCTTCTATTCCCGTATTTTGTGCAGTTTACGGTTGTTATTTCACAAAGTAAGGCTGCACCACATCGCAAAATTACCTACCCTGGAGTTACAGAGTGCCAGCATTTATTTCATATTTCTAATATGTGATTGCAACCTAAATCTCTGCTGTTTTTAACAAACCAAACTGTGTGAAAATCAGGTAAAAAAGCTAATGCTAATGCTAATGATTATTTTAGTTGGGGATACACCTTCCTCAGTAGAAATAAATGCACTCGGGGCGCATTGGGGACCGATTTAAGATGGCGGCCGCGCTGATACGTCAGCTCCAATAGGCAGCGTCAGTCTATACGGCGTCTACCTATGTCTATGGTTGCACCAAGCGACATGTTTTATTACTATGAACAAGGACACTACTTTTAAAGTCAACCCCTGCTGCTGTGAATATTCAGTAGAGCACCAAATGTGTGTTAATCCACAGCTGAAATTAGTCCCAAACAAACACAGGATTTACTCCTGTTTGAGCCGTGTTTGCTTAAGACTATGTGGCGTGGTGTTTTAGGAAATTATTTAGCCTTCTGCTCAAATAAAAGTATCTGTTTGAGAGTCATTTTTAAAGATTTATGTCTTCATTAGGATCGAGTGGTGTTGGGGATGAGAGCCACATACGGGGCGGAGGACACTGAAAGTTTGTGTATTTTGTCTTACATAGCTATAGCCACTTTCATACTATACCATATTTATTTGTACATCCTAATTTAGCATGCTGTCATGCACAAGCCACACACACAACAATACACAGACACTGTAACTCAGACCTTAGCCTCTGAGATTCACTTGGATAGGGTTTTTTGTGTTTATTCTCTAAATTTTATAAAATTCATTCATCTTGTAATGTTTTATTTGGGGCCTACTGATGTACTGTTAAAATCTAAAGTCTTGTTATGTTTTTATTCCCGGTACACTGGATTCGTATGAAAGTTTAATGATCTCTGTATAGAAACTGGGTCATTGCAGCAACTGTGAATATGATATAGGATAAGACTAACAAAGAGTACTGAGAATAGCACAACGAGTAAGAGCATTAAACATACTGAAAACAACACAGAGATGTACATATTGAAGCAGATGTGCAAGTACACATCAGCATGATGAATGATTTTTCAAATTTTCTGTAATTTCTAGTATTTAACATTACTGTAAATTGTCAGATTATGAGATATTTGTTGGTTTTTTGCTCATTAATTTCCTCGTTCCCTGTTCAGCAGGCTAAAAAAATAGTGCAAAAGCTAAGACCGGGGCCTGGGTCTAATAATTTTCTGCCAATTCTTGCATCCCTCAAATTGCACAGTCTCTCTCAAGCATTCAAATCCTCTCCACCTCTGCCGCTCTCAGATCTGCATCTGTTGTCAGTCCACCCACATGTTCTGTTCTCTATCCCTCTGTTTTGCTTTGGTTTCTACACTCCATTTTTTTTTTTTATTTTATTCTGCTCATCTCTTCCCCTCAGGGGTGATCTCAGTCCTGGAGGCCCTTGGGTTCTGCAGATGGACTGAGCCCTGGGGAGAAGAAAAAGAGGGGTCTCTCTCTTCTGGGGGTAAAAGAATAATGACACGGCGGACGGTTTGCGCCCTGCGGCCTGACTGTGACGTCCAAATCCATCGCGGACAGTGGAAATGGAGAGCTGGAGCTGCCTGAGTGGATTTCTACAATTCTGTGCCACATTCGGTTCATGTGCACATTGGAGGGAGCAGTGTGAGACAGGACAGATTGGACGGGACATGCTTTGAATGTAATGAATGTTCTGGAGCTGCGATAATGTTGATAATGAAAACACGAGGCTGAATTATTCAAGGCAAAAAACACGGAGTCCAGTTTCATTTTCATCCCCATGCATAAAATATGTAGAACCCATCGCTGTGGTTTCCTGTTGAATTTGTAAATGTAAAATAAAATGGAGGACGGGACATTAAGTAAGGGATAATACCTGACAAGCTGTATGATTCATGATTGTAATGGATGACACATCGGGGCATAAGGGTAGTATCCTGCTCATATCACACAATTATAAGTTTGTTTCTTCTGAAATTTGTTTACTTTTCTCATTGCTAATGCTAAACCGGCAGTTGTAAATCTGTGAGAGAAAGAGATTTTTTTCCTGATTTCTCTCCAATCTTGAAAGAAAAGTGCCACCTGCCATATGTTATTATTAAAACTTTCTTTTCAGCAGAGACATCATGTCATAGCGCTAGCTCACTTGCTTGCTCGCTCGCTCACCCTCCCTCTGTCACAGACACTTCAGACGTGTTAGCTCGCTGTCTCTCCCTCTCTCACTCTTACCTGTGGCTTACCTCATCTCCTTATTTCCTCTTCAGAACAGTCAGCGTGTCCTCTCCAGTCATCTCTCCGAGATCAAATTTGCTTAATGTCATTGAGAAGGTCATCTGTTGTTGATGTTGTTTTTGGTGGTGGTGGTGGTATTGATTGTTAAACAAATAACCCCGTCACCAAGCTCTTGAGCTAAGCCTTGCCAATACTGTCATTACCTACAGTGAAATGTTGCCGCATTCATGCTTAGGGAAATCTGCCACTGGTGTGTTTTATTCGGTCATGGTATCTTCTGGGGAAACGCAGGAAACACCAGATGATCTGTCAGAGAGTGAGGCGAACATGACTCAACGTAAAGTGAGTAAAACTTTAATACACTACTCCGTCCACAAGCATTTCTATCTGTGCACGCCACACAAAAATCCCACGGTGATGGTGACGCACTTCATGAAATTCTATCTTTTGTTTTTACTGTTTTGATTGACAGACAACCTAGCAGCAGACATTACATGTTTCACTTGTATTTTTAACTTAAACACAATAGTAATAGTAAAAAAAAAACAAATGTGAAAGCTTGAGATTGGTGTAACAAAGCACAGAATTGATGAAAACAAAACAAACAACACTGTTAGCGCTTTCCTTTTATTTTCTTATTGGTAATAAATAACATTTGTGCAACTTAATGTAGAGCTGTAAACAGATGCCTGTGTTATACAAGTGTGGTTACTGAAAGTGAATTCACACCTTTCGTCCAATCAGAATCTACAAATTCTCAGTATCTTTGGTTCTGCATGTGTCACTCATGGAAGAAAAGGAGCTGTTTTGCTCAAAGTACCCATCTGAGACAGAGTAATATTTTACCATTTAATCATTTTTTTCATTGCATCGCAAAGAGATGAAGCTCAGTAGCTTTAGAAGGTTTAAAAACATTGTCATGGTCTGAAACCTGCATGGAGAAAATAGAGAGCATCAACAAATCAACATCCCATATTCATTTACTGCACCTTTTGGAGAACAGTATGCCTTTCACCACTAAAGCATTAGCTCTGATGCACCTTGTAGTTTCATTTTCTGGGGCAGTGTTATGCATCTTTCCCCTTATCCCTGAGAATCTTATATGAAGGAAGCTGATAACAACAACTCATCTCCTTCTGTCTCCAGGCGGCTTTATTTGGTTTCAAGATCCCAGAGGTAAGTGCTTCCTCTTTTGTGAGCTCAGACTAGGCCACATGTGTCCTGTCATTTCTATAGCACATGCAGCCTGTGCTGTTGTACAGTAGTAATGGAAACATACTGGTGTAGCTACTCCAGTCAGTCCCTACTGGCTGCAGGCCTCATTAAAGCCGTGGAAGGCTCAATGGCCTGTCACACCACATCTCTCTGCCCATTTGTCTGGGGGTGACCATTGTTGCATGGCTGTGCGTGTGCACTAGTGTGTCAGTGTGTGAGGAGAGACCCAGGATGTGTGCTAGGGTATCAGTAGGTCACTGTGTTAGAGATGTTCATTGTCTGCGTCTATTTATTGTTTTCATTTCACCACAGTCACGATGAGGACTTTGTGTCTGCTCGTTCGCACACGAACACATCTTCGCAATAAACGCCTCTGTCGTTCACTGATGGCGCATGAATATTTTAGCATAAAAGCGGGAGGGCTCAATGGAAAACTTGTCTCACAATTGGCCACGATTGATAAAAAGAAGAGCTTGTAATAAGCATCGTTTATTCAGTGTGTAACCTCCCTTTCCACGTACACAAAGGCAGTCAATGCTTACAATAGCCGGTAATTTGTGTCTGTGGATAAATCGTTGCCCCTTTATTTTTGCATCTTTTCCTTTGCAGCCTGCCTGAAGTGTCCTTGCACTTTTTTCTTTTTGCATTTTTCAGCTTATTAGAATTCCCTGCAGGCATAATCCAAGGACGCCCCTGTTCTGCAGGTGGATCATTTCAGCTGTCAGGCCACATTTCTGCCTGGAAAGATTGTAAACAAGGCGTGAGGGGAGTGACAGAGAGGGACCGCTTCTGTGACATTCCAGAGAAAAGTGAAGGATGCCTTGAATTGAATTAGTTAACCCAAAACACATAAAAGGACGTATGCACTGGGTCAGACAGGACACACTGTTACACATTTTCTGATTACTTTCCATAATGAAATTAGTTTTTCTTACACATGCATCACGCACAGATCTCTAAAAGTGCACTCATCTTATTTCGAAAAAAACTAGACACAAAACTAAATTGGTATATACCCAGTAGAATATTCCTCTTTTCGTTTCCTGTCTTCGCACACAGAAGTGAGACATTTGCTACTGAAGCTGGACACGCACTATACAATCTGAAGGCTTGTTTTCGCCCTGATGTGACCTTGATAACTGATTTTGAAGATTGTGGAGTGCCTGCACTTGCCTACCAAAGATAGAGCAAGTCACCATTCTTCTCTTGCCTCTGAAATGGGAGTCAGACCTGGGCCATCATTCGTAACTGTGCACAGTCGTACATGTCAGATTTTTATACAAATATGAACAAGCATAAAGCTATTTGAGCTGGTTAAAACGGGGCTAATCATTGGTTACAGCTGGATTTCTAATTCTGAGTTGTATGTGGAGGGTGTAACTTCGAAGCAGGCGCACGTAGCCGCCATAAAGCTCCTACAAGTTCCCGATGCCAGTGGAGGTTGTTGATACAGCGAAGACAACATTAACAAAGCTGGAGAGAGGCTCACTAATCTGCTCCTTTTCAGGAACACACATCTTGCAGAGGCATTTCCACTTCAAACCTTCTGCTCACAGCAATTGTTGCTCTTTATCGCAGCGAATGAAAGGGAGGTAAACACGCTGTAGTCCTCTATTCAGTAATGGGACAAAGCAAACCTTCCCTTTGTCACTTTGTATCACGAATCATGAGTAAATGAAAGAATGCAAACATAGCAGCTGCGGGGGAATGTGAACAATATACATTATGGCCTGATCGTACACAATACACCCATCTGGCGTTGTGGTAGTGCTACCCAGAGGTCACCTGCAACACAGAACTATAAATCAAATCCCATGCTGCAATAGGAGAATCTTGTTAAGTTTCCAGATAATCACAATCTTTTTTTTTTTTTTGAGTCTGGACTTAGTGTCTGGCCCAGAGTCCTAACTCTGAGACACAACACATGTTTGCATGAATTAGCAGGAAAAAGGTCTATCAACCTCCCAAATCACTGCATCCTACATTTCCCATCATGCAACCAATGGTGCAGTATCTTGATTTAGCAGCCATGTCTAAATTTTCAGTATGCAATGCTTGCTTTCCATCAGAAATTTGCAGTCACCAAGAGTAGTTTGAGAGGACATTATCAGGTGGTATTTTATCTTTTCTCAGACTTCACAAAGCTCCTCTGGAGCCACGGAAGATATGACGCAACCCTCAGGGCAGAGTAATCCTCACCATGATTCATAAACTGAGTCTTGTGTGTAAAATAGGTGGTCTTTTCCTTTAAAAACTAACGACTATCACTTCAAGTTTTTTGGCCTCGCCGTTCTTCCCCCTAATTCATTTCTCATTTACTGGAGGAGCTTTGAAAAATAACCCGATAAAATCTTGTTGACTTACTTACTGTTTCATGATGTTAATGATTTTCCTGTAATGACTAAACAGAGCAGTGAAAACAACCTTTTAAAATCTACTCCCTCCTCTTGAGTTCTTCCTGTGCCACACATAAACACCCACAGGTGCCATATAATCTTCTCTGAGCTGTTCCATTTAAAAAGTGGAAATTATGTTTAAACTCTGGTGGTGTTGCCGGTGGATGAATGTTGAGTAAATGACGCACCTAATGTTTTATGTCCTTTTAGGAATTTTGTTTTTTTTTCTATGTTCATGTGGAGTTTTAAAGAGCAGTAAACAGAAAATGAATAAAGTGACATGGGGAGGGAAGTCATGCGTACGCTGCTTGGAAAATACATTGCAAAAAGCCAACAATAAAGTCAACAATAAAAAGTGTGCTTGATGGTTTTGGCTATTGCCTATCAGTCATTAATTAG
>JBCAUF010000052.1:17241992-17255008 GCA_038406115.1 Haemulon aurolineatum | reverse complement strand
GGAGAGTCGCATGCTTTTCTCACTTGCCCGTCCACTCTTCACCCGGGCCCCTCCCTCGTCCCCCTGCCCCCGCGCAGCGTGTGGATCCAGCCCAACATCGCCAGAGAAACGTTACCTCTTTATCATCACAGCCGCAAGTCAACAGTGACTGAGTACCCAGAAGCCCCTGGGTGGTGACTGAGTGCCTGACCTGTTTGACTCAGAGCTGCTCCGCCAGATCTAAGTAGTGTTTAAGGGAGACGCTGGGAATGTGAGTGCAGCTGAATGGCTGCAGCAGAGAGGAAATGACACTTATTTTTTACCCCCCTTGTGAAGGATGGATGACCCGCCGAGGCAGGAAATTGTCGAGATCTACAACTAAAACAAATTTAATGTGAGCGGAGGAAAAGAGTAAAGTGATGTATTCACGCTCAGGTGTTTTTGTCCACAATATTAAATCAGCCATGTACGGGTATGCTGTATGCTTCTTGAGTCATTGGAGCGCCAGGCACGCAGTCACTCTTAGGAGATGCTCTCTTAATGGAGCAGAGGTGTGGCAGAGTGGAAATACAGTCAAGAATTTACATGGCAAAAACAGCAGCGCGTTGTTTTCGATTCGTCAGACTCCATTACATGCCAAACGTGTTGCAAATCTTGCCTGTACGCTCCACAGACCTCTCCTCCATTTTCCTCGCGAGAGCATCGCCGATGATTGCTGGACTGAAGGTGAGTGCAGTATCGTGCTCAGTCATGCACCGCGTAATCGTGTAACAACCCACAAGCAAGGTGCCAGTGCAAATACATACTTTGTAGGGCAGAACCAGAACCATGCAGAGCCTCAGGCACACAGAGTCCAGGCCTTGGCCAGGACTCTGGAACCGCAGGCAGGGCCACTTACCAGGGAACCTCTCTTGTAGTGACTATACCATGTGCCTGGCGAGTCTTTGGGCCATTTTGCCATTTTGCTCTGTAAAATATAAGAGGCATTCAGGGAAGGGAAGAGGACTTGGGAAGTCGGGAGTGTGGCTTACCAGTTTACCACGTTTGAATTCACTGAACCAAGAGCCGGGATTCTCCTTTACCCAGGATGTGAGCCTAGCCTGGGGGCATGGATTGACAGAGAGGCAGAGGAGGAGGAGGAAAAGGAGGAGGAGGAGGAAAAAACAGTGTTAAAGAAAAAGAAACAGGTCTGACAGAAACACATCTCCTCTTTGCTCTTTTCTCCCTTTTTTTCCTCATTCTGTTTGTCCTCTTGTGGAGTCTTCCGGACCTGAAACGGCATTCGGTGAGATGAACCAGACCCGACCAGGTCCAGGGCAGAAAATTTTTAGCGGGCCATTATGCCACTTTGTACAGTACAAACTGTAGCTGGCAGCTAATTGCTGCTGAAAAATTCATGAGTACACAGTGATTAATTAAGAAATGATCGCCTGCAAGGAGCTCTTATACGGCGGCCTCTATCCCTGCTGTTCAGTGTTAGTGCCGCGTGGCCGTGGTGCACCGACTTTGTTATGCCATTAAAAGCTGTGAATTGGCCAACAGGGCACAGCACTAATGGTCTCCGCTATGACAATGATGAATTTCTCCATAATTAGATAGCAGGGTTTGATATGGAACTGTCATCAATAGCTTAATGCGTTAATGAATGATGAGCCGGAGATCGCCTTTCACTGGGAGATGACATACATTAGACCCATGCTGCCTTGAAGGTGACCTTCACTTGTTTTTGCTGGAGCGGACTGAGCCCAGGGGGGAATATATATCCTTGGTGTGACTTATATAGATATATAAGAATTCGTGATAGCACGTCTGGCTTTGTGACTCTGACTCTGCACAGCGCGTGGACAGCCTAACTACGCGCTCTTATAATAACCGCGTCAATCTAAACGCATGTGGGAGTGTTTGCCGTCTCTGTGCAAAGACTGGCAGCACGGGCTTTTCTCTTCAGCCCCCCGACACAAATGAGAGCAGCCCATCACCGGCACGCTATAAAAAGTCCGCTTCATTATTCTAAGCTTAAGCAAACTCTTGCTCCTCTGAGGCTTGGTGAGTGGGATCATTAAAACGGCTGTAGCACTGTGCTGTTACACAACCCCACGACTTGTCAGAGACAGTGCTCCCGATGTTTCACCACTCCGCTGCTCTGCTCTCCTCTCCTCTCCTCAACACGCTCATGCATAATGAAGGGAAAAAATCCTCTCCGTGTGCCCGTCACCTGCCAGAGACTTTACAGGTGATAAAGTCCTGAATGGCTTCCCACCTAAAAATGGCACTGAGGCAACATGGAGGAGCGAGAGCGAATATGTGTGTGTGTGTGTGTGTGTCGTCTCCCTGCAGTTACCGACCGCCAGAGCAGAACTGGGATTTGGCGTGTTTGTAAAATAACTTGTGGGCCCTCGTGGGGAACGCAGTCCTGTTGAGTCATCTCTTCGTCTTCTCGGTAACATCACACCAGGTAATCTCATGGAGGTTTATTATGTGGGTACACGTGTAAGTGCGATAGAGTTGCTCTTGCAACTTGTGCTGACTGGGGATGTTCGGGGATATTTATACAGAACGAGCGGCTGTTAGTCCCAGATGTGAGCAAAAAAGATGAATTCATCCGGAGTATTCAGCTTACTTTACTGTCAATCACATCACAAACTAGCAGGTGAAAATAGCTGATTTTCTCAACTATTTTGTGCTCAGTGTATCCACAATCCGACTGTCCATGGTGTGTGTGAGTCTGCGTGTGTGTGTGTGCATGGACAGACTTACCCCTTCAGACTTCTTATCTGGGAAGATGCAGCTCTCTCCGCCTGCTGTGAAGTTGCAGTAAACCTTGAAGGAGTCCCTCGAGCAGCCCTGGTTTGGATCAATCCAGTACTCACCTGGAGAAATGGAGAGCGGGAGAAAACAGACAGAGAGAGCAATTATAGAGCGACATATATGATTTGAAGCCTATACTTTACTCCTTCGGGTCAAGGCAATGTCTGACATTATATGGCATGTGCTGAAAGCATGTCTCTTTGTCAACACCATTAATCTGTATTGCGCCCATGCACTGTACAGAGAAAAAGTCACCCATACACAGAATCTGGTGATACTCTCTATATAACATTTTGTTTCTGTTTTGTAATAAATCCAGGATTACAATAACCCTGTCTGAGATACTAAACATCCATCTTTTGATTTCTGCTGTCTGATATATCATCCAGAGAAAGAACATTATGCAGAAATGGGAAAACTTGTATAAATTTATCAGTCCATATGTGAAAGTGTCACTGCAGCTGTGACTATCAGCTGCTGAAATATCCAAAATACATTGTGAAATTTAATTTAATTTGTTTTTTGTTAATTCTACGTCTGCAACTATCTGCAGACAGTCCTTTTTAATCGCTAAGGTCTATAAAATGCGTGAAAAGATTATCTCCTGCCCTAAAAGATTTTATAAATGTGCTTGTTTGGTGTCCTACAGACAGATTCAATCTAAAACACATTGAGTTCACTACCATAATAAAAGAAAGGCAGCAGCAAATCTTCACAAACAATGAGCTGGAATGGGGGCAAGTTTGGCATTTTTGCTTGAAAAATAACAAAACAATGTTGATTATTTTTTCTGCTGACTGACTAATCGATTAGCTCTAGCGGATTCCCAAGCCCTATTCTGTTATGAATACTTGCCAGCCCAATACTGTATACCGAACTGGACAGTTTCTCCGGCCTTTTAGCCTTTAATGTTTGCAGTGTATGTGTGTCACACGTGTGTGGCTGAAAATGGTCTCACATTTAGGCCAGCAGTCACGCAACGTTGCACAAATCCCCAGGGCCCATTACTGTCTAGTAGCATTTTTTTTTTTTCCTTCAGCATTCCTACAAAGCTGGCTTGTGATAATTGCCATTTCAGTGCAGAAATTAAAAACTGCGGAGAGGAGGGATTAGACAATAGACCTCATGCCTCATTTCAGATGGTGCGTTAATACAAACCATCGGGGAAATCAGGGTGGCAGAGCTGCAGGTCCTTGCAGGTGCGAGCGGGGTTGGCTTGCGTGCCCAGCGGGTGCTTCATCTGCTCGATCTCCAGCTTGAGGGAGTTGAGCGAGCCAAAGATTTCCTCCATGCCGTCGTCGTAGTCCTTGTAGTTGGCGTCCATGGCCGCGTCATCCATCATCTGGCTGGCGTCGATGTTCCTGCGAGTTCTGCCCTTAATGGGAGCCTGGATGGGGAGTGGGTGGATTACATCGCCAGGAGGTCCCTGTTATGGAGAGATGAAAGGAGGAGAGACAAATGCCAGTCAGATTATGTAAATGGGCATGAAATTGAGGAGATAATGACTCGCACTCGAAACAAAATAAACTCCAGAAGTCTGGTGCTTTGACTTACAGGAGGTCCAGGAGGTCCAGGAGTTCCAGTCTCTCCCTTTGGTCCAGTTTGACCCTGAGCAGGACAAAAGAAAGCAATGCTTAATCTTAAACGGCAAAACAATTTGATGAATGTCACAATAAACGCTTGTTACTGTTTCTGATGGAATCGAGCGTGGAGCAAAAAACACTTACCGATGACCCTTTAGCTCCTTTGGGACCAGGAGGACCCTGAGGACACAAAGATGATCAAGTAATCAATATTGGCTCAGACATGACACGTTTTTCAGTTAAACAAATGCTGCAGTGCGACACATATGATGACTTGAGGCTTACAGGTAATCCAGGGGGGCCGATGGGACCAAGTGGACCTGAAGGACCAGCAATACCCTGCGGGGAAAAAAGAGAGTATGAATCAAGAGATATTAACACTGGTGACTGCAGTTTGCCCGTGCTAACTTAAAAAAAAAAACAACAAAAACAAAGATTATCAAAAATCTCAGTGGGATGAATGTTGGCAAAGACAGTACTGGTCTCCTACAACATTCACATGCACGAAAAAATAAAACATTCGAGCATGCATCAGGCCTTTTAACATGACTTACAGTGTCTCCTTTGAGACCGTGTGTTCCTGCAGGACCAGGAAGGCCTCTGTCACCCTTTTCTCCCTGTTCACCTGGGGGTCCGATGAGACCGATAAGACCAGGATGTCCCTGAGGGTAGAGAACAGCACACATGTATTATCAATACAACAGTCAATAACACACCATCACAAACATGTGGCATGCCCTCTAATCATTAATAACTTGGTGGCTGGAGGCAAACAACAGATCTAATCAATCTGTTAGTAAAGAGGTCCATTAGTCTTTTACTCTACATGCAAACATTTAGTTGTGCTCACCTTTTCTCCTTTGACGCCAGAGTCTCCTTTCAAACCGGGCAAACCAGGAGGACCCTGTGAGAGGGAGGACACATTGGAGAGGAGAAAACCATTTATATAGATCACACGTTATGAGAGATACCGCAGTTCAAAGACCAGGAGTCAATTTTACTCACCATGGGTCCGGGAGGTCCATCTGGGCCTGGAGGACCGGGTAGACCTTGCTCACCCTGCACAGAAATACCAGCTCAGTTATTTTAGCTTCAGAAGGAAAGGAGTTTCTATAATTAGCATGGCTCCTTTATGTTCAGCAGTTTGTGAATACATGCTCTATCCGCTGTTTTATCAATACTACAGTACACAACAAACATATGACTTTGATAAATTGCCACGAAGGTAAGAAACACTCTACTTACAACTGGGCCGGGGATACCCCTGAGACCTTCAGAACCGGGCTTTCCAGGTGATCCTTGAGGACCAACGGGACCTGTCTTTCCTTGGGGACCTTCCAAGCCAGGCTCTCCCTTTTGCACAAAAACAGGATGCACACAGACTGTTTGATTCTTGCTCATTTGATGGTTACATGTCATCTTTGGCGTACTAAGTGAACAGGAAAATCTGGATATGTTGGATGCGTTACCTTGGCTCCCTTCTCTCCTTGTCTTCCCTCAGGTCCTGCAACTCCAGGCGGGCCCTGTTTAAAAAATAAAACATGGCAGAGATAAATATCGTGGAATACAAAGACAGAACATTTTAGCATTTAGACATACATAAGATTTTGTTACTATGAGGACAAGAGAGCACGAGAAAGTACTTACTCTCTTTCCTGGTGGTCCAGAGGGACCAGACTCTCCAGTGGGTCCAGGAGAACCCTAGAATGATTTTTAATTGAAATAATTAAACAGTGTTAATGATGTGATTTAAATTGAACATTTTTATACAAGAATTCCTTTCCAGAAAAGCCACACAGAGTGGTAAAGTTAACACAATTGGTACACAACACTTACGGCCTGACCAGCCTCGCCATCGTCTCCCTTGTCACCAGGTGGACCGTCTAACCCCTGCATGAGAATTTAACAGAGTCTCAGTCGTGCTGCACTGCATTGAAAACACTCTTAACTTTGCACAACTTTTTTTTCAACTTTGTTGATAACTTATTTCACACGTACGGCTGGACCAGGCTCTCCAGGGGGACCAGGGTCACCAGGGAATCCACTTGGACCCTGAAAATCAATAAAACTTGTTTTAGTACTTTTTTTAGTGCAGATATTTAAGTTCAAGGTCACAACAGTCATTCTATGTGTGTGGTCAAATCAGTGGTAAAATACATTGATTTAAAAAAGTTAACTTACAGGGCTTCCTTTGGGACCATCATCTCCAGGGGGACCCTTAGGGCCAGGAGGTCCAGCTGCACCAGCCGGACCGGACTCTCCCTTTTCTCCTCGTTCTCCTCTTGGACCCTGGAATAAAGCGCAGTGTGTTCGTTATTCTGATTCAATGAAAACCAACTGGAAAACTGAACAGCCTCATTATACATCATAAAAAATAAATAAACTAATTTGTAGTCTGTTGACCAACAGTTATTCTTTTATCTTTGGTGGTGAAATTATTGTTTGTTCGTACTTATTCATGCAGAAACAGATGAAAGAGAATCTGATAACTTACTGGTGGGCCATTGTCTCCCTGAAGACCCGGTTCTCCTGTTTCACCAGCATCTCCCTGATAAGAGAGAGAGAGAGGGTATTAATGAGTGAGAGAGACACACACACGTTATCAAAAAGGCAATTTGTCGATCCAACATGCTTCTAAAAATCCCATCATTTACAGCAGCCCTCACTGTCGGGGTGCCCTTGTCACCCAAATGACAGGAGAAAGAGATGACACAAGAGATTTCGATCTATCAAGTGCAGGCAGATTGGGTGTCTGGAGCACAGAAGGCCGCTGACCTCACTGTTCTCTCCGTACCCTGCACATATATCTTGTCCTCTTCATCCTGCCTTATTGGATAGTTGCCCTGTTGACTCACCTATACACTGGCCGCTATCGTTACTCACTGTCACATAAGCCTACCTTCCTCCCTGCTGGGGTTTAGTGCAGACTTGGGTTTTAGGAGCAAATACTAACCCTGTGCCATTTTTTGGGGAGACCGGGACCTAATGAGAAGCTGTGTGGTGACGTGTTACGATAAGCATATCCAGATTCTCTGTAGCATGGACAAAAAGCTCTGCATTGTCAACATAAACTCTAAATTAGCGCCTGGCTGTCTTCCACAATCTCCCCCGCTGCTGTCAAGAAATCCACTCGAAGCAGTCGGTGCGCCTGTTTAGAAGCATGACTGATCCTCCTGTATTAGCAGCGTTCTCCGGTCTTTATGCAACACTGCATCCGAGGAGCCCTCGACTCCATCTTTCGCCACGACCTGCTCGTGCTCACCACAGGGCAGCCGGCAAAATCTGCTGAGCGCAGGGAAACCGAAAGCATGAAAGACAGCTGCTCATCACAGATATATGAGGGAGCTCGGTTGCCTGCCAGCTCCCTGGGCTGGCTAATAAAATGCCAGATCAGCTAAAGAGCAATTAGGCCAAAAAGAGCACTGTGTTTGTTTGCACAGGGGAAGGACAGGCTATCCTCCAGGAGATTATAAAGGAGCAAAAGGTGATTCTATTGACTGAATTAGACAAAACAAATCACAGCATTACAATGAACAGACAGCACTGCAGTGAGGCGTCTGGGAAAAAAAGCTGCGAAAGCACGCCTTTCATAATGAAACAAGCAGCAACAAATAAGCGCAGGGGCTGATTTTATGAGAGCCGCCTTTAATAATGCATTTATCATCTTAGAATTGCAAGTACAGTGCCTTTGAGTATTTATTCATACTCTCTCCATCCAGCAACACTGCTGTTGGGAATGGCAGCCTGTCCATTAGATTTGCCGTGCATCTGTCACTCTGCAGCAGAGAAAAAAAACGATCATGTCCCATTTAAAAGGGTATCATATAAATAGGCACGGGAAATATTAATGGCTGCAAAAGCCTTGCAAAGAGTTATCATTCACCGGCTTTACCACAGAGCACTCAAGCAAACTGCCGGCACAATGAATGTGTCTCTTCTACTGTGTTAGACAAACCAGTCAACTGGATAAAAAGTGAATCATTCCCATCTTATAGGCAGGTTACAATGAAAACTGCACACGATCAGGTGCAGTATTGGTCTGGGATGCGTAACATTAGGCGGTCGCTTGGGGAGGGGGCTTTGTTGTGTTGTCTACCTCTCTGGAAAAACTGCATCATTCTGACTTAAAAAATTCACGTCTAGAGAGACGCTGCAATCTTTTGGCACATGGCCAGCGGTGCCATCTGGAAGAAAAAGGCTGCAGGACGATGAGCACATTGTCAATTGAAGGAATACAAACATAATATCCAATCACAACAGCTCCTCCCAACCACTCTATAATGATTATACAGCAGTTCAAATACAGTATCTACATGGGTGGGTTGACATAATGTTCCAGGAGATGATTAAATTAAAATTTCTGTGTGTAATTACGTGCACAAAATTGCTCTGATAGACAACCATCTGTGTGGTTAAGGAGGTGTGGTTAAATTACAAAAAAATATGTTTTTGTCTTTACTGTTTATCTAAAGTTTTGTTTATTGAGCGATTTGTGCATTTACTTAATTGCCTGCAGGATAAATACGATTAGCATCAAATGAAAAGAGACACAAAACATCATAACTGAAAGGAGTTTATGTGACTTTGGAGATGTCTGTGTTTACACTTGCACCAACTAAAAGGAGTGGCGGGTGTAATTTAAAAGCAGGTGCCACATCCTGCCTGCAGGAAAAAGCCATCAAAACAGCATTATGCTGCCCTGAAGCGCCTAAATAAACCTCGGCTGCAGCACGACACCTGCCTCAGAGAGACAGAGCTACAGGAGCGGCACAAGCACAGTAAATGAAAAAAGAAAATGGCTTCACCTTTTCACCAACAGCACCAGGGTTTCCAATGCCACCAGGAGGTCCCTGAGGGCCATCGGCTCCAGGGGGTCCTGAGGGGCCTCTGGGACCTGGGGGACCGGGTGGACCCTACGCGGAAGAGAGGGTGTAGTCTAATAAGTAAAGACACTTCACCTGCAAACTAACTGAATAATAACTCAACTCCTCATCAGGCTCTTACCATTTGCCCAACGTCTCCAGTTTCACCTTTCTCACCGGGTGGTCCAGGCAAGCCCTGAGGAGTGTGCGGAGGATTTAATCACATTGTTTCTTATGTAACAATAACATTTGACCACAGTTTCTATTTTGCATCGCAGTCCACACCTGCAGCCCGACTGGGCCTGGGGGTCCAGGGAATCCTCTCGATCCTTCATCTCCCTTCTGGCCAAACAGACCCTGCTGACCTCTGGGACCAGGCTCACCATCTGCACCCTGAAGAGGTCACCGTCAATCGGTAGAGCACAAAGGTTAGTGGGGCTGTTGGCCTAACAGGAGAGTAAATGAGGCGTTAAATGATCTGAACACCTAATGCAAATTAGGGCACTTACAGCAGGACCAGGTGCTCCAACAGGTCCTTGAGGGCCGGTGGGACCAGGTGGACCCTTCAGAGGAGAGGGAACATTCATCAATCACGTCTTTCGCTCCTCAAAACTGTCGAATCTCATGAATGCACAATAAGCTCAGGCAAGTAAAATGATAAATAAATAATGTCTTCACAATAACACAATAAATAAACAACCACTTACGTGTTCTCCTTTGTCACCCTTGCTTCCTTTCTGGCCTGGCTCTCCAATCTCTCCCTGTGGAAACAAAATGATCACAGCGTGAAACGGAGACAGACGACGCCCTCAATTCAAAGTGATACACAAGAGAGAGGGGGAGATGAAATGTGGCGATGAATAAATGTTAAATTATTATCAAACACTCACTAGAACAGAAACCGACATATCAAAGCACAGTAACTCGACTAAATCCCACCTTGGAAAAAAGAGATTTTTTTTTTCTTTTTCAATATTTCAATTACATTTATTCTTCTTTGACAAATGGCGACAAATATAGTTCACATCTGACGGGGGGCTTATCAAGATGACTCACTGGCGCAACCAGCAGCCAAAACAGAATAGATAATTAGTCCCATCTCAACCTGTTTGCACCAGCGTTCCCAGAGTGAAGAACCTTGCACCACTATTTCAAAGCCTCCACATGCTGTGGGTGTTTGGAGAAACAATGTTAATAACTGCCAAAGCCAAAGGCGTCTACTTTCGGGTTTGAGTCAGACAATGCTCTTTGTGGGGCACCATTAGTATCTTAAAATAAAGGCCTTGGAGTTGTTCGTTCCCCGTGGACAGGACTTATAATGAGAAAGTGTCTGAATGTGTGTAAACATTAGCTTGTGAGATCCTCTTTATCTGCATGGCAAATACCCTCTGTATTCTCTGTGTCCGTCTGCACCGCGGGGACCACTGTAAGGCCAGTTAAGAACTGAGGCGTTCTTCAAAGGATGAGAGATTATCCTCTGAGTATCTCCGTGGCTCATCTTCCCGCAAATGTTTTTAGAGGGGATGAGGAGTTGTGCTCGCTTCTGAATACTAAAGGGTCACTTTCACACATTCTGTCACTGACAGAAAATTCCTCCCTCTCCTCGGTCTGTTTGCACGGAGGGCTACAAAGCTGCTACAAGGCAGGTTTCGCCTTTTAAAGATCTGGTAATCGATGCAAACTCTGTCGGACAAATTCCCCTCAGAGCGTTTAAGGTCACAGGGAGAAACGAGAGGGTATCTGGCTCAGATCTCACCTGTAAAGTTTAGTGCCTTTGTAGGGTGCGAAATGTGCATGTACTGTATATTAGTGTGTGTGACAAAAATTTAAATCTTCAATGCACCTTTACTGAATGTCATTATATTTCCCTTTAAAGCATCTCACCTTGTCTCCGTCCTCTCCGGGTGGTCCAGGCGGTCCTCCAGGGCCTGGCAGACCCACGGGTCCCTGAATACCGTCTCTTCCAGCTGGGCCTTGAGGCCCTTTCTCTCCCTAAAATATTTTCATAGAATAACACCATGTTAGCCACACTCACATTTGTGAAATTTGCTATTTTTCTGTATGTCGCAGCAATCCCTAGAACATGGTGTTCTTACCGGTCCGCCTTTCTCTCCAGCAGGTCCTGGAGGTCCCTGAGGGCCAGGGCGTCCGGGCAGACCTGTAGGTCCGGCTGGGCCAGCAGGTCCACGTTCACCGGGGGAACCCTACAGCACCACGGCACAGCAAAGATGAGCGAAAATATCAAAGACATCAAAGTTATAATGCTGAAACAAAATCATAATATCAGGCACATCTAGCCTACCAAATAGGTCAGACCTCTCTTATGTAAGTAGCAAACTCTGCATATCATTATATTATATAAGAGCCTGAAACAACTGAGGGTGGGAACTTTGCTATGAGGACAATTCCCAGAGACAGAGACAGAATAGGGAAGGTTAGAGCGAGGAGTGAGAGAACGAGAGTGACAAACCGAGGGTGCGGATGCAGTAAATTGTACTCACAGCAGGGCCAGGTGGGCCGTGTGGACCCTCATTGCCTTTCAGGCCGTGAGCCCCCTGCAGAACAGAACAAAATAAAGGCTTCAGAAAACAAACACATCTGTTGGAGAAGCACACTTCCTGCCTCACGCCGGACTCCCTATCCTCCAACATGCTCAGCGTGAGATGGAAAAGCTTCTACAGCCCACAATATGGGGGCTGAGAGCAGGCGGGGTGAGCAGTTATTTACTGAATCTGCTGCAAACATCCTTTACATTACAAATCACGTCATTCTTGTATCGTAGAGCTAAATGAAAAGCTGTTCCTGCCACTGATTTCTGTCTAAATCTAAGTTTGCAGTAAGAAAACAGAGTGAATTGCATAACTGCCAGGACATAACTTTTGTCAAGTTGGAATAAAAAAATAAAAATTAAAAAAATAAACAGCCTTGAGCACACTGTTCCTCTTCTGAAGCCCACTCAGGGATCTGATATCATGTCTGATTCTTGAAGTTCACCACCGTCTTACAGCGATTTAATAGCACAGAACTATTATGCAATAACCAAGCTGTGAGAGATATTGAATTTGTGTGATGCGATTGTTCTGAGCAGTAGGCAGTACTGACCACAGGGCCAGGAAGACCTCTGTCTCCAGGGAAACCTCTTGGTCCAGGAGGGCCATCTTTACCTGCTGGGCCAGCAGGACCGGGATCACCCTGCAGGCCAAAGCACAGTGTTATTAATCCTGTAAATGCATTGTTAACCTCTCAATGGGATGGGAAATACGTTTAAATATCGAATAAAGCTTCCAGATTCACCTTGGCTCCTTCTTTTCCTGCAGCTCCAGGTAGACCCTGCTCACCAGGTGGGCCTGGGGGTCCAGGGTGGCCCCGATCTCCCATTGGTCCGGTCTCACCTGTTGGTCCCTACAATTGCGAGAAAAACAAAAATAAAATAAAATAAAAAAAACAGCCTCCATGGTATAAAACCCAGTTACAGAGGAGGTGTGAAGAAGAGAAACCACATTAAGAGGAACACTGTGAGCAAAATCAGCAATTCAATGCAAAAAAGATGTTACAATTTCTCCATCTATTACAAAACATGGCGTGGAGAAGCTGAGCATTTGCTGTGTGGGAGGCTTACTAGTCATTAAGGCCACATACAGCTCCGTTATCATCAATGTTCTCAGCTGGCATTAGCAGAGCGGCTGGGAGGGAAAGTCTGTTAAACGTTTATGCATAATGGATGAAGAGCCCTTCGCTAATATGAAAGAGGATAAACAACACTTAAGTCATGGCTCGTGACATA
>JBCAUF010000052.1:17129896-17145626 GCA_038406115.1 Haemulon aurolineatum | reverse complement strand
ATGCGGCTCAAAAACAAGATGGGTTATCAGAAAAGGGGGTTAGCAATGTTAGAGGGTCCCACAGGAGGTCAGGAAGCTGGTAGTGGGGTGCAGGGCTGAGCGGGTCAGGGGGCTGAAAGGCCCTGTTTACGGAATCCACAGTCTGCTAAAGACATCAGAGCCCCCTCCCCTCAGCTATCAACACTTCCAGGAACGCTCATGCAAAATCTCGGTCATGCCAACTCAGATTAATGCTCTCTCACACACACTCGCAGACAACAAAAAGTCACGCTTGCAGAGTGATTGCGGCTCTTTATTAATTCTTCAGACATATATTAATACACTATAAAGTACGCCAAATTAAATTCCTAGATATGGATTGGATTAAATGAGTCTCGCAGATAAGGAAAGTCAGTCCAGACTGCAATTAAAAGACCCAATGGGCTTGTGGGAGAGTGCTGACGTGGATGTTTTGCCTGGAAAGAGATGCTTTGCAGTTGAGTCATCCCAGGCAGAGGGAGCCATATCCTGGGCAGGCTAGGCCCCTCTGACCCCTCCCTGGTTCTCCCCCAGGCGCCCTCCTCTCTGCCTCTGCCTGATTTACGCCATGTCTCCAAAGGGACTTTTAGCTGATACATGCTGGATGCCACCTCTCCTGGGAGGTCATCCCAAATCATGACGAAGAGTTGGCCCCCCCAGTAGGACGCTGGCTCCGTGTGGAACTCGAGAGGGTCTCCTCGCTGGGAGATGGAGGCTGACCATTGGTTGCTGCTGGAAACAGCAAGACAGGTGTGGGTCTGTTCCCCATAAACTGCCTCTAACAGGGCCGGGGACCCCCAAGAGGAGGCTTGACACCTACACATGTGTGTAACTGCAGACACACACACACACACACACATACACACCTCATACTGGCTGGGTGGGCCCGCTGTTTACTAAAACAACAGGAAACATCATGGCTGTCAACATTTCGGCATTCTGATTGTTTGTTTCTCTGTTTTTGGTTCTTTTTGCATCAGCCTCACTTTTAAAGAGACAGTGCACCCAAATTCCAAAAAAACCCACTGTTTCTCACTGACCGAGTGCAGAAGGATTCAAGATTGTGCTGATCAAAGCACTGCAAAATTGCATCTAAGAAATTCAACGTGACTTTCCGTCTTCAGTGTCCCCATTTCTTGGAACTGACCCTTTAAAGCCTCAGTGATCCTTTAAAGTATTGGCAGGGAAATGTTTTTCCACCTCCAAGAGGCCCCTAAAGTTCTGCACAGGGCTTCCTCCAACCCACGCCATTTTTCAGTTTGCAATAAATCTGCCTATCACTTACTCATAAATAACATTTTCAAGAATGCATATTTTGCATGAATATAATACTGTCTGTGTATATACAGCATGCATGTGAAGAATGTGATTTGTGTGCAGGACTCACAAGCATGTGTCCAATCTTTATTGTAATTTCAAGCATCCTATCAGTTACTTTGCATATTTTACTCTGATCACTTCCATTCGTTACCGTCAGTGTTAAAATCATTTAAGCAGACTCTTGAGTTGTGTAATCGTGAGTTTAGTTATGTGCCTATACATTTGTGAACACACTGGCATGGTCTTTTAAAAGATAAGTGTGGTTTAAATTACTATCAGCAATTCTAAAAAAACTCCACTGTTGTCCAAAAACACATTAGTGACCTGCATCAACTGAGTGACATTTTCCTTTATTACAATGAACACAAGTACTGTTTATTTTGAGTCAGTTCCACATATGCGCACAGCTGGAAAGTCCTCAGCAAATACACTTGATACTACAAACTATACGGGTTATACGTATACGTATGTAACTTTGCGTTGGTAGAATCAGTAAAAATCTTGGATTTAAAGGGATAGCCTGACGTTGTGGTAAATATACAGTACTCATTCTCTTTCTTGCCGCGGGTAACACTGCTGGCTGAAAGCACAACTTGTCGTCTTTTCAGTTTGGTTTTTGGACAAGACATGTAGTGAGCTTCAGGGCACTGGTACGCAAATTTATTTTAACCTTTGTACAGACTTGGGCAAGCTGTTTCCCCCTATTTTGGGTCTTTATGCGCAACTAAACTAACCATCTCCTGGTGCAAAAACATGAAAGTGGTTTCCATCTCCTCGTCTAACTTAGACTCTCGTCTAAGCAAATAAATGCATTTCTCAAAGATCCAACCTATTCCCTTGTGTCTTGGGTCATCTTCCATATTACTGCATTGTACTCTCAGAAAAAATAAACTTGTATTCCCACTTTTCATGTCTCTGTGTGTCTGTTTTGTCTAAGATTCAAGGTTAAAATGCATCTTTTACATATTTTCTTTGGCCACCCACTTTCTTTTCCCCCCACTTTCTGGCCTTTTTTTTTCGCCATTCAATACCTTTTCCATCTCTTTGCAGTTTGCGTTTTCATTCCCCTCCTCCCCATCTGCTTTACTCCTCCTCCACTCTCCCTTCCTCCTTGCCTCCATGTGTGAATGGCGGGTGAGGGGGTTTGGGATGGTGGGAAAGCTGCTTGTAGGAAGTTTTTTTCCCCCTCTGTGTTAACGTGTTCACCGGCTGGACAGCACATTCTTTCCACCTCTGTCGGCCTCGCGGGTCAAGCAGAACCATACCTCCTCTTCTCCCCTCTCTCTCTCTTTCTCCCTCCCTCTCCCTCCCCTGGTTAATACACTGATCTGAGCTGCTGGAGTGGGAGCCTCAGATGTGGTGGGGGCAGACATATTCGGTTGAATCACACTTTCCAGCGGTTTCCCCCTCCTGTGCTTTTCAGGTGCTCTCTCTCTGCAAAAGAGTTAAAAAAAAAAAGGAAAAAAAAGAGGAAAAGGCTTTAAATATAAACACATGTGGCACAGCAGTAACGTGACTGTTTCCATTCCAGACGCTTGATTTATGTCTGCCAGCTAAAACACAGCTCGCAGGATAAAGAGGAGGGGGTGGGAGAGATAGATGTGGTCAGAATGGAAAGACTGGAGGATGGAGGACAGGAGATGGCGAACGCTCGTCGGATCGTGAAAAAGAAAAACCTCTTCTCCTCTTCTCTTTTTCTGTCACTCACACACGTACACAAATAGCAACACATGCTCTCTAAATGAGCTCACAAATCCCCTCACAGCTGAGCAGTCACCAAGACAAGATCTGGAGAGTGTTGACCGTCTCCGTTGAAACATCTGCGGAGTCTGTTTGTTTACTTTATCAGAAGTACAATACCTCCGTCAGCACGGGACAAACTGCAGAGTGCGAGCCACGATGAGACACCGAATGGATGCCGTACAGTATGTGCTACACGGGTGAGTCATAGGGCACTTAGGGAGATATTTCCCTCATTGTGGGTTTTAAACAGTCCATCACCCCCAGTAATCACCAGTATGGACACAAGCACAGACACTGACTAATCCTGACGAGAGACGATCCAACAGCTGCCGCGTAGAAGCAATCAGAAGCAATCTGGACCCCGAATGCTGTGGGAGAGTGGAAAAATCGCAGCCCTCTTGTTCTGCGGTCCATTGTACATTTTCTCGACATGGTTTAGATTAAGGTTTTTGGCCGGTGCGAGCTGGTCATGAATCTGTGATGTGGCAACACAGCGAGGTGAGATCATGACACGACATTTCAGAAAATTGATACATCAACCTGGAAGAGCACATCTCCAACCCCCCCCCTATCCCAACCCCCCCGGGGAGGTTTGTGAAGAACGCACACTCGGACACACCTCAGTCGAGAACAAGACGATTCGAGTCGGCGCACGGTGGGTTTGCCAGACTTTGAGGAGCCGAGAAGAAGAGCTGTGGGGTCCGGAGGAGGGCGAGGGGGGGTGAAGATGGTGAGATTTTCTGAGGTGTAGTGTGGGTCAGATCGCACGGCTGATATGAAAGGGAACTTAAACCTCTCTTTACACACCCAGTCTAACCTGGAGAGCAGAGGGAAAGCGGTGAGCTCATTTGTTTTTGCCTGAGGTCCTGGATGTCGAGGGGTCAGGGGTATGCGCTGTCGAGTGAAAGTAGGGAGAGAGGGGGGGGGGGTGGATGACAAGCAAATCAGCAGGTAATGAGAAAGCGGCGAGTTCCTTCCTCTGCCTTTTATCTCAGTCACAAGAAAGCGAGCACGCCGTTTCTCTCCACATTCTCCCCTGGCGTTTAAGTCTTTATAATCCACGCTCAGACACAAACCCACTCAAACAAACACACACTTCATCATTTGCTGTAATAACAGCCACGAGTTGAATGACATCTAACTAACCGTTTGGAGTTACACAAGTGACCTGTGATTGTAGGACGACGAGAAAACTAAAACAGTAGTTCTCCTTTAAGAGTAGGTATACCGTGCTTTTGTTTATTTTCAAAAGAAATCAAATCCAACAGGAAAGCCTTAACAAAAGTGGTCCCTCAGAAGGCCCAAAACATCGGTTCAGATGTCTCCGAGCTCAGAGGTCCCACGGATTTGCGGGGGAGTAGGTATAGAAAAGAAAAACAAAAGTCGCTGAAACGCAGGAGATGGGTAATTTTATAAAACTTTGGCTGCCTACAGGATTCTGTTCCCTGCACACGTTTGTTGATTGATAATTGCTGCCATCTGTATTTCTATGGCAAAGAGGGCACTCAACTGAGGTGGCTGAGGAATACGTATCCAAAACGTACTGCATGCGCTGCTGCAACAAGCATTAATGCGATACACCCGGCTTCCAATTCACTGCAAACGACTTTTAAACTTTGTTTATTCCCTAAATCAACCTCATCAGATCTAGAGTGTTTGTATCTTTGACAGCACCTCTGAGGCACATGCATCTGTCCACTTGATGAATTTACAGCACCATCTGTTATCGTCAATAACAATGTACAGCTGACTTGAAGTAAAAATGGCAGCGGTTTGATGATGGACTCATGGAATTAATTCACATAATACCTGCCAAAATCAATACAAATATCTATTAGGAAAACCCATTGTGTCCTCTTCTCTGGCGTTCATATAAAGAGATACTGATTAAGCCATTGCTCAAAAGAATTAAGTTTGATCCTGATATTCTTTATAATCAAGGCTCCAGTGTTTTCCTTTCATTTCTTAAATCCTGGACAATCATCTGATGATCAGCAATGGTGCATTTGAACTGTTGCAATCTGGCCACAGGTCTTGATGACGCTGCACTTTCGGTTATGGTAAATGAATGTTTCATAAATTCAAGTCGTTCTTCACTTTTGATCCCACAGTATCTGCTACGAACAATCACAGTCTTCACACGGTGAATTCCCCCGAAATTTAGAGCACATGTGTGTATGAAAGCATTTCTCATAAGATTCAAATTAGAAAACTCCAAATTTAACCTTGTCCATCGCACACTACCCTTAAGTTATCAATTTTCATACTTAACTCTGCTTTACTCTCACCAAAACACTATTACCATGGCAAGATCACGAGGATCCTTTATTTTTTTTGGCCAGACCTGAAGTTATGTGCTTGTGTCCAAACTAAAGTGATTCAGACTAATCAGTGCTCTATGAGGAACAACTGGCAGCTATGGGCGAGGTTTAGGTGCAACAACAATTGCAGCTCCTTAAGACTTAAGTCTAAATGTTGCTATAGCATCAATTATGTCAGAACTAGAGAGTGTGTCTTTGTCATTGAAAGAAAAGCAAATAATGCCACTGAAAGCTTTCCTTGATGTTTTTACTATCTTGCGACTGGCTTCAGAAAGAGTTTGACTATGTGTATGGTTCATTGATCTCACTAGTTGAAGTTAGCCCGTGATAGATGATTGTAGACATTATGATTCATCCAATCATCTGCCAAGTATGTTTTTCGAAAGTTCATGCCCTTTCCCAAACACTTTCCAAGGATGACTTTCCAGATGGTTCTGAGTAACAAACCATCTGGTGCATCAGGCACACTCTGCATTGACCTTAACCTTCACTGTTATGCTGATGACACCCAAATCTACACAGTTATATTTGACTAATTATGAGAAAATGTAGATGTGTCTTTATCTCAGAAATTTGCTTGTTCAAACATGGCATATTTAACATTGCTGGCTGCCGCTGTCATTGGGCATTTAGTAAGAGTGACAAACAGCATGTGGGCAATCTTTGGCACTTGGCTATCTCACTTCAATTTCTTGAATAACTAGACCAGGTCAAAACCTAGTATGTGGTTGGACTGTGTGAGATTGATGTGTGGAAATAAGGCCAATTTGTTTGTTAGTAAGTGTATCCATGAACAACAGAATATTCCTTTATTAGCTTGCGATAAATCTGAGGAGCACCGCAGAACAGCAGACAGCAGAATTCCCTTCTCAGCGCAAAAATGGTCTGGATGAAGGAAAGAGTAGTGGTATCCAAAAACAGCAGAATATCCTGTTTCTTCCCTTGTGATAGATCTGGACTGATCTGCAGCCAGGAAGTGAAACCCGAATAAACACTCTCTGAAGACGTAAGAGAAAACATGTACGGTGTTGCTCAGAGTAAACAAATGCCCCTTGATTACGTAATCACCATTCCCGCTAGTTCATTCTGAAACACCGGGGAAACACCGACACCTGGCCTGCTGGACCAATCCTGTATGTTTGTCACTCAGCTGCTCCGTCAGTCATGGACAAAGTCATTACACATGCTGGACCAGCCAAAACTTGAAACAATCGGGAAAGAGCAGTACTTTGAGGTTTTCTCAACCTCTTTCACTGGTTGCACCATGAGAGCAAACAGTTTGCACAGACTAATCTAATATGAGAATAATCTTCTCAACAACTTAAAATTGTTTTGTGCATGAGAGATGATGATGACAGAAATATCAGAAGGCAAAAATGTTCTATGCAGTAAGATTGCTTGAGTGCCTATGTAGACTTTACTTCTATGCTGATGACACCCAAATTAACAAAACAGAGGTGTCTTTGCCTACTGTCAAAAGTTGAATATATTTTGACAGATACATAGACATTTGGCTCCTCTACAATCACTAGTAGAGTGAAGTTCAAGCTCCTCATTTGTCAAGAACTTGCCAACTTTTTTCATGGGGCCAACCAACCATGACAACAGATCATATTTTCAAACCTGGCAGTGTATTCTAGTTATTGAAACTGAGAATCCTGCTGTTTTCTATCCTCATAGGTATCCCAAGTATAAATTAGTCCCTGATGTGATGCTTGTAATGAAAACCATGAGGGCTCTGGCAAGGGCTCAGAGTGCCAGGATTAAAAACCAATGGTCTGGACTGTCTACAGAGTTCCTGCAGTTTGTGGTCACTGAGTGTTGATACTGACTCAATCTGTAGGAGGGTGTCTTTGACAATGCCAGCGTCGGGAGAAAATGAAACGTGTGCCCCTTTAAGACAGCAGCTCTTTGAATTAGATTAATTAGACAATTAAGGGGAAAGTTTAATTATCCCTGTGGAAAAAGTCAGCTATTTTGGGAAGACTCTGAGTCAGTCAACCAATTAGCTTGCTTTTAGCTTTTTACAATCCATGTTCTGCTTCTGTCTGCCCTATAATGTATTTAAATGTATCTTTTGTTCATTAATGGTACTCCAAAGATCCCTTACCACTATGAGGTTCTTTATAGCTGCCCCACATGTCAAGACAGCCATACAGTTTTCAACACTGTCTGACGTTGCTTACTATCACCATGTTGAAACCATTGCATACAAATACTTGGCTTAAGGTCTGTCTTTCAGAAATAGTCCTCTGTGATTCAGGGGTTCTGTTATTAGTCCAAACAGCCGTGACAGACCTTCACACCTCAAGTCTCTTCTGCCAAAGCCTTGTTGCGTCACCTCATGAGTCTCCACAGACCTCCGCTCTCCTGGTACTGAATCTGGGCATTACTTAACCTTCAACACCACGATGTCTCCCCCCATCAAAAACAAAATGCAGTTTTTACAACTCACAATCCCCCCCATATGAATGGAGGAGTGGAAAAAAGCAGGAAATGGCAGAAAGGCGGAGGCAAAGTGCGGATTGTGTTGTTTGATTGAAAACAGCTTGTTGGTCTTCATTACCATGATGTTTTGAGGAAAGATGAAGGCAAGGCTGACTTAAGACTACAGCTGGGAATTATTTTGTTCCTCGGGCTTTGCTGATATTCTCAGAGATGATTTATAAACTCACAGCTGTGTGTATAACTCGCTCGCCATTGGACATGTCTCTTTTTGGATGGACAGTGCACTGTCATGTTCAAGACATTATTTATTTAATCACCCAAAAAGGACAATCACAAAAGAAGCTAATTTACTGTGCATAAATAATGCAAAGCAGAGCTATCTCTGATAATTTGTTGCAATCAACAACTTGCACGCCTACAAGTGAAAGTTCAGCGAGCAACATGAAGGATCAAGTGTAAGTCTAGCATGACACAAATGTGTAGAGACTCTACAGAAGCCCAGCTCTGGCCCAAGTGTTTTAAAACCTACAACACAAAGTGAAGAATAATAAATCAACTGGACTAAAACTCAGTACATGGAAAATATGAGACACACCTAAAATCTAAAACAGGAGATATAGAGAAAAGCAGGGCTCCACATGTTAAATTAAACAACCTTTTTTGGGTACCCAAACTGCAATGTGCAATCATGTTCAAAACTTCTAAAGCAAGATATTATTAGATGGCATTTTCTGATTATTTGGCTGAGTTTTATTTATTTTAACTATATTCTGGTAACTTGGGGTAACTCTAGTAATGGTTTCCTTGGGGAATCCTTCAGCATAGGAAAGGAATTTATCACCCTGTGAGTCAGACCGTTTTCCACTTTTCCAGTCTCAAGGAAGGATAACCCCATGGGGGTGGAGGCCTTGTTCTGACTGTTGGCTGGGGGTGGGAGTTGGTGAGAACACCACAACACCCCCACCCCTCCTCTTTCAAACCACTTCAGCCTCTTTCCTTCACTCCCCCGCTGGAGAGACTCATGACCAAGTGGGGCAGATGATGGTCACGGAAAAACGGCAGCATCAAAAGAGGAGTTCACCTCCGCCGTTTCACACAGGAACATTGTAGACAAGTTTGTCATCATGGTCAGTTAGGCAATGATCTCATGCAACGGTACCCCAAACAAGACAGGAAGGAGGAGGAGAAAGAAGAAGAAGAAGAAAAAGAAGGAGGAGGAGGAGGGACCAGGAAAGAGTGACAGATAGATAGACTGGTTATGTGGCATAGCAGCGTCTGTGGCTCCGGTGGTAATGCATCCCAACTCAGCAGAGTTCAGGATCAGGGTTCTGGAGAGCACCGCTCTGCTGCGGTCCGCTGTGCTCCACAGGGCCTGCTGGAGACAACAACATTACAGGCTCCTGCGGCTGGATTAGCGGGTCACACTACGCTCCGTCTGAGAGACAAAGCGCCTCCATCATCTCCTGAGCATACAGTACACGTGGGCTCTGGAGACTACTGTATATCCCAGATTCACCCTCCCACTCCTCACTCCTCTCTCCTCTCTCTTTCTCCTCTCATTTTCTGACCCTCCATTTCGTGTTCTCTTGCGTCATACCCGTGGACTCCCATCTACGACTCCCTGCTTTGCCCCCCCTGCTCTCACCAGCATAGCTTCTCTCCTTCCTACCGATTGTGAACTCGCTCTCCTCCCTCCGTGTCAGTCGGTAAAGTGGAGCACAAAGCCAGACAACAGCAGGAAGAAGAATGAGAAATAATGGGTGGTTTTGACAGGACACGAGATAATTTGGTAGTTTTCAGTCGGTTTGGGTGATTTGCCTCGATGGAGGGTGGAAGTTGATCATAAAATACAAAATGAGAGGTTAGGCTCAGATTGCTTTTGCCAGAGCATGTTGCAGTATTGGAACAAACATCTGGCCAACAGCTTTCTCCACATCCCCTCATCCGTCGACTTCTCTCTCCTCTTCTTTGTATTTCCTTCTCTCGACATTTCACTCCTCTGCAGTTCTGAACGTAAACTGGAAGTTGAGATACTGCTTAACTGTCATTGTACTGTACTTCGGGCTACTCCCTTTTTATTTGGCTTCGTGTAACAGATTTGCGCAGTCCAATAAATGTACCCTCATTAAATACAGCATGAGAACAGCATAAATCAAGACGTCTGATTAAGATTATCTTTCTCTTCTTTAGCAGTTTTATAACAGTCATAAAAGGCTCCAGTTCTCATGATTTGACAGGCAGTCACTTACATGATCTCAGATCACCCAGCGGAATACACAATCAGTAAACTTGTCGCCCCCTAGTGGCGAGAATGAGAAGCAGAATCATGACGGCGCCAAATCTCCTTTTCGCCCCATCACAGGATTTCCAGGGGCAAAACATGCAAACAGCAAAAATGCACGAGCTTCAACAAACAAAAGCACAAATGTAAGATAGAGCGACAAATCTATTGTTGTCACTCTTTGGTTAAAGGCAACTTGTAAGTTCAATGTAGATCTTGAAAACACAGCATCAGCTTGGAAATAAATTAAACATCTAAAACTCCCCAAAGTATTTCCTTGAGGAAGAACAACATGTGCTTTTTTTTTTTGCTTTTTTTTTTAATTAAACCATGAAGCAGTTGTTTGGCTTCGAGTCACTGTGCCCAGGCCATGGTTTCTGATTCATTAGTGCTCTAGCAGAAAATAATGTGTTTACACAAACCGGTTATACATCTCATCTTTGTCTATGTTCCCCAGATAAACAGTCTTTTTCCTCTGCTTTCTTTCGCTCTTCCCCCTTTTTCTCCATACTGCTGATGTGTCACCAGCCCCCCTATTCTTCTGTAGCTCCCGCCCCCCCACCCACCCCCCTCTCATGCACACACGCATACACACATACACTCGCTCTAGCGGTTCCAGATGTGTGCAGGGATGATGTCATGGCAGACCGGAGGCATTGGACTCTGATCCTTCTCTTTTTCTCCAGAAAACATTCATCACAGACGAGGGAGCACGAGGCGGAAGAGCGAAGCGTTGATAAGTTCCCAGACAACATTGTGAGTTTACAAGGTTTAAAAGCAGAGCTATCTCGCCCTGATTAGTCGAGTGGGGAGGTTTTTCTGAGTCACAGCCTATTTGTCACTGGACTCCCACTCTGGTTATCCACCATCTGACCCTACAGCCCATGGAAACTTTTGTCTGCACGTGCATTTTTGCGCATATCACGCCCCTGGATTACCAATGGTACCTGAACATCCCAAAACATGTGCACAGCAGTCTTTAGCAGATGTGGCTTTGTTCAAAAAGGGGGTTAACTACCAATGACACAGAGACTATAAGAGGAGGAGGAGTCGCTGAGTGTTGTGGCGGTTGCTAGACGACTGCAGCGTAAATAAATTGCAAGAGAAAAAACAAAAAAAAGAAAGAGAGCCGTGTAAACTCGGGTCCTCAGTGTGAGGCCTGTCTGAGACCTCTGGGGGATCGTGAAAAAGAGGATGACTAGTGAGGGATAACATGAGCTGTCCCAAACTCCGTTACACACCCCAGCTGGACCAGGATTTTGGGCCTCAGACACCAGCTGGAAGGGAGAAACTCACCTACTACCCTGTCATACTCTAACACGAACTCCAGCAAAGAAAAAAGAAAAAGAAAAAGAAAAAAAAAAGACTTGTGATGACTATAACAGGACACCAGATATCATAATATTTCCACTCACTTATTTAGAACTTGTGACTGAATTAATTTAATTTCTGACACTTTTAGACTTTTTTATCTTTACAGGTTCTTGTTCTGTTTTTAATAGACTTCCCTCATTGGTTATATTTGGTATTTTTATATTTTCGTTCCATTGTAGAAGACAATTTCTGTGTCGGGTCCCACACTGCATGCTAAATCTAAACAAGTTTTGAGTATGAAGTGTGTTCATGGTGAGAGTGTGACAAAATAAAGTATACTCAAAGTTGGTGTGCATAATAGAAATCCCACTGCTGAGTTTTAAAGTTTCAAATGGGTCACTCAAAATGGATCAAATGAGAGTGCATTGTAGAGGAATTACTCATACTGACTGAAGTGTCATTCAGTTCGTTGTTATGGTTTTACAATCCTCAACTTTACTGTTTTAGTTCAGTCTCACGGCTCTCGTCATCATTGTTTACAAATGCGGCAGCGCACAGCTGTTTTCAGAAGAAAAAGTGATCATTTCCTCATATGAATGCTAATGTTACTCTATTTCTGGCAGCTGTGAAGCAATGCATTTGCCATGTCAACTGGAAAGGGGATGTGAACAATATGTCAGTGGTGTGTGCTTGTTAAGCTTGATTCTGCTGCTCCCAAGTGGCCAAAAAGTCAGTGGTTGCAGACTTAACAGAACAATTCACATAGAGATGGAGGGAGCAACTCACAGCTGCAAAACATTAAGAACAAATTGTGGATGGTGGTGAGGCCGGTCCAGAAACACTTCCGAAAACAAAACAAAAAAACTACTAAGTTCTTGTCTGCATGTGTGCAGATATTTTTTACAAGGGATATTTTCCCATTCTTTTAAAAAAAAGAAAAAAATCTGTCCTCAGGACCTTTAGTTTAGAAAATCTCTCTGTACACACAAAAATCCCCAAACCAAATGCTCAAATGAGCAAGCAAGACGTGACATTTGGGGCATGCATAGTGAGCCTACACTGAAAAACACTCAAGCAAAGTAGGTTATTCATTTATGTGTAGTTATTTAACTCCTTTCAGCACATGGCCTAGCAATGCTAACCAAATTTAAACCAACCGGCAGCCCGCCATTGCAGTTGTTTCAGACACATTCCCATTACGTAAAGCGACAATGGGCATGTGGGAATTGGGGGGATGATGTCATCTTTTCCAAAACACCAAACTGGAGTTTTGGACATGTTTCTCTTTGTGACGTTTAATCATCTGCAGCTTTTCTGAACTGGCAGTTTGATTTGCATCTGTCAGTACATGTTAGTCCACTGTCAATTAGTATGAAGTACACATTCGATACAGCTGTGGTATGGATTTGGCAAAATCAAATAAATAGATGTTTCAGGGAGGATTTTTTTTACCAGACAGTCACAGGTGGGACTTTTGCCATTAATATTGGCTGTAATTTATTTGGTGTTCCAGTTTCGTGGCTCTGTTATTGATGGCTCAGCGGACACCTAATAAAACAAAACAATCATTAAGGTCATTAGGGCCATCTGTGCCTCTTTCTCCACACCTCTTGGGTGCTGAATCTCTTAAGGCTTAGCGTCTTAGCGTCACTTTCTGCCCGCAGTGTTTACAATGTAATATATTGGCACATGACTCTCCTCTGTATTAGCCCAATGTGTATAAAAGAGCTGAGTAGATCAATTTAGTAGCTAATCGCTGACTTTAATCAGATTACTTCATTTTGGTCATGAAGCTTAGGTCCCTAGCCCACCCACATACAACACGGCCTCCATCTGTATCTGAAACGTTTCTCTTTCTCCATAAAAAGATCTTGTGAGGACACAAAACCCAAAGCAAGTGATCCAACCAGCTCACAGACAATTGCTTTTGATTGTCTGTTGTGATTAAAAGTAAGACCGAATCTTGGCTTAATTCCCGTCTAAATCCAAATCCCTTTTCTGTTTTTCTCCTCTGGGTGGTTTCACTACAAAGGCAGTGTGACGGATCCCCCAGCTGAGGCTAATCTGTCCTGATCTGTGTGGCACCTTTGGGTGCTCTGTTATTCTCATAATCAAATGATGTTTTGGTATGCAATTGATTTAAGATTTAATCTCTCAATCCCTCTGACACGATGGCTGCTGTATCGTCCAAAGATGGGAAAGGGAAAAAAAAAAAAAAAGTGCGGGGAGATCTCACACCTGGCTTTGGTTTCCTGTGATATCAAATTCAGAATTCAAACATGGGCCAAAATCTGCCTTTGAACTCCAAACCTCGTGGATTCAGGCTGAGAAAGTGACTGCTGCACCGGCGATTGCATCAACTCAGGAGGTGGAGAACCACTGGGGCACTTTCACCATGCGTCCTTTAAGAAAACACAATCACAGCAAGCTTCATGTGAATGATAGATTATTGAGAGCCCATTTGAAATCCCTCCAAACATTCTCAAGTAGCCAGTCTTGGTCCATTTAATAACACTTGCCTGTATTTTTAGAAGGAGGAAAAAAAAAGAAAACTATTTGTAAAAGAAGAACCCAGACATTTTAGCCCGAGAGTTTCAAGACGCGAGCCAATATCAATAGTTCAGATATTAACTTTTTCCAATAGGCCGAGACCTGGTGGAATATTTTTTTTGCACTTCCCTAAAAAGCCATTTACTCACATTGCTCTCCTTTCAGTTACAACGTTGTTGAATTTCAACTTGAATCACGTTCACCGCACATTGTAATTACAGTGTTACAATGGCAGCATTCACGACTGTTACACTCCTATGCTGGGAAACGTTTTTACCATTAGGTTGGCTCTTTGTAATGTTCACATCATCCAGTATGTTTTCTCAGATACGATAATAACGTGCTTCTCTTTTGTCTTCATGGGAAATAAGCACGTTTGTGTCCTTAATGTTTATAGAAAACAAAGAGTAAAGCAACAGAGCTCCTCGGCTGGAATTAAATGTAATTTTTGGTTGAGTTCAAGCTATTTTAACGCGATGCCACTGTTCAACATTTTGTGGCGGGAACGTGCAAAGAAACGCAGCGATGTGCCAGCATACTGAGAAGAAGAGGAAGGCCGCTAGCTAATAAACGTGGATGCAAACAATGCACGTTCCAAAATATCCACAAAAACGGCTCTGCGAATGTTTTACGAGAAAAGAAATGTGTTCAACGTGTCCGCTGGACCTCAAGCATACAAACAATGTGCTTTGGTAAGAAACAGTGGATGTAAATATAACTTAATGTGTTTGAGAAAAAGTCCACAGGGTGCCTTTAAACTCCAATGAACAAAGTGAAGGAGATGTTTTGTGTTTTCTGGATCAGCACCATTATGTTGAACCTCAGTGAAGAAAAGAAAAGGGGCTGAAGGTTCATGAATGAATCATGAATGAATCATTTTAACCTCTTTGTTACCTCTTTTCATGTTCAATTTTGCTCTTGTGCACAAAAAAACCTGTTTACATGCTCACATCCCATATTTGAGGTGCCACGAAACTGCCTAACAACAGCACAAAATTCAGCTGGAGACAGAAAAAAAGGGGAAGATGGCGGGGGAACCAGACACCTGGATGCTGCTGAGTGATGAGGTGGAAGACAAGGTGAATGTTTTTCAGTAACGGACTGATGAAATAGCTCTTGAGGCGAAGACAGGAGAGAAATGCGCCCATGTTTCCTGCACCGTTGAGTAATCGCACCATGCTGTTAAATCCTGACTAGATCAGACATTTCTGACACAGAAGACTGCTCAGCCAGAGACACTGCACTGGGCGGTTCTGGAAGAAACAAAAACATGAATCAGTTTTTTTTTTTTTTAGTTCACTAAAGAAGAGGAAACATGTAATCCTGGAGACGCTTCCCAGATGGAAAAATGTGCTTGTTTTGGATTTTGCCTTAATGTGACTGTCAAAAGAAGAAATATGGATCAAGTCTGCAGAAGCTCACCTGCAAGAGTGAGGAAGTTTTCATTTGTGCTTTGATATCTGGAGTAAAAGGATTGGGGGCGTTTAGCTGTCATATTATCAGGTTTTATTGCTGCATAAAGTTGTGTATCATCTGCGTAAGTGAAAATGTAAAAAAAAATCTCAGAAAAAAACAATATTTCATTAACAGGGAGGTGAATCTAGTGCTCATGTTTCAGTCACAAACATTACTTAACGTGGAAAACTTGCTCTATCAATATCACGCCTGTGCAGCTCATTCTGTGACATTTTAGCTTGTTACAGCAGGAGAGGCACAGGTGCCATAAATTAATTAC
>JBCAUF010000052.1:16792096-16806408 GCA_038406115.1 Haemulon aurolineatum | reverse complement strand
CAGGGCGTCATTGAAAAAGAGAGCTTGCTCTCAATTGATCTTCCCTGAATAAATAAAGGTGAAAACAAAAACAAAAACAAAAAAAAAAAAAATGAAATTAGGAGTTTCTGACATTGTGATTGTGAAATTCCCCCAGACAGGTTACAAGGATCTTTATTCTCAGACAGAGGGCAAGAAAGAGAGAGAAGTTAGACTGAGAGCCGTTTGCTTAAACACAGAGCATTACATCATCCCACTTACTTTGCAATACAAACAACATGCAAGCTATCTGATTAGCATTGGCCGCCTAACCCTAAGTGGCATTATGATGTCGCTGAAAATCTAAATGAAAGGTACGTGATTCCTCTGCCTGCTCGTTCCCATCCTGCACTGAGGGATACAGCTTTTAATTTAACATTAATCACTGGGAAGGTGTAAGCGCCTGCTTACCTTGCTCCCCTGTTATTAAGTCTTTTGTTTGGCTGATGCAATGCTCTGCACTGCTAAAGGTGACACATGGCAAATCTGAGCTGTGGAGGTAGTGTCGCATCTCAGACGTGAGACCATCATCCACATAAATCCCAGAAGTTTTGACAGCCATTATCCCCTCCTGTCTCCTCTCAGCAGAGTCAAAGTAAGGATGAGTTTCCTCAGCCGAGCGCTGGGTCAAAGGAAATTCACGATGACCCATTTCGGCCACGGGTGTCTAACCTGTTTAATCTGCCATGGCCTAAATAGCCCTTGCACAGAGCATCACTGACTTCTCTGCTGATCACAGGGCAGGGCTGCTGTGCTTGTGACTAACAGCAAATGACCCCTGAAAGCTATAATTGTCGGTTCCTCTTTGTGCACGGGCGGATGGAGGTGTGGACTGACCTTGTTCTCACCTATTTTTTAATGACCGAGTGTTCACCTAGGAGGGCCAGCAGGCTGCCTTTTAACTGCTGCCACCTCTGATGTCGGGAAGGACATTATCAAAGGGAAGCCGAGTGAAAGACTGACATTAAAGAGCTCACGGTCCAGTGAACAGAAAGGGATACTCAATTAGAGACAGAAGAAATTCTAAGTGCACATATGCATTCAGATGAGCCGACATGAAGGATAACTCCAGTTTATTTCAACCTGGGCCTTACTTTTATAGTGTTTCCTATAATTCCTCTTGGTAATAACAACCTTTCACCGACCAAAGTTTAAGCATCCTGACCAAAGTTTTTTAGTGCAAGACTGCTAAACTCCCTGGTGTGACTTTGACCTTCTGTAGTTACTGTAGCTGTGTGCAAGATTTTGGGAGCTCTCACTTTTGGTTTTACTTGAGAAAAAATTGTGGTTAAGATCATCGGGACAAAACTTGATCGTTTAATCGATCGTTCCTCGCACCATTAGACTCACCACAAGGGTGACGAACGGTCCAGTTGCCTTCGACTTAGCACCAGAGGTGGAAGAATTTCTCAGATTTTGTATGTAAAAGTAAAAGTAAAAGACGCAACCACAGTGTAGAAATAGTCTGCATTAAGTAAAAAAGTTAAAGAAAGTATGCAAAATAGTCAATTTCAAAATGGGAATATAATTATTGATGCTCAACATTTACATGATTTCATTGTTGCAGATGGTGGAGGTGGAGCTAATTTAAACAACTTAATGTACTTGATTTGTTGAGGAGCTTATGAAATTCACACTGGGGATCAGTAAAGATGCACCTTAATGTCTGATATTACATCATACTTCATTTGTCGATTATGCTTTATATTATTAATCTGAAAAGTAACTTATAGGTTAACTATAACAAGTACAACATTTGCCATTGAAGTGTGATGGAGTAGTAGTAGCCAGAAATGGCAGTACCTCAAAATTGTACTTCAGCACAGTATATCAGTATATGGACCACTTCTGAACAGGCATAAGAGCCAATTGAGTCCAAGAATTTTTTTAAAATACGGTTGTAGGAGGAAGTCAGTGTAGGAATCTCCTAATGTGCTTTATGTTATTGTGTTTCAAGCAGCTTCTTCTTATCCCATAATTCATTTAAAAAAACATATTTCCAACACAAAACTAAAATACTGTACAGTAGGTGAGTATTCAAATCTGGCAAACTACCCTGAGATTATATTTGCTCCATTATTTAGCGACACCAGGTTAAGTTACATTAACTCATCCTACAGCTTAGAACCCACGCCGACATCCTACCCATCCATTATCCATTACCCAATACTTACACTGCCTCTCACTGACACGCACGCCACACGGACACCTCACAGTCCTCTATAATTTAGAGGGACAAAGCAGGAAAATGAGGGTCCTATTGAGAAGCAGCTGGGTGGGTTGAACTAATGAGTGAGCCTATTGTTCGGGATTACCTCGCTGTCACGGTGCAGGATCACAGTGAACGGCTCATCCCTCTGCACGAACGGCACCGCTGAATGTCACACGCTCCTCAAGTGCCGACAGGTACGGGGGGCCTTTGGCGTGCATCGGTACGCTCCCCCCAGTGCAAAACAACTAAGACAGCAATTAAAGGGGGCTTTTTTTTTTTTCTTAATGGCTGCACTCTGTCAAGCCGCTGTTAGGAGGCCATTCTCTCTCTCTCTTTGTCCTTTTGTGTGTTTCCTGAAAGACAGCTGATGCTCCAGTGTAACCATGCTTTCACGACCAAACCAACACGCAGACACATGATTAAGGACATTTTTAAGCTACCGCACGGCCCCAGACGCACACATGTTCCTGTGGTGTTATTGTACCAACAACATCACAGGAACAACTGATGACGACGATGACAGGAAGAATGGAGCGGCGCTGACAGGAGGGCACACTTCTACAGAAACAACACGCCATGAAAAATGAGACGGCGTCCGTGGCAGCAAAAACCTCCCAACAGGTGGTATGACAGATGCTGCGTGCATTCATATAGTGTCTTATTTCTTCTCATTCCTTCGACTAAAGAGACACGGCAAATCATAAACATTTCAAAAAGTACAAATAAGTGCAGATGAGAAGAAAGAGAGGACACTGGAGGCCATTAGAAGTCCATAGATTATCACTTCCAACCTCTTTTGACATATCCCGACCATAACATTAATGAGAAATAATGTTTCACCTATTCCGAAGAGGACAAATGTTTTGCTCGTGACTGTATTGCACACTCATCTCCTCCCTGTACTTGATCTGTAGCGAGGCCTCCAACCTCCCAAGTCTGGTGGAAACTAGATTCAGATGTACCTCAGATGTGGCGGATAAGTGCCTTGTCAGTATTTCTGTTCATTTCTAAGTTAATTATTACCATTTCCATGATGATTATATTTGTGTGAAGTTCTTCACTTGGGAGCTCAGTGGTGGTTCTAATGAAGCAGGCCTGTACAGCATCATAACCGGGGTACTATAGCTCACATTCCCAGGGCCTCTAAAGTAACCTGGCGTTAACCCCGTGCCACTGCTGAACTTTGCGGCAATCGGGCGAACATACAGGCCCGAATTCATGTGAAGAACGCCGCGTTCGTGTCACACGGAAGGAACTTATTTGCAAATTTGCAGCTTTTAAAATCAACGTCCAAGTCGTAACCCTGACCAACTGATGGATGTGGTTTTCCCAAAGCTCTGACATATCCAACTTGGCTTTAAAGCAGCTGTAATTATTTTAATTTAACAATGGATCAAATTACTTTGTGGATGTGCGTTGCAAGTTGCTAGACGAACCCACAGATAATTACAGACTCTTTAGGCTCCCTCCGCTCCATGGAGCCCTGTAGCATCTCTCACCATATTGTTTTGGTCTTGCAAGCCACAGCTTTAGTTGACTCATTTCCGGCAGGCAGCTGTTTTCAGCAAAACAAAACAGAAAAAAAGCTTTGAAACCCACTGTGCGCTACCCATCCAGCACGAAACGACAGGCAGACACAGTTATCGACTAGCCTGTGAACACAATGGAGCATTTAGCAGCTAAGGAGCCGGGGTATTTCCCTCAGGAGTTGGTGGAGACCAAAAACAGAGTGAATATTGGACTCAAACAAAACTCAAAATGAATGCTAATGTTGCTCCAAATAGATACCTGGTCAATAAAAAGTTTGCTATATCAGGTTAATTTGTGATGTGTCCCAGAGCACTTTTCATAGAAAGAGAGATACTGTGTCTGCGTTGTCATATCTTCTTCTTTCATCTTCATCTGCGGTGACGCCTCTAACCCCGACCTCAACCTCGAAGGCAGATTCAGATGTACCTCAGATGTGACGGATGAGCGCTTCGTCAGTATTTCTGTTAATATCGCAGATAATTATTACCATAACTCTCCACGCTGGCTGATGATTAGGCATGAATGAAGTGACTCAAGTGGTCAGCCTGGATCACTCTGAAAAAGAAAACACATTGATAACACTGCTGATGAACTTTCACGTCCTGGGAGACTACAGTATGCAGGCTGTTCGAAATTTGCAAAGCAGGCTCATAATAACACTGTTGGCAAGCCCATTAATGCCGAGTTCACGTCACACGGAAGGAACATATTTGCCATTTTCCAGCTTATAAAACCAACTTCCAAGTCGTAACTCTGACCAGCTGACGAATATGTTTTTTCCGAAAGCCCTGATGCGTCCAACTTGGCTTTACGTGATATGGAAATGTTTGAAAGCAAACAAACACGGATGGCTTGCGTCAACCGAAGTCAACCATTACAAAGTAAATAAATCCTTATTTAAACCTTTTTTTGTGGCTCATCTTTGGATAGCTATTCATTTCTGTTTCTGGGCTAATTTACATTTATCTGCCTCTTGATGTTCAGACAAATGGCAAAGCCAGCCAAGCTCTGTTGGCATTTTATTGCAGGATCTAGCTCATAATATTGTTTTAGAGCCAACTGTAAATGGAAAGAATTTATTTAATGAACTCGACAGTAAAGAAAGATTAAAGATATCTAGAAATGGAGTAACCTTTGCTATCATAGTCTGGCGTGACATAATAAAACACTGCCAAATCTGACCTGCATGCCATTGCTCCGAGGCTCGGACTTTGTGGCCGTGACATTGAATCTGTCTCCTGTGGCGTAATTAGCATTTATTTTGGGGTAAACAGCATTGCACTTGGCTTTGACACAGCTGCGGGAGGTGAGTGATGAGCGAGACCAATTAAATCCAGGGTCAAAAGTAAAGATCAGAGGATGTGTCACTCAAAAAAAAACACAAAACAAAACACTGCATTCTTTGCAAGAGGTGCGAGAGGCTGCACAGACATGTTATGAGCGTTGTTCAATTTGCACTGAAATATGTAGTTCCATCATAAATATACTAATGGAGAGAAAATCTGGCAAAGTATTGAAAGTCAAACAAACACACAGCAAGTTGTTACAGTCATCGTAGATTTTCTCCTCCAGCTGCGGTTGTGAGCAGTCCGTATATATATTGGGTCTAGCCTGTCACTATATTTCACCCCAAGAGAAATCTAATAACCTGTATATATGCTGTATATTGTTCAGGTTTCTCATAAAAGCATTCCTCACTGGGATAAGCTTTAATGGCTGTTATTTATATTTGGGCCCGGGCAGGTTTATTCTGTGCGCCTACAGAAATCATTACACTTCCCCTTGGGAAAGGCTTCAGCAACGCATGTTTCACCCTGGCAGATGACTCAGCGATAATATGTTTTCCCTTTATCGGTTTTTCCTTTGGTGTTATTGGTTACCTTCCACAGGGGTCATTAAAAAACAACTACGGGAGACAGACGGAGGCCACATACTGGGGGTTTCTTTACTGTTGGTGTGTAATAAGGAAGGGTCTACTTCTGGTTATTGAATCTGTGCAGGCCGAAGCTGAGGCAGAGAAACACTAAAGAGCCATTAAGTATTTAACACTATTTCAGTGGCAATGTGGGGCGAATGAGCTTCACTGAGGGAAACATTCACTCCAGGATATTAGCACTTTTGGCTCCATTGTCAATACACTGAAAAGTTATCATAATAAATAAGTTGTTAAAACTTTGTACTGTGAAGTTATCAGGAAATGAAAAGCCTTTGTGAAGTTATCAGGGAGTGAGATCAGACACTGCCAGCTGAACTGGAAATAGCCAGATGGCTGATTGGCATTTACATTATAGTATGAGCGCATGAGCAAAAACACCTGTCAGACACAAAACAGACAGGTATTGTATACAAAGACACATCTCCATGACATGCATACAAAAAGCTCGCACCTTCCCATCTCTCCCCACACCATTTCCCCACCGTCTCTCTTTGTCAAACACAATCACAAACACTCCCTCCTCAGACAGCTGGTCGGTGCCTTTGACAGGTTTCCTTTAACCAGAGCCCAAAAAGATTCAAAGGCACATAAAACGCAGGAACATTTTGATTATATGCAACTATATGGTCCATAAAACCGAGGCAAAAGCTACTGCCCGCTGAGGCATACACAGCATTTCAAAGCTGATTAGATGAGGCATTCCACTACAGGCTCAAAAAGAGCTGATGAAGAGAGTGTGATTTTACCTTTAACGGCAAAGATGATGAGCATAATTGATCCTTGAAGGGTTACCAGGAGTACGCAGAGGATCAAACAGAGGTCTGACCACATCTCCACATGCTCCTCAGTGTGAAAGATACAGAGAGAGGAAGGCGAGGAGGCAACACTAAGTGCACATAAAAGTAATGAAAACATTGAAAAAACAATAAAAACTATCAAAATGAAATTAATCAATTACATGAGACACTATAAAATAAATAAAAGAACATTAGCCAGAGGAAATTAAGTTAAAGTGTGGTTACGGTGCAAAAATAGCCCCAAACTTAATAAATGTAATAAACTAGTGGTAAACAGAGAAACATTGATTCATTAGATTTAGAGCAGATCCCAGATCTACCAGAAGTTTGTTCCAGATCTGTGGTGCAGAGAATCTAATGACCACTCCAGTATATTTTGTTTTACCCCTTACTGTAGAAGCAAAGCAGTCCCAGATGACCTGAGAGGCCCGGAGAGTTCACCGCACCGAGGCAGACCGGAGAGGAATTTTGGGCCTTGAGTGTTTCAAATTTAATCCTTTAAGACACAACAAAGAAGTAGAAGAAGACGAAGAAGAAGAAGAAAAAGACAGCACATGCAAACAACCATGAAGAAACATCTACATATTTCACATTCAAATTTAAATGAACCAGAATTTGGGGGCGAGGGCTTGATTTCTCTTTGAAAGAACTCTATCAGCAACATCTGTATAAGCTGGAGAGACTGCAGCCAAGGCCTCGAAAAACGAAATTGCATGAAAAGGGTAAAATCAAGAATGCTTGGGTCTGGCTCCCATTTGGCTAATTGATGTGTTTTTTTTAAATAGCTTTTGGACAACAATGTAGCTCTGTGATAAAAAGGAGCAAGCAGATTTTGGATAGAACAATTTCTATTGTGATCAATTCATAGCAGGTTTTGGTCCTTTCATGGGATTTGCTGACAATCACAACCAGACTTGTCCTTTAAGGTGACAGTAAAAGACATTTTGACACTTTTTGTTAATGGATACGATCAACTTCTGGTAAAAAGATGTAAACTGCTTTGTCTTTTTGCACAGCAATAATAACAGTTTGCGTTTTCCACAATTTAAGGTAGCAGTGGCTTGCCGAGAATGAACATGAGAGGCTCAAAAACCAACGCCTGAGGGACTCCTTATTCTTGTTCATTCAAATATGTCACAAAGTTGTCTCGAGTCGATCCATGTTTAGTCAGTTTAAAGTAAGTTCTTTGGCACTACTGCCTTTGGCGTTACCAATGTGAATATTAAAACCCCAAGGAATATACAGACCGTCAAAATCAATTCAAATAATGGACCGTAAAGTTATAAAAGAAGGTTTAGAGGGTGATTTGAATAAAAAAGAAAGATATACATCTGCATGTACTAGTTAATTAGAACAGCTTATCCACATCTGCTCTCATTCACTCTAACCTCATTCATTAGACTGAAGTTGGTAGGGCCTGATTAATGAAGAATAAGGTCTAATCAAGTTTGAATCAAATTATTTAAATGAATACACAGTAATTGGTACACATGGTAATTAAGACTTGAATTACACTGGATTTCCCCTCAAATGACATTTAATAAAGTAAAATGTAATAAGCTGCAAAAAAAAAAGAAAAGAAAAAAAAACAATAAAAACAACCGACTTGGAATGAAGTGGGCGTTTGTATGCAGCACCTCGGTGAGATAATAAGGTGCATATTGGAGAGGGGGAGAGAGCAGGGACCCTGTTGACATCAGGCATCTGCTCTTGTGTCTAAAAGGGAAAGAGCAACAGAGACACAGGTGGAGCATATGAAATACATTACTGCTGTCAGGGGAAAGCCTGGGAGCTCTCGCTTTTATTTTTAGCCTTTACTTGAAAGATAGGCTTTGATTGGTGCGAATCTTCACACAAGTGCATTCAGAAATTTTTAAGAATGTAATGCCCCACAGGTTTGGTGACTGGGATACTGAGGTGTTTTTTTGGGTCTGAGGTGCCTTCATGCACCTGGACCACCACCTGTCACTGCTGCAGCTCACTCGCACATCTGTCAGCGGCGCTTCACACTCGGACCATAAAAACTGAGGTTGATGTTTGTACCCGAGCCGAACACTGTGTTTGTGCTTCAGTCAGTTTGCCTTTTTATTGTATTGACACCTTCAGTGAGCCTCATTTAAGAGCCTGGAGTAAAACAAAGCACTGTCTCAAGTCCAATAAAAGCAATTTTATCTATACAGCCATGTCTGTGCACAACGAACAAACGAACGAAAACACACCTGGTTGTCTTGTTCACACAGATATACTCCTATGTACAAAACAACCCCTCACAAAGCACTGTAAAACATTAAGACTCTTTGTACTGTCATAAATAAATAAAGGCACAAACATATATACATGGTACTAAAGTCACATCAAAAATACTGCCACTGCCTTGTTGTCCCATTAGGAAACCACAACAGTAATTAAACAAATTATTCTTTTATAGTGTCTGAAGGAAACATCAAGAGACACCAAAAGCATTGGCACAGAGAGCTCTTTACACATGAAATGCCCATGAGAGATATTATGTAATATATTACATGAATATTCAAGTGTTTATATTTTAGCATTAAGCATCAATAAGGCAAATTCATATTGTTCTGGGTGCTTGTGGAGATCATTTGAGGACACCATCTTCCACTCTTTACAGCTCATCAAGACGTAAGGGTGGGATTTTTACAAGACAATGACAGAAAATAAACACACAATAAACACAAGAAACTAAGAGTCTACAGTCATGTTAGTGGCTCTGTGAGGCTATATTAAGGCACAGTGGATCACCAAAGTCATTAGGATTTATCCTCTGGGGAACGTGAACGTCTGTACAAAATTTCTGATGCTGTCATCCCGACAGCCATGAAGCTTGTGTTAAGTGGTAGGAAAACAAAAAAAAGACCAAAATGCTGTCTGACGTGTGATGAATATGAGATTTGTTACATAAAACAATCACATTGGTGCTTAAAATGCTTCGACCCGACTCGTTTTCCTTTCTGTGAATCCTCCCGCGGCACGACTTCCCTTCCTTCTCACAGGAAGAGTTGTGCTCCAAGCACGCTTTCTCAGGCCTTAACTCTCCCGATAAAATTGACATATTAGCACAGCTGCAACATCTCTCTTGGAACCACATCTGCGCTTATTTATCTTAACAAGAAAAACGTGCCGCAGATAAAAAAGAAATAAATGACGCCCACAGGCAGCCTGGAAAACATGGGAGTGACGCTGTCGCACCTCATCTTTCAATCCTAATGTTTTGTGCTCCACGTTATGCTCGGCTTGTATATAAACAGGCGCCTGTCTGATAAATGAAAGAGGGGCAGTTTATTTCGAGACAATCACCCACTGGAGAGATGTAGCCCGATGTTTTGCTGATATTGAGTATACACTTTTTTCTCCTTTTGTGGTAAATTTAATAAATAGAGTGCTCGAGGGACGAGATATGCGAGTCCCGAGAATCGAAGGCAGTGAGGGAGGGAGGGACAGTAAGAAGAAGAGAGGGGGAGAAGGGGAAAGGTGTTGCTGCAGGGACCCAGTCAATAAAGACCACACACACACACACACACACACACAAAAACCCCAGAAAATAAAGAGACACTGAACACCAAGTGGTGCCTCAAGCTAAGGTGCATGACACAAGTGAGATTGAGTCTGAAACAACCTCAGTTTCTTTATCCGTTTCTCTCTCTGCGTTTCCAGTAACTCAACACTTTACAAAAAGAGCACAAAAACAATCTTTCAAATGTAAAAAAAAAAGGCATGCCAAAAACTGTAAATGAGGGAAATGCTTGTCTGAAGCCAACGTGGGTCCAATCCTGTCGCTTCGTCAATGTCTTTGTCTTTTTTTTCCCGAGTGCTGGGTTGGCTGTTCAGAGTCTGAAATTCATCAACATTCAGAGGTACACGATGGTCTCCTCGCTGCCCTCCTCCCCACCGCTGTCGGCCTCCAAGGAAACCAGTGAACTGAGGTCGAGCTGAGGGTCGCCGGGATGCGGCAGCGCCGGGTACGGGTCAGCTCCGCTTGCTGTCGCCGACCAGGTCTCCCCGATGTAGCTGTGGCTGTTGTGATCTGCGTGGGCGGACAAAACACACAATTATCATCCTCCGTGTGGAAGAGATGCAGCTACTGATACTGATGATACACTGACCAAATTCGAGAGACTTCATCATTCACTAACCGCTGATAAATAATCACCAGGATGGGACGTGTAGCCACTTGTTTAATGAGCTCAGTCTAATTGTTTAGCCCACTCATCTAATCACTAACTGCATATAGATCAACCACAGCTGCTGCAGCTCAGCCCGTTGCTCCCTCCTGCACCCGAGCATGACAACAGAAAGATTTTTGCGCGATCCGTCATTCCCTTCCACTCAGACGTGTCATTTTTGTCATTATCTTCGTCGACGTAATCAATCGTCACGGTCGGGATTCGATGACACCTGCCTCCTCGCGCTCGACGGTTGACGGGAAGAGACGGGGGAAACGAAGGAAACGAGGGACCGGAAACAAGGAGGCATCGACAAAAATCTTAGCGAGAGCCGTTTTCAATGTCTTAACAAGGATTCAAACCACTGAATTGGCAAATACACGGCCCTCCAAACTGTTTCTGAGCAGTCGTCAAGGATCAATACCATTATTACTCAATTAAAGTAGACCTAAGAGAGGGAGAGTGTTTTCACGTGTGTGCATGCATTCTTACATTTGCGTGCACGGTGGGTGCTGTCTAGCATTAGGGCAGGTGTGCTGTCATGGTAACAGATGGCTTGAACTATAAATTGCCTCATTGTGTCCCTGCAGGAAAGTGTCTCCGTTTGATTAATTATATAAGAGTCTGTTAGAGTGGCTCTGTTAGCCACCGTATAGGCCTGGCCTCTCTGATAGATGAGGCATCCGTGTGCAGTCAGATGATGCAAGCGCTCAATCTCTGTCTTCAGAGCTTTATCCAGGATAGTAATAAGATTTTTAGCATTATTAATATGTTACAACGCAGATGGCAAATGTGTGCTATTTACAGAAAGCGGGGGAAAGAAATGTGATCAGGCTGCAGAACATTTGAAGGGCAATTTGTAGAAAACACTGATGATACTGAATGCTGGGGTTATTTGAAAGAAATGATACTGCAGCAGTGTCATGATAATATGTGTACATAACGAGTTGGTGTGCTTTCTCAGCTTGGTTGGACTAATTGCTCTCGGTCATGCATGTGCAAAGAGCCAAAAATGCTTTTGTGATCTCATTATTGAGCAATCGCTGGTATCATTTAGACATCCCTGTGCAGCCCGTTGCTTTGTTCGAAAAGCCACAGATCAGGTTTGTGCATCATGCACATGTAGCAGCAACACTACGTGAGAATGAACCTGCATACTGTACAGAGCGCTGGCTTCATCCTTCCATTATTCCCCAACCTGCTCACTACGCTGTCATCCTTTGTGCGAGAAGGTGAGCAACAACACAAAAAAAAAAAAAAAACCACCCGCCACAACTCATCGCGATGAGACGTCACTTCGGAGAATTCCATCCAACTGGTTCCCCGAGATTACATTGTGCGGGGCACAAATTATGGAAATCCATTCAATGCGAGAAAAAGGGCGTGTGAGTGCATGAGAGGGAATCTTCACATGCTCAGGTGAGGATGAGAAGTGAGATCATGTTTTGATCCGTGTGACTGACGGCACAATGAGCGGGGAATTTGCATTTGAAAGAGATTCCTTTTCCTTTTCACGCGAAAAGAAAAAAAAAAGAGACACCGGGTTCCTCCACGCACGGCACGCAGCAGCCGGGAGCAGCACGTGATGCGGTACGAGGTCGTAAAGGGAGCTCTTAAAATCTGAGATTGCACATAAAATACTGAAATGACTCCGTATAGAGGGTTTAAATCTAATGAGAAATCCCATGAAGATTGGGGGATTACTATTCCGTGTCATCGCAAGACACCTCATGGGACGCACCGAGGAATGCATTGTGGGTAGGTGTCAGCCGGGGTGTACACAGCCGACCAAGTGTACACGCCGGGCTCGTTAACAAGTGACTCAGGTTTCACCGGGGGCCTCCGCGTGCTCAATAACGAGGAGAGGTTAATAAGCTGATCAATGAGGAAGGAGATTGCGCCGGCTGCCTCGGCTGGTAAACAATACCAGCGCGCCTCGACATCGGGCCGCAGCAGGTAACCTGTAATTTTCGCTCCCCGCCTGCCGTGAATATGACAATGAGCCCGGCGCATGAATGGACCCAAGAATGGGGACGGGCTAGAGTGAGAGTGCGGCCAACGCCTCGCGAGCAAAAAAAAAAAAAAAACGCAGATTCATGCGTGTCTCGTTGCCCTCCTCGCATATCCCACACCAGCTCTCTCCGTTTCGCCCCGATGCGATGACAAGTCACGCTGTAATGAGTTTTATAAAGATTTTTTCAGATCGATGTCCCAATCAGTCAGCCATCGCCTGTGAACTGTGATTCACATGCCGTTGTCTGCCCTGCCAGTCGATAGATAGAGGAACCATTGATTTTTCTTTTCCTTTGGCAGGGGGGAGAGAGGGCCCCGGCTGGCCGCTGGTGCAGGTGGAGGTGGTGGGGGGAGGGAGGAGGGGTTTCTTTGTCAGGAGACACTGATTAACCGAGAGGAAGGACAGACAAGGCCTCACTAGGGATACAGCCTTGAGAGCCGAGTGTGTGTGTGTGTGTGTGTACAGTAGGCTCTCACGCACACGGGTGAAACCAGTGCAGGCAGAGGGTTTGTTTACGTTCTCACAGGTCGCCGGTTTCTCGTTTATGTGGAGCAGCAGAGACAGCATGACGACAGCACATCGACTGTCCAATCAGGAGACACTTGAGCTGCATCGTGTCGAGCCATTAGCACCAAGATACAGGATATTAACCATAACCAGCGATGGAAATTAGTAATTGAGCTACTTGATGCATTCATCAGCAGATTTTTTTTTTTTTTAATGCCAACTTACTTCCCTCCACAGATGGTATCTGATGGCAAAAAAAAAAACTGCTTAAAAAATCTGTTTTTCCTCATTAATATGCAAATGAATGTCATTAGGTGCACGCTGCTTCTCTGTAGCGGTGGTGCCTACTTTTTTATTGCTTTAAAAGTTATTGTCTTAACAAAAATGTGTCTACACGACAGCTGCAACAACTTGACCATCAATGGATAATGGAAAATATAAGAGTTTATTGACACCAAATTTTCTCTAAAGTTTCAGCATTTTATGTGTGGGATTTGCTGATTTTCGTCGTTGCTAGACCCCTTAAATGGAACAAGAGTTAAATCCAAGGGGTTGCTTAGATGCTTAAAGTCAAGATGAAATTAATTTTGCCTCTTAACTCCTTTAGATCACATCATATTGTGCACCAATTAATCAATATATGCCCATAAAATATACAAAAAAGGAAAAACAAATAAATGCAAAATACAAAATAGAACCATGTTTTCTTCCTACACACTCTAAATCAAAATATGACCAACCAATTTCAGCCTATAATATCACAACATCCACCCTTAATTCAACCTTCACCTTTCAGCAGCGTGGAGCTGAGATTCATTAGTGAGCGAGCTAGCAGCAGCACGGTGGGTCGGTTCCTCTCAGCACTATGTCCCGCCTGCCTGCCTATCCTGTTTCACTCATAAAAACATCACAATACTGAAGTCATCATGTGGGTCTGACTGATTTAGAGGTCAAACTTTGATGCCAGGATAGAAGAAGACACTCCTTTCATTTAAGGGGTTGGGAGACAAAACTGAATATCTTTGGGTTTTGGACTATTTGTTTGACAAAATAAATATATTTGAAACTATTACTCAAGAAAATCATTGTTAGTCTACACACCAGACTGACCAAG
>JBCAUF010000052.1:16701678-16712595 GCA_038406115.1 Haemulon aurolineatum | reverse complement strand
CCTACTGCTACTGCTATTGGGTCCATGCAAGGCGTTTCCTGCGCTTTGAATTATTGAACAAACTTCATTTGAAGACCGCCTTCACACACGTTTCGTGACGACTGGAGGTGTTTGAAATGGTCACAGTCTCCCCTTTGCGTCTCTCATGTGCGACCTTGCATACTGTTGTGCTGTGTGTTACATGTGTAGGCTACGTGGTAAATTGACATTTTGACCAGTCTCTCTTGTGAATGAATGAGTTAATCTCAGGGGACTTCCTTAAATAAGCGTGGCATGGCGACGTGCGTGCGCAATTGTCGGCCGGCATCGTATGAATCTGGGCCTATCGCTGCATCCAGTAAGTCAGTATTCTTCGTGCACCAATTTTGTAGTGTATAACTTCACAGTTGTTTGGTAAAAATATATTTCTAGTGCTGGTGCCGCTCACTCGTCTGATAAACAGAGTAACAAACTACACAAGTCTGTATTACGTCGTTGAACGTACATACTATCATATGACGTTTCACCAATGCACTTCTCAGATTTTCACTCGGAAAAACTCGGCCTATACTATTAATTATTGATTGGATAAAAGTATGAATTTATTTTTTATGATTGTTACTATTATTAATATTATTGAGTGACAGATAATTAAATAGGTAATATAAACGATGCAGTGTCAAAAATTTAAAATAAAGAATTGATAATGGAGAAGGCTGCAGGTTTGGTAAAGGTTTTATTTTGTTGAGTTCACCAAGAAGAAAAAAGGAAACTGCCATAAACCTCATATTGAACTGTGTGTAATGACTAAGCCACCCCATAATGCAGTTCATGAAGTGTTTTGTCATGAGCAGTCTCATCAGGAGCAGTGTATTAGGTAGTCCAGCAGTGTTTTGTTTTTTTTTAAAAAGGGTCTTTTCATGAAATGTCATGGATCATGTGGGCATCAGCCTCCTTGAGCATGACTGAAGCTCAGTTAGCAGTTTATCCTGCTGGGTCACAGGTCATGAGGAGAGGGGATAAAGCACAACACTCAGCCCATAAAAGACACCGAGCTTTGGGTAAATGTGTTGGAGCATTCATGGCTGTAAGAATAATCTATATTTCAAAGGAAGTCATAAAGACTTTGGCTGCTTTGGTTTTGAACTCAGGGCCAGTAAACAGGTCATGTGGGCTGCCTTTGGACACACACTATATGGCCCTGCTGAATAAATGAGTCTCATACTGACCTCATCAGCTTTTGTTGTCATGACAAAGCAGCAGAGGCATGGTGTAAAGACAGAGAACTGAAAACAACTTTACTGGGCACAAAAATTGATAGTTATACCAGTTGGACTTGGATTTGAAAAAAACAAAACAAAGCAAAACCCCACAGCGATGGAAAATCAGATAAATATTTCCATGCCTAAAATATGTTCAGTGATGAAATGAAACGGATAATGCACACGTGTCCATAAATGAAAATATCATAATTTCTTTAAAATATATATCTTGTAATATATACATATTGTAATATTATTCATCAGTTTCTCGTTTTTATTAGCTTTTATTTTGTATAAATAGTATCAGCACAACATTAGTGCTACTTATTCATGACCTCATGCTGTGTCCTGTAAGATTTTGAAACAAAATAATTTTTTCCTGCAGTGCAAAATATTTGTAAATAAAAAAACTAAACTTTTTAAACACTTGACTAATAAATAATAAATGCAAGTCGACCTGTACAATCACTGATTCTAGAACAGTTTATGAAACAGTGTAACAGTGGAAATGTTTTGTTTCTGGCCTCATGATGCCTCGATGGAGGATGCATGAAATGTAACCAGAGGTCCTCCGTGAGTTGGCCCAAGATACCTATATGTTTTGTCATTACTCTGTATAATAATAAATGATAGCAATAACGATCACCATTATCATCATACAACTCTTTATTTATAACACAGATCAGGCAAACTAATTTCATATAATTTTTACCTCATAAAAATCATAAGTGAACATATATATAAAATTTTTTAAGTTTTAAAAATTCAAACACTAATAAAAACGCAGTGGATTAAATGAGTAAGGGACGATAACTTGAAGCAAAGATACATTAAAATATCTTAAATGAAAGCACATTGGAAATGTGTTTCTGTATATCTGTACATATTGACACAAGATCCCCATTAAATAAAATATGATGATAATACAAATAAAGTTCCAGGCTCCAAGTCAATTTTATGCATCTGTTAAATAATTTTATTAATTAATTTATATATTCAATACAGGAACAATGCACATCAATGAACAGCACTGTGAAAGTACCAGTGTTGGCCAAAAGACTGAATTCCAACAGTTAGCCCTTAGATAAGTTAATTTACATTGGCAGCAACAATAATGTGTCTAAAACATATGTTGATGTGAAATGTCTGGAAAACAGAGGAGCGATGTAAGCAAAAGAGAGCAATTGGAAAGGGGATGAGTACATGGACTGAAATTAAAAAAAAAAAAAAAAGTAAAAAAGAGTGAATACCTCCCAGGGAGGTGCAGAATCTCTCCATCTGCTATTCAGTGTATGGAACAGTCGCTACACTTATCCCCTCTCTCCAAAAGGAGCTCCGCTTTCCACCCCATTAAAAAGTTTGGGAACTAATGCCACCCCTGAATACTACCCTAATTAGAGGCTGCTCAGAATTGCAAGGACCTGCTACACAAGAGTGGCTTTGGGATAGATTCTGCTTTTCCCCTTTTGTAATGCCGTCGTTTTGCTCTTTCTTTTTCTGACCCATTACATCTTTCTTTCTCTCTTTCTTTCTTTCTTTCTTCCTTTCTTTCTTTCTCTCTTTCTTTCTTCCTTTGTGTCCTCTCATCAGAGCTCGCTAACAAAAAGGAGAACAAAGCTTTCCTCCATTTTTTAGCACTTTTGATCCACCCCAGCAGACAGAGTGATGGTGAAAGTCCAGTGCTTATAGCGTCTAGCAGTGATGAGTACCCTTGATGAGACTTACAGTTACAGTAACAGCTGTAGAGATGCGTGAAGTGCTGTTTGACACAGGAATTAAAGACTCTGGCTCTGGGCCACCCTCGCTCCAGACAGGCCAGGGAGAAACTCTGAGCTTTCACCACTTCATGAAGAGCAAGCTTACGCGTCCTTGCACATAATTTATTTAGCTGAAGACTTTCGGGGGTGTTTTTATTTGTTCTACATCTTGCCTGTCTCACCTCGGTGTGAACCCGCAGATCCGGGATCTGCTGCAGAATTATGTTGCTGCCTCTCGCTGCATTTTTCACTTTTTTAGCCCTGCACGTGTTTGCTTTGGCATGCTTTCCGCTCATACAAACAACTGGGGCCCGTAGCTTATCCATCACGCTTGTGCAGAATGTGATGATAAAATAACAGGCCGCTTGAAACAAACCATTTGTTACAGCAGAATTTATTATTCTGTCCACTTGAAACAAAGTACAGAGGTTACCTAGACATCTCCTACTTAGGTTACAACAATAAATAGAACAAAAAAATTGGCCGCACATAGCCACGGCATCTCAGCCAGTTGGAAAGTCCCAAATCCGGGTGACTCCGAAGGCTTCTGACTCCAGCAGCTGCGTGATGTCACGCATCCGCTGACCGTTTGCATCCTACACACCATTAAGCATCATCGCATTACCGTTCAGAGAGGCCTGCCAAGGAAGCACTGCTTGCGACTACCAGCTTCGGGCTTGATTAGTTACATGCAACAACGCCTTTCGGTCATAAACACTTCATCGAGCCCCAGCAGCCCGTTCATCATCGTGACACCCGCAGGTAATCCACACCAACGGCTGCAGCTGACACAAGGCAGAACCCAAACATTTCCGCCGAGCGGGACGCACTTCTAAACACAGGCTGCCAGCGATCTATACAGCAAACACAGGGCGTTCCACACACGGTAAATATAGCAGGATATATTCAAAACCAGAAAGCCAGATAGACGAGAAGCTCTTGCCTGTGTGTGTCCATATGTTGTGTGTGTGTGTGTGTAGATGGGTGGCGGTTTGAGGTGGAGGGTGGCTTCCTCACACGACTTCCACGTTTTGAAATTGCAGTCTGCGTCCTCTGCGTTATGTCATCGATTTCTCAATGACGATGGCCTTGTCACTCAAAAAGGGGGAAAAAAAACAAAACATCAACACTGGAAGCCACCCATGTAGGCCCATTCACTCCTCACTTTTCCTTCCCATCTCCTCCCCCCCCGATCATTCCCTCCCGTTTGTATATTTCTTTCCCTCCATCCTCCTCTTTCTCCAGCTCTCCGCCTCATTGACTCGACCACAAAGTGTCTATGGCAGATGACTCGGATCTCTCAGAGGGAACGGAGGAGAGACGCCGGAGCCGAGCGCTTCAAGTGGTCGGATCGAGGCACCCCACCTCTTTCTGCGTGTGTCGCCGCGTCTTCTCGAGGGAGCTCCTGGAAGTTTGCCCGAATCTGTCTCGATATTTGACATACGTGCTTCTTCCCTTCTCACAGCAACAGCTCGACCCACAATTAGATCCAGAGATTTTTAGGATGCACTCGCAAGCAGCTCCTCCCCCCCTCCCCTCCAACGCTATGGATATAGCCTTTGCCAAAATGTGAGCCACATAAAAGACAAAAACCATGACCCTCTGCAACATATTAAGGATCTGAGCTTTGATTTCCCGATCACACACACTGCATGGTTATGTATGACATTGTCGAGGTGAGGAAAATCCCTTAGAAAGACACGTTCTTAAATTGTCGACTGCCCTCTGAGTCATGACTCGGTAATGCCTGGAAAAAGAACAATCACTGGGGGGGGGGAGAGTGACAAGAAATACAGTGCATGTGAGTGTTTGAGTGTTCATTTCCCCACATCTACTGTATGTGTGCACGTACAGCTCACCGTGGCCTGCAGTCAATCTTGTGTTTCATCTAAGAGGAATTTTCTGGGAGATTGACGGAAGTTTTTTCACCAAACCCTTCTCCGTTGCCTTCTTTTTCCTCCACAGGTTTGGTGAAATAACAAAGGAAAACATACACCTAGTGTGCAACAACAATGTTGACTCTCTCAAAGGGAGGAAAGAAACTGTAAAAACACTGTATATCCTTGCGAGGGCCTGCTGAAAGCCTCCTTTTGTCTGGCGTAGCAGTGGTAAAACTCACTATGGAAAACATCTAACTGGTAAGATCTTCCACCAAAAGTGGAAGAGAGACGCTGTTCTATTTGATACTTCCTCCCAAGGCAGTAGGCACTTCCTGTTCCCCGTCACAACATTTTCAGGGGCCTCTATCAAAGTATAACTTCGGCACAGGGGGTGCCCAGTGGCCCCTGCGCTTCAGGGTGGTCAAGCCCGCCAATTCTGAGCGGATCTCTGTTGGATATGTGAAGTGGCTCCACTGGCAGGTAACTGGATCCATATTCAGAGCACAGCGGGGTGCAGCGGACCTGCTGAAATGTAGCCTAACTCCAGTGTTAGCACAGGCTAAATTTACCGACTGAATTTCAATGCAACTCTCCCGCTAACAAAATCTAAATATACCCGATCAGGACCAGAAAGCTGCACTCCCGCTCAACTCACACAAATTGCAACAGTTCACAGAGTGGTAAAGAGGTCCATCTTGTGTGTTTACTGAAGTTCCACAATCTGAACTCGCTTCATGTATCCAGCAGTTGAATCTGCAATCACTGAGCTGAGAGACGAGGGGGGGGGTTCATATGTTTTATCTCCAATGCTTAGAGTGGCTCACTTATGCTTCCATTTTGCCCTCTCGTACACGGCAAAGCTGGAAAAGTGGCTTTTACACACCCACATACCCTCAGTGCACACACACTCTTAAATGTGAACACCAAGACTAATTACCACCATCCAATAGTGGTAATTCAGTGCAATCATTATGCAAGCGGAGTTCTCCAAACAGCAAAATATCTGTTTTACCGGGAGTCAGGGCTGTTACTCTGACTTTATGATAATGTTGATGTGGCCACCGGTTAAAGCAGCAGCCAACTATACCAATTGTCTCATTTCATCTCATATTTACAGTGTTGACATTATAGGTTAATGATCAATCCTAGGAGTAATTTGGGAGTTTTGACAACCTGGTAGTTTTGATTAAGTTAGGATAGGATGATTAAGGTATAAATAGCTTACAAATTGATCTCTTTTTTTTGTAATTTATTCTGTAAATTTCATTAAACCTTTTATTAAATTCAATATATTTTTACCAAAGAAATGTGTGTTTGCAAAAACAAAAGTGTTTTTCATGTGTGTTTTGTGATATTTCACTTAGCGTTGAAATAATCAAAAACATGGTGAATTTATGTCATTTCATTGTTTCCCATTTATGACTTCACATGTGAAAATCGCATTTGATGTCTTCTATTTCACACAATGAAATGGTTTTTAATATTTTTACAGAACTGTGGTCCTGGCAGCACAGAGGATGTTTCGAAACAGGATTTTGATTTGGAGTGAAGTTATTTATTGCGATTAAATCAAAAGAGTAAATAATCAAAAAATCTTTTGCGAGCTGGACAGACATTACTTCGGGGGTGTATTGGCACAGGGGTAACTTGGATTTGTGACTTCATTATTTCTAAAGGAAAAAAAAAAACCTGGCTTCGGCCCTCGCCTAGTCTGTTCTGGTATCTTTTTTAAAGAGACTAAGCACCTGGTTTATATAAGCGAAAATGAAACTTAATGAGAATGAGTCCAGAGGTTAGCCTCGGCCTTTAATGTGTAGTGTTTGGTCAGGTGTTTCCTGTGGGCTTTTGTGCACGCGGCTCACTCTACTGTACTCTCCTCGTTTCTTTTCAATTAAGCAGCCAAACAAAAAAATGCCAAATGAATGACAACAACTTGAGACCCTAACTATATATGGCATCTAAAACATTTTGACATGTTCTCATCTTCCTTTAACAATATTTGTATGCTGAACACATGCAGCGCTTTGCTAATTGTGGTCTGCTGTATGTGAGGCCTAAGACAACAATATCTAAATTTGTTTTAAGTCTGTATTTGTTTGTTTAGCCGTGGAAGTTTCTCAAACGATGCCCTGGATGGCCTTCAGTGGCTGTTTATTCTTTACTGATTCATGTACAGCACTGCAGCCCATGCAGCCAACTCAAACACGATAGAATAATACATTTGGAAACTTTCAACAAAACTGGATTATGGTGTGGGTTCTTGTTTAAAAAGCAAAGATATTAGGTGCTAGATAAACACCGTTGAGAATTTTGACAGTGCGTGAGACTGCTTATAGGAAAATTGCTTTGAGAAGAAACTGGTGTAGATCCTGAAAGTCATCAGAAGGCGCCCATGTGCTCATTAATGAGAGATGCTGCTCAGCTGTGAGTTGAAGGGAAGGAGACGTTTAGCTATTAAACTCAGAACACAAAGCTAACAACAAACCCATAATCCAAGCGAGGGGCGTGCAGACAGGATGCAGACAGTAGCGACAACTCTGACAGCTGTGACCCCTCTGCCTGCCTGTGCGGCTCGCTGTTTTTACAGTAGCTTAATTGATTCACTGGCCGCGCTGGTCTCCTCCTCTTGATCTCTCCGTCCTCTCCCGTCACTCTGCACTCAGGTGGAACGAGGCGGCAGGGGGTCCAGGATGCTGGTCTCGGTCCAGCGTGAGCACATATGCTGCACAGATCAGTTAGTTTCCATTTCTCTGCCCGTCGCCAGGGGGGATAGGGTTACTGTGTGCCGATGAGGGAAGAGGGGTGAAACGCAGTGCTGGTTGGATGGCGCGAGGATGTCACAGAGCGAACACATAAATCTGTGCATCTGAACGCTGGTCATTTGTTAGCTGTGGGACATTTCCTCCCACATGGACCTCATACCTCTCCAACCCTCCTGCTTTTGCATCTGTTGAAAAGGCTAGATCAGTTTTATGGGGAATTTCTACTTTTTTTTTCGTCTTCTTAACCCAGAGACACATTCATCAATGGCCATTCTGTGTCTCATCAGACAGTGTAAAATTACAGTGTAAACACAGTTGACATAAGTTCAGTTTATGGATGTGAATCTGTGAGATCAAGAGGCAGTTCCCATCAGCAAGTAAGGAAATGCACTGTTGAACTCCTCAAGATGAAATGGTCAGCATGCACAGAGGGAAGAAAAAGAACTATTTACCACGCAGGCACACATGGCGAACAGACAAATCAGCTGAATGTAAATATTCATATTTCAATGAAAAAGAAAGTTGGAGCTGGACCATGAAAATTTATTTTACCTGGAATAAGACGTTTCCTCGCAACAGATTAGGAATTGATTTGTTGTGCATTACTGTACTCTTAATTTTCAAATGGAAAACAGTTGCTGTATTGGTTGCCACATTGGGGAAAAGTTATGGTGTATCAAACTGCTGCTCTTAAACTAATAGTTTGACATTTTGGGAAATATGTTATTCACTTTCTCACCAGGAGGTACAAGAAGATTGATACCACTCTCAAAATCCTTGCTGGTGCCAGCAGGCTGCTAGCTGAGCTTACCCACAGTGTGTGGCCCTCATATATTACTACTGCCTTCAAATGGGATTGTGTATACCGTGTTTACAGTCCATATGAACATGCTAGTCACAACATCATAACTTGAAATTTTCTGAAAGCTCAGAGTTCTCAGTTCTGAGAGATGGTGGCCATGGAAGTTGGTTGTTTCGCTCAATGGTAAGTTAATATATTAACAGAATTGTTTTACATAATTTGGCGTCTCATATGTCTTTTGGAAGTGTTTCTCAACAGCCTGTAAGTTGCCTGTGAGGAGCTTTTTGTGGCGTTCATGTTGCCTGCAGCACTGTTCTCATGACTTTACTGTTTTGACCACCAACCATATTATGTCGAAAACTTCCCATGTTGTAAACACAGGCTCAAAGCTCCCAATTGAAGGCACCAACTATCACATTCAAGTCACAGGGCCATATAACTATCTGTTATTTAAAAAAAAAAAAAAAGTAACCTATGATATTTCAAAAACCCAGATGAATCTTCAGTACCACTTACTGCTGCCTCAAAGACTTCTGACAATCTGTGAACAAGTTTCTCAAATTGTGGCTAGATTTCCTAACCTTTGTAACCAGAAATGACGTATGAATCCAGCTGAGTCTTTGAGGTTTCTGAAAAACATTGAATGAGCCACTAGGCTTTTAAGAGATTGTCAGATAATTTATCAGATGTTTAGATCTGTGATTTGTATGCCATGTGATACATTAGAGGCACACACTTGGGCTAAGTTTAGCTTAGCATAAATATTGCAAATGGGTTAACAGCTAGCTTGGCTCTGTCCAAAGGTGAAAACAAGTTCTCTGACTGTACCAGCACCCTTTAAGTAGACTGCTTGACATTATTCCTCAGTCTTAACGTGTATTTCTTCCTGTTACAATCACTTTTCAGAAGGCATCGAGAAGCAGGCAAACCTGACCTGCAGTTTAATCCAAGCTAAACCTGGAAGTAAGAAATCTTCGTCTTGTATAAACATAGACTACCCTGAAATTTTAGTCGTTAAATACTTTCATCCTCTTGGCCTGTGTAAGGACTATCAAGTTCTCATAAACTTCTTGTTGTTTTGAAGGAAGCAAGTGATCAGTTTGTTATGGTACATTTTCTTTAGCTCAGGATTTAGCTATAAAAGTACTCTTCACTGTAATGACGTCCACTTCAGAGTGGCTCAAGCTGACAGTTAAACGGCCCCACAGATTCATACTCTCTCGTTAATACTTAATGACTTTCCCACTCTAAACAAATAATCAGTCTCTCAGTAGCAGAGCAGGGGGATCCAGGGGGCTATCAATCCTCTCTTCAGGGGTGTTAGAAGGGAGGGATGGAGGGAACAAGCGCTGATGGCGGCGGAGGAGGAGCGGAGACGGGGGTTTAGCGAAGAATTTATCCTCCTTGTCTTTGGCTGCTATGAGGGCGGTCAGTGTGGTGACCTCTCCCCCGGTAGGAGGGGTCCACTGGTGACCCCTGTATTCCCCTGCATCCCCTTCCAGCCCCGGCTCAATGCGGGCCATTCATGAGTGTGTGTTTATTCTAGTGATGCTCCGCAGGGACGGCCTGCTATCCACTGCCATTTTATAGAGCCTGAGGGGCAAGAGGGGAGAGAGAAAGGGAGAGCAATGGAAGCGTTTAACTACTTTACTCACACTTACTCACAATAACATTTCCATTCACCCCTGTACTGCTTGTTTGTTTTTCTGCTCCGTGCTCCAAAATGGCGTTTTCACGCACTTGATTCCTGATATTCGTTCTCTCACCGAGGCACCTTTTGGCTGCATAAATGTAGAAGGATTGATATGCGCTGAAGAATAACACAAACTTTCACTCTCTCACACTGCCTTACACAAACATACAGAGGAGGCGCACCCACCTCGAGTGAGAGGGAGAGAGTGAAAGAAGTGTTGAAATATGTCTTACGGCGCTTAAGCAAGTGAACCTTGAAGTTATTCAGCTTCCTTCGAAGCAAGCATCTGGATCCCCCCAAACTCAACTCCTGCGACCCCCCCTCCCCTCGCCAACACCGGCCTCCAGGGACCTGCCGTAGGACAGGGCGAGGAGGAGGAGATGCGTACACTCTTTGTTTTTACAGCTGAGGTCATTAAAGTTGTACGTGCAGGATTAGACAAAGAGCCGAGCGAGCTCGACGATGGTCTTAAGACGGATTCGCATCCATAGGAAAGAATTTGCAAACTCATGACACGTCCTGCAAGCGTCTGCAGCATGTTGCGAGTAATCTACAGCATGTGTGCGGTCGCTTGCATACATGCAGCGTGCACGGTCCCATCTCCGTTTAAAGTAAGCGTGCTGGATGCGAGTGTGGCCGAGGTGTGGCATACAGACAGACCACCCACACGTCTGACCCTTTCATCAGAAAGTGAACGTCTCTCACATCAGCCATGATATACACCAGTACAGGTGATCTCATGTTTCGTTCTGTTCCTGGAGCATTACCATTATCGTCACTTG
>JBCAUF010000052.1:16685090-16697012 GCA_038406115.1 Haemulon aurolineatum | reverse complement strand
CCAATTCGTCTTTTTAGGGGGTTATGTGCTGTACTGTTTCTTAGCTGTGAGACTCCAAGAAGTTACTGGCCAAGAAATAGTCTGCAACATAACCCACTTTATTTTATCTGCATACAAACATGAGAGTATCAATCTTCTCATCGAATTCCTGGAAAGAAAGTGAACAACCGAATTTATCAAAATGATTATTAGTTTAAGCTATTAGTTTTAGAGCCATGACTTTTCGCCAACTTGGCAACAAAACAGTGATTCGATTTGGATATTAAGTAAACTGTAATGCAACAAATTGATTCATAAAACCTCTTTTTCCAGACATGTCATTTTTAAGGTCCAGGTCCAGCTTTTTTTCTTTTTCCATGGAAAAATGCATTTTCATTCATTCATATTCAGCCAATTTGGCTGTTCAACATGTGTGTGTGCTAATTGGACCTTTTTGTTTCCACTGTATATTAAGTTTATTTATACAAGCCATTACATTTTTGAGAAGCTTAATGGTGCATTTCCTCACTTAATGAGAGCTCCCTCTTGATCTCATAGATAACCACAAACAAAGCTAATTTCAACTTTTATTATGCTTTCACGGTAAATTGCATGTGAAGACATGGAAATGGCATAAATTGATTTATCTGGCCAATCGAATGCTGCAAAAGTAGGAAGATGATAGAGATGTATGAGGATCTCATGGGAGAAAGAAAGCAAAAAAGTGTATTTTCCAAAATGTTGAACTTTTCTTTTAACAAAAGAAGCAAATCAATAACACAGACCTACATAAACAGAGAAACCTAGTGGAAACTAAAAGTGTTCCCCAAGGTGGATAAAGCAAAAACAACCTGCGAGCACTTTTCGGTGTGTTTTCTTCCTGCTTCCAGAGGTCACAGGACCGTAAACCGCCTGCTTCACAAAGAGGAGGTCTCTCAAGCCGCCTTGGCACAAAAGAGGAGGAGGGCGGTCTCACCAGAGCTGTGAGATGTACGAACGGGTTGAAGTCTGGGTGTCAGTCTACTGTAACTGATTCAGTGGAAACGAACCCGCTGCTCGGGCAAAGTGCCAGCAAGCACAGAGCCACCAGCAAATCATCCACTCCGAGCGGGCCAAAAAAGACACATCTCCTTATTTTCAAAACACTCTCCGTGACATACTTCATCCTCATGTTGTTCATGTCTGCAGGAATCTGTTGACTGGTGTTGTTGGACATCCGCCGCTCCCCTCTGAGCGTTGTTGTTGCCCTGGTGTGAAACTCCGAGTCATCTCTTCCCTCTTTCCACTCTCTCTCTGAGCCAGGTCCTCTAACCTCCCATTAGCCCCCAAAATCACATCAGTAATCCCATAATGTCTCTGCTCGTCTATTTCCATCTCAAAGACACACACACACACACACACACACACACATTTCCGTGCATGACACGGCTCTCCTCCCTCTGCTTTTGAGACAGCGGGTCCTCCTCTCCCAAATCCATTCATCTCGATCCTTTGTCACAGCTATTTCTCATGTCTTCCATCTCCTCATCCAACACACCAGGTGATATTTAGTTTTTGCCATGATGTGAATGCGGGAAAGTCCCTTCAAGCACATTAGCGAGATGAGCAAACGTATTTGTTTTACAGGACATGAAAGATATACAGCAGAGCTAATGCTAAGCTGCCAAGATGGTGATGTAAAAACACATCTGGGTGCTGCGGAGGGGGAATATCACAGCTGAGGTGCTGGTAATGTGTGTGTATGTGTACAGTATTAGTCGGTGTGGTCATACATGGAGCCCTATATGAGGCATCTCGTGCGTAGAGCACTCGGGGACACTAAAGCCGCACGCAGCGTTTGTGGGAGATTATTAGAGCGAAAGATATTGAGTCTGCCGCTCTGGGAGGAGGTTCCTCGAAAGATTGGGCCAATGAATGGAGACGGAGCCTGTATGTGTATGTGCACCATAGGGCTGAAGTGTGCGTGCACGCATGTGTGTGTTTATATAGGGAAGGGGGAGGGGCTCTGGTAATAGTAATACTGGCATTCAGATATATAACAGTAACAGCACACATGTTTCCATTGTGACAATATTGTGGCAGTGATAGATTCAGTGCCATTATACTACGTAAACACACAGCTGATGCTCTAATAAATCACTGGGGTGCAGAGCGGTGCCTGCTCAGCTTCACTCTGGAGGACCGTCAGAGTCTAGTCTGCAGAATTCAAGTGCTTGGTTTTAACTTTTTAATGTTAAAACTCAAGTTATGAGTTATTACAGGAATGGATATTATGAGCTTTATTTATTTATTCATCATGAGCATTTTCTTTTTAGTTTAGAATGGTTTAGTTAGTTTATTTTAAAATATTGGTGCAGAGAGGCAGCCAAAAAACACACCCAAAAATATAAAAGTATTTGGAAAAAAATGTTTAGATATAGAAAATTTTATTTAGCTGCACAAATACATGTTCTGGAAATGTTTACATTAAGGTCTAAATAAATAAATGTTTGCTCCAGAGATATTTACCAATAGTTTGCTGAAAAAAGGTCCCCTCAACTCAGAAAAAATCCAATAACATAACTTCAGCTAGCATAAAAGCATTCTCATTATGCAGAATAGTCCACCATTATATTATTGGATAATCATTGCTGATGGATTAAGTGTTTTCATGTCATTCTGACCTATTGAAATGATTCGCTGACGTACCTGTCTGTTACCTGCGTGCACCATGACTGTGCTCTCACTGCCATGGTCGACATTGTTCATGTGTTTTGGGGGCGGAGCTTTGACGATAGGGGGCCAATAGGATGGGATATATCAGTAGCCTTCTCTTGCTAGCTTTCCCAAGGATAAGTTTAAGTACATTACTTAAGTAAATGTACTTAAAGCTCGTTAGAAAGTGTCTTTTTTCTACCTGTGTGACTGCCGGTCAAGAACAGCCACCGTCAAACTCTCTAATAAAAAAAAAAGTGTCTCAGCAGTCAGTTGTTACTCCAGCTGGGAGACTGAAAAAGCAACACTGGCAAGACCGAGGGAAAAGTACATCAACAACACAGCTAAACATACAAAAACAGGCCTTTGTCTCACACACACACACAAACACAGACTGAGTATGACAGCACATGCACAGTACTGTCAGCACCGCTCTACATCTGTTCGTGTAAACCTGCAAAATGTTTGTTTCTCTTGTTACGCACAGAACGAGGGGCTGCACCGCAGGAGGAAATGCAACTAAAGAGACACCTAAAATTTGAAAAAAAGAAAGCAAAAAATGGAGAGCAAGAGCAAGATAAACTTGGAGGAGGGGGTGGAGGTGGAAAGGCGGGGTTAAACGAGTGAAGGTGAATGACATTGGAAAGCCCAGCCTGATTCCAAGTGCCCCTTCGCTTTGAAAGTTTGCGTGAGGCAGCTTAACGGAACGTCGGGTTGTTTTTCCGCTCCACTGCTCTCTGGACTGAACCATAAACTCAAGACGACATCCTCTCATTAGTCTGCCCTCTGTAGCAAAGCCAGGCCATTTAGTGTACCCGAAATCCCATTGTTTAATTGTGCGGGTCAAGTCAAAGGTCAACCAAAATATTGATGAACTTTTTTAAGGAAGGAGGGAGGCGGGGTGGGGGAGAGAGGGGAGCAGTGAGGCTTGAAGCGGCGGGGAGGCAGGCGAGGGCAGAGGTGCAAGGGCCACAAACACAGCTGTACCGAGGCGCGCACATGGAGCCGGCCGGGGCCGTGCACTCGGGGGCGGGTGGGTGGGTGGGGGGGGGACACAGAGCCACCACAGTTTTTCACCGTTGCATTTTCTCACACTGAGGCTGTGGTGCAGGTGTGTGTAAGTTGCACCTTTGGCAGAAGCAGCTCGCTCCCCGTTTGAATTCACCGGCGTGAAATTTAACAGTGAGAGAACCTCGCTCCTGCAGCCAGAGGACAATAAAGTCCACGGGACAAGTCGCCCACTCAAAAAGCAACGCGGTCGTAACAGCAGCAGGGCTCATAACCTGAATGAGATGGTGTGCAACGGCTGAGTGTTATGGATTACACTGTTTGTTTAAATCCATGTTAGGTGGATTATGCTCCTTCACTAAAGAGGGCTGGCTCGGGTCAAAGGCCAGTGAGGCAAAGGCTGCTAAGAAGGTCCTCAAAACACAGCTTTCTCTCCGACCTGAGGGAATTCCTGCAGACACCACCACTCTTTGTACTCGTGACCTGAGTTTGCTGCAACTTTAAAACTGCTGTAAAAAAGAAGAAGAAAGAAAGAAAGAAAAAAAAGAGGTGTGTGAACACACAGAGACACGGCGTGGAGTTTATTAAAGTCTGAGGCTGGTTTGGAGGAAAGTAGAGGAGGAGCTGGTTGTTTTCTCAGAGACTATTGTGAGTTAACACAACAAAGCCAGAAAAGAAAAATATGCTTTGAAAGAGCTATGAAGAAATGCAAAAATCCTGAAAAATATAATATACAAAAATCTATAAAATACTGTCTGTGCATCTCCTCTTCTTGTGCAATCCAGTTATTCTCCATAAATTAAATCTTCAATCTTCTCTTAACTTATTGCATTATTATCTTGGTTCTCCTGACATTCATTATAATCATTATAATTTCATACATTGAAGGGTCAGAAGTAAAATATAAGGGAGCATTTGCCTTTTGGGGCAAAGTTCAAATAATTTAATGTTATTGTGAAACAAAAAAATACTAAGCTCATTAAATTAAGTTTTTTTAAAAAACTTTCAAATAATTAATGATTTTGCAAAAATGAATAAATAGGAATTCAAGCAATATTGATTAATTCAATATTTTTCAGCAAAAGTGGGGAAAAAAGGTAGTGAGGGGGCTGCGACTTTCTACAGTGTGCATGGGGACTTTGACCCAAACGCTCGTGCTCTCCTGTGATATCACAGTCGTTGTAACTGAGAGGGATTTAAGCACACAAAACAAAAACAAAGTGGTCACTTTATGCCCCAGGCGCGTTTCTGGTGACATTTAACAGCAAGGAAAGCTATTTCCTTTACCATTCAAAGCCAAACGCTCTTAATTGCACAAGAAGTCTGCTGCAGTTTGGAAAACACTTTGTGATATTCCCCGAGCTTGATCTCTGCGGTTCACTTGAGTCTGTGTTTATTCCTGTGTGGAGAAAATTGGTTTACTCGAGTTGTAATTTTGATATGACACTAAAATATTCCCTTGAACGCGCACCATTTGGAAACCTTTGTAGTTCTAATGGCCATTCATTATGGTTTTCAAGATAAGTTTATGTTGTCATTAAATCTGACTAAACACAGAAACAAACATTTCCCAAACGCACCTTATCTTCTCAGCCGAGTAGCCGGCAAACGGTGCCGTTTGGCTGCAGAGACGTATCAGATAGCACCGAAGTCATCTGCGAGCCGGCGGACTGCACCGATTGACCGGATCATTTCACCGATAAACATCTTGGGAACGTTTTTCTTGCGCGCAAAACTTTTTTCTTAACAGCAGATCGCTCCTGTGAGGCGGGCACCGCGTGGGCTCCCACCGGGGGGAAGATGGAATTTCCTCCATGCTTTGTCAAAGCCGTCAACACAGCATCACATCAGCAGGCACGAACTGACAAACATGTGCAAAAAGGGAAGAGAGAGGCAGAGCAAGAAAAGAAAAAAGTCTCCATGCTGAACTTCTGCAGCAAAAAAAAAGAAAGAAAAAAAGAAACGCTGCTTTTACAAGTTAGTTTAACCTCTCACCAAACTCTAAAAACTTCTTTAAGACAAAAAAAAAAGAAAGAAAAAGAAAAATCGTCGCTGATGTCATTTTATGTGTGTCAGAAATTAGAAACAAGTGTCTGACAAATGAGTGAGAAACAGACACATCGTGGCCCCTGTCAGCAAACACCTGGTGACACTTGATGGAAACTCTTAAAAACAAGCACTCATTTTTCAAACATGCAATCAAAAACATATTTTAAAACTTTATGGTTTTTGATAAGTTTAGTTAGTTCAGATTTGACTGAGTCTAAATCTTCATTTTATCAATTTTTCTGGACTCATAATAAATACGATGTGGAGTTAGCCTTTTGAATTATATTTAAGTCATACTTCACACATTTTTTTACAACTTTCATAACAGCACAAACTTCAGTGTCATTTCGCGTGACGTGCTCGTTGAACGGTGTCCAGAGGCGGAGCGGTCACACAGCGCCGGACCCCACAAGAACCTTTTAGTTCAACTGAGGTAAACCTGCTGACTGGAGGATTTCCAGTTCAAACTCTGCAAACTGGCCTGATTATAAGGAGTTTAGCAGCTCTGAAAAGCGAGCGGAGCCAAAGCGAGTTGTGATGCCTTTTTCTGGACCTGCTCCTGAATGGAGGCAGATTTTTTTTTTTTTACTAATATATATTTTTTTCCATCCTGCTAAACTTTGTGTTTTATTTCTATCCCGAGGGGTTCTCTTTGAGCGAGTGATAGCGAGAAAGTCGTTCATCTGAACATCTGACTGTTTCGATTCATCCATGACTCCCACAGCAGCCTCATCTTCTCACGGCCTAATCAATGTGTGTAATTGAGTACATTTACTCCAGCAGACTACTGGGCTGCAGCTGCGCATTTGAAGCACTTGAACATTGCTATTTCCAATTGCAATTTAGTGAGGAATATTATAGTTCTTACTGCACTACATTTAGATGGAGTTCCTAAATGTTTCCTACAAAAATATGATGCATTGCTGTAGATTAAGCAACAAGGCCCCACGTGAAAAGTATTTATGCATGAGTTAAATGCTGCATAATGCAGTAATAGGATAATCTTATAATTTATATTCATAGAGCTCATTTCATGATGCTTTAAATACAGTGTATCCACGTGCTTTTACTTTGATAATCCTTCCACTGCAGGATTTTTGCTTGTAATCGAGTATTTGTGTAGTACTGACTACTTCTACTTCAGAATGTGAGTATTTCCCCCTTCGCGCCTTATAACACGCTCATATAGTCCAAATAAGCACCAAATCCACCCATGGAACTCCAGTTAACGTCGCCCATGCGCGACCGGTCTATATTAATTATTGATCGCTCACAGCTGCTTATGGTTTATAGTTTGGCATTAAGCGCGAGCGCCTCAGCGCAGAGCAGGTCCTTTTTCCTGGTGTCCCTTAAGCAGGATTGTGTGTTTGGCCTCTAATTATTCATAATGCGCTGTGGAGGGAGGAAAAAAAAAGAAACAATGCTTTCGTGCAAGAGGATTGGCAATATGTTGCAATTTAATAAATTGACGAAACTCGCCACCTAGAGTGACTGAGGAGATTTATTCAGGCTCATGTGCTCACGAGCAAACAGATCTGACTCATTGGTCTAAACTGTGTTGCTTGGCCTCGCCATCGCCAGTAAAATATTAATGCCGAACAGTCACGTTGATGAAAAATCTGTTTAAAAATGGATGTTTTGTTTTCCCATGAAGTAAACTAAATATGTTTTGGAGGAGGAGGGTGAGGGGTTTCATGTGGGGCTGAGTCGTGGTGGGAGGTAGGCTAATTGATGAAAGAGACGAGTGTGTTTTGCCCCCAAAAGCTATAAGGAAGCTGTTCCCCTTCTCCTTCACCGCCAAACACACACAAACACACGCACACACACGCACGCACTCTCTCTCTCACACACTACGTGCAACTCACATTTTCGCTGCAGATCAAAGACTCACAAAAAGGCTCGAGGACAAACCAGATACAGTACAGGCCTGCAGCAGCGCGCGGGAAGCGTGTCATACAAGTTTTTCCGTAATATTTTTTTTTATCAGGGTCATTAAAGGACGTCAGTAAAAAAAGTTACAGAAAAGTTATTATACAAATCATATTTGTTTAACAGCATAGGGCGAGAGGATGTAGGCCCGTCTCTTGTTTGTCACAGTCTGCACTGCTTGCTGGCGGAAAATCAGACAACTAACCTATACTTCAAGGAGGCCTGCACAGCTCCTGACTCCTTTTTGTGCGGCTGAAATTTAGAGAAGAAACAGGTATTTTACGCAGTCTCCCAATAATAAGCATGCAGCACCCCAATGATAATAATCATGTAGAAAAACAAAACAAAAAAAACAAAAAAAAAGAAATCTCCTTCAAAAAGTATTATTTATTTATTTATTTTTATGTTTTTTACAAGAAGAAAAGTAAAGTTAATTGAAATTTGAGCAAGAAAAAAGAAGACGAAAAAATACAGTTAAAGCTAATTATTATTGATTAATTCTCCTGGAGAGAGTGGTGTATGTGTGTGTGTGTGTGTGTGTTGATCTGTTGGAGGGGGAAAAGTTTAACACGTGTACATACGAGATGAAGTATGGAAGCCAATCATAGCGCAGTCAGTGTACGACTGACACGAGCATGCATGTGGCAACTGGAAACCTCAAGTGCACAAACACTGAGGCCGGACCTCTCGGTGACGCAGGAGGCATCCAAAGTTTTGAAGTGAACAAATATTTGCACGGGCAGATATTGTGGGTTTGTTCAGTGCGGTGGAGAAAAAGGAGATGATGGAGTTTTAGAGTTTTCAAGTGAACTTTTTTTCTTTGTTAGGAGAACAACCACATCAGGAAAAAGTAAAAGGAAAGTAACTGAGTATCATTTCGAGGTAGCCTACTTGTAATTCAGTTTCTCTACTTTCTTTTGCTGCATTTCTTTGACCGCTTAAGTTACTTTAACTCAGTTTGCAGTTTTTAAATATAGGCTGATGAACCATGAATGCTTCAATAACTACAAAATACCTCCAATCCAATAATAATACGTCTTATATCACTGTATCAGACAAAATTTATCAGTCAATATCTAAATAAATAAATAAATTCAGCTTGATGACGTCGCTTTTCTTTGTTTTTTTTCTTCACAAAGTCTTATTTTGATATGTGTGTGTGTGTGTGTGTGTGCGGAATTAAGTCATAGGCGTGTCACTCAAGGCAGTAATTTTCAGATATAAATGTAAAATAATAACCATAATATAAAATGGCAAAAAATATTGAAATGGAAACCAAAGTAACATAGGCTGTATAGGCTATTAAAGCGTCATATAGGCCTAGTTCAATGTACAGTAACGACGCAGGCTGTATGTCACGCGCGCCTTGCGTGTGTTTATTGGCTCGGAGCTGGGGCTGCACGCGATGCTTGTGTTTGGTTGCAGCTAGTTTTTGTTTTCCCTCCTAATTGACTGGTCAGGTTCATATAGCTCAGTGTCCGCAGGGGGAGGCCGCGAATGTGGGCCACAACTCCCCGGAGAAGGGCGGAGGAGGGAGGAGGAGGGAGGAGGAGGAAGGAGGGTCGAGAGGGAGAGAGGGAGAGAGAGAGACGGCAGAGGCTGAGGAGTGTCTCTGCTCCCCGCCGCGTGGAGCTGAAACCTTAAAGCTCCTTAACAATTAAATAAAGACATGGCACGTGTTAAAATACGATAATAACACGTGTAAAAAGGCGCAAGATGATCAAACTAACTTAAAAATGTCATTGCTCCAACTTCATTTCATTCATGCACTCTTAAATCTCATCTTCGTTGTGTTTTTAAAGGACACCTGACATTATTTTGATTTTACTTTAGGAGAAATCACTAATATCGTTTAAATTCCCTCACATCTCGCGATAAAGCAGTAACTTTAAGTCGTGATTTGGGCAAATAAATGCTCACCTGATGCCCACAAATCAACAAATAACCTCCAAAGCTCAAATTTTAGACGCTTTTAAAGAATAAGGCTGCCATTTCCCTATCTGTCATTACAGTAATGTGTGTTTAATGGATTTAATAACAGATGGATGTGTGCTTATCTAAAGTAAAATCGCATTTACAATAATCCACATGCATTTCTTATTGCCCACCATCATTAATGGGAATCTGCTAATCCTCTCTCTCTCTGCATCCCCCTGCACCGCACTGTCAGTGGGCCACATTATGCTGCAGGAGAATATAAATAAAGGCTTTTCACACCTTTCACTCAAGTGCTGTTAGTTTGAAAATGTTAGCAGGTGGATGAAAATCAAGTTTGTGTGAGTGATTTGCTTCAGAATGACTGATCTCTTTTCGGTTTGCAACAGAATTAAACAACTACTCCACAACAAAAAGGTGTATTATACAATGATTTCTCCAAATTATACAGTCAAATGCAGTTATATATGAACTCTCTCACATTTCTGCAGCACAATGATCAGTTAAAATGTTGTAATCAAATTCTCCTGGCACAAAAACAAAAAAAAAAAAGAAGTGAAAATGGTGCTTTAACCTCCTGAATGAGGTTGGAAACATGATGTCAGCCTTCTCCACATCCAAATTAACCTCCAGCCTGCCGAGCATTGATTTGCAAATCGTCGCCGTGCAAACCTCCGCTGACTCCTCGTGCTATTCAGTGCATCTAAGTTCAACAAGCGCCGGCGCTCACCTGCTACTGCTTTGACTGCTGCCAGCTGCCAATTAACACCTATGGCATGTTAATTAGGCCGCAGAGTCTACCACTTCAGGAGACTTTTCAGACCCTCCACCACAAGTGCCTTTATTTTCACAAGGGCTCATGTGCAATCTGCATATGCATCTTGCATGGGGAACTGGGAGGAAGCCGAAGTGTGGATTTGAGTCTTGTGGCTGCAACATGTGAATCAATGGACTGAGGGGGTTTGGAGATCATGTGCAGTTCATATAATTAGACTATTGTGGGTTATAGATTCGTGTTAGTGGCAGTAGTGGGAGCAGGGAGTTCAATAAGTTCTGAAAAGACTCTTAAATGCATATGAAGCCCTGATTAAGATGTCTGGGAGTTGTGTCAAAGACATGATGAAAACGAGATTTGAAGCAAAAATTACAGTCATAGGCATGGTCCTTTCAAATTAGTGACTTTTTACAGGACTCATAGGGGCATAAGTGACTTTACGATCAATGTATAGGTCAAAGTTGCTGCAGGAAATCAAAGAAACGTGTCTATCCTCTAATATTAACAAGGGGATCTCTACAATATACACATGCTGTTCGGATTCTGCTGCTGCCTCACACACACAAGCGCACATGGATGAGTAAGACAAACAAACCTCGAAACAAATTAACAAACGGCTGGCTCTTCTCACGCACAACCTATCGTGATCCGGCTCTGCAGAAATCTGGAACCAGTCAGCCCCCACGATGGCACGACGTACAGAACCTGCCGGAGAGAGAGAGGGAGAAAGAGCGACTCCACCTCTGGGTCCAGAGGCGGAGGAATGTTTCAGAGAATTGGACAAATGCACAACATGGCATCATTAGTGCCAAAAGGGATACTGGAGGTGAAGTGGGTGTTTGGAGGATGGGGAGATGGTGTGTGTGTGTGTGTGTGTTCATGAAACGTTACTCAGAAAAGAAGAAAACCACCTAAAAGGCTCGAGAAACACAATGACACATCAAAAGGAAAAACCTGAAAACCATGGCATAATAAGACTCATGAATAAGCTCAGATCCCAAAGGAACAATGTGCGTTTAAGTGTGTGTGAGAGAGCCAAGGAGAGAGAGGGAGAGAGAGTGTGTGTGTGTGTGTGTGCGTCTGAAGCTGTTCATCCGTCTTTTTTTTTTTTTTTTTTTCGAAACAAGCCTCAATTCCCTTTACAAAATTAAGTGTGTGTCTGTGTGTGTGGGTGTGTTGTGTGTGTGACAGAATTACTCTAAAATCATTGACACAGCAGGAGGACGTCCATTCGCCACATTAATGATTTCATTGCTTCACATAATCATTTCAGCGCTCGTCTCTGGTCGCAGTTCAAAGATGAGAAACGTTTCATGTCTTTGACGCACACACACACACAGAACAGAGTGAGAACACAGCCGAACTGCTGCTAATAACAAAGGGAGAGGATGGGGAGAAGAAAAAAAAAAGTGCTTTGCTTTTTAAAGAGGCTAAATGTTTGCAGTGCGCCTTAAAGTGCTGACTCGCTGACGAATTTAAACATTAATCAGACTCAGTCAAACAAGTGTCCATCCAGGTTTTTGTGTTAAACATTTTACAATGTTTGAACAATC
>JBCAUF010000052.1:16568792-16579958 GCA_038406115.1 Haemulon aurolineatum | reverse complement strand
AAAAAAAAAGGGAAATGGGCACTCGAGACGTGCAAATAAACCTAGTGAGAGGAAATGTTGCCGTCAGTGACTGACCAACCAAGTGCTGCAGCCCTGACAGAGGAACAACATGGCGGTGACATGTCTGGCTCCTAATTCCTAAAGAACTTGTTTATTCAGCTGAGGGGAGATTTTGTCTGCATCAGAGATTCAAGCCAAGATTACATACAAGGAAAAGAACGAACAAAAAGGCCTATAAAAAAAAAGTGTAAAAGACTGGCAGAGCCCAGTATGGAGAGAGGTGTCAAGTCCTGCGTGCTGAGCTTAAGTCTAAAATCTGACAGCTTAATGTGTGCATGTGTGTGTGTGTGTGCCTGCTTGTGGTGATGATTTGTAGTCAAGTCAAAGGGAAATGGATGCATCTCCAAATGCCAAGTGTGTGTGTGTGTGTGTCCTGCATGTTAAACACACAGCTGATCTTTGCCATCACTGGATTCTCTTGTGGCCCAGTGCGGGGCACAAAGGGCAGATTGAAGAATCAGGAGTGACTCGGCTCTCCTCTTTTTCCATTCAGCTAATGATGAAGTCTCCTTTAGGGAAAAGAGGCACTGGAGGTCGACGGCGGCACTGTACTTTCCTTGTTACTTTGTCAATTCAAAAAAAAGAACCTTAACGTCGTTGTCTGCGACCAAGTTCAGGTTACCACCTGCTTTGTGAAAAGATTCCCAATCGGCTTCACCAGCTGGAGGTCAACTGAGGCAAAAAGACTAGATCTGTATTCCCCCGCCTTAGGTAAACCAGGAATAAAATATGAATGGAGGTTATGTATAGCTGAGGAACTGGTTTGCAAATACACGCTGACAGCCTGCAAACTTGGCATGCATAAAATGATCAGTGTCAACACATCAGCACTAGCACAGTACTGTATGGAACAGGTGCATGTTTAAGCAACATAAAGTGGAGTCCTAGCATTAAATGCCCACCAGAGAAAAGCAATAACACATTTATAAGCATATATCTTCCCATTTTGACTCAAAAGTAAGGTTGCCAGCCAAAGACATAACAGTTAAGGCAAGCCCACATAAGACAAAACACCCAAAACATTACCCACTTTGTCCAACATGGCCTTAAGTTAGAACAGTAGCCCTTATAAAGTTATGTCCAAAGTTGTTTTCAGTTTTAGTGACACTGTCTTTATGGCTTTAGCGTTATGGAAGAGGTTGTAAAAGAGAAGGCAGGTGGTTGATGTCAGAACTGAGGAGGACATTAATATCAGTGACGCTAATGGAGACTCTTTACTTTTCAACCTGCTATAACACAGCCACGTCAAATCGGGAGAGAAATGACCTTTCGGTTGTGAATGGACAGCGGTGTACACAGCGTAATTATACTGCACGCGCTACAGCACCGGGTATGTAAATATATTGAGTGCATGTCCATTACACTATATGGCTGACTTCATGTTTTTAAAAGCTGTTCTCTAACTTACTAAACATCTGGCCTCTCACTGAAACTTTGTGACGGAAGAGAATGACGCGAACGGCCGAAGGGGGGCCGTGAGTGACAGCCGACACCGTCCAATCACATTCATGGAACTGACCATGAACATTCCAAGCGAGCCTGAGAGGGCCAATTAGCGGGAGCAAAGGGGCGGATTCGTCGAGGTTTCAAGTTAGATAGGGTTTACAGAGGCCCCAAACCCCGGGGTGGCAAAATAATAATCGCCGGAGAAAATTAACGATAGCCGGCGGGGCTGCTGACCGGTGACCACCGCCGCTTCACCGGAACAGCGAGCCAACAGGCCGAGACGACTCATAAGTTGATTCACTGGCTGACATGAACATGATAGGGAGGGAACCACAGCAAGAGAATAATAAGGAATAGCACCGGTGTAAACAGCGTGAATAAAAAGCACAACCTACCCAGAAATTCTCTAGGAAGTAGGGCGTTATCATCTTGTTTTATTCCCTCTTCGCCGCAACTCTTTAGATGTGTTGTACTGCAACTTTTAAAGCGTAAAATCATCCACCGTCCTCCCCCCGTTTCTGTTGTATCTGCCTTTCCCCGTTTTCCTCCTCTCCCCTTTCTTCTCCCTCCCCACCTTCAGACTCCACCTCCACTCGGCTCGGCTGTGTGGTTTCTTCCCGTGGAAATCTTTTTTGGTGGGTGAAACAGCGCCACCGGTGGCGGAGAAAGGGCAGTAGCGCAAACGGCCGGTCCCGTCGCTGGGTGAAATGATGCCTTCAGGTGCTCCACGTAAACTCCCGCACTTGTGTAGAATGAAAATGTTGCAGCATCAAATTTAGGAGGATAAACTGTGAACTTGGCAAGACATTAATATTTAAATGTGAAAACACAAAAAAGGAAAATAAACACACGCCATAACAACAGTATACTCACTCATAATACTATGTGAAATGATATAATTAAGGTGATATACCATCAATGCTGTGAATGCAACTTTGGAAAACTCACAAGATTATCCAACAATCAAACCCTTATTAAGTATGGTCTATACAAAAAAAGACCAAATATCGTTCCCAGACCTGCAACTATGAATCAATTTACTGATTAGTTGTCAACTGTAAATTAATCAGTGAACATCATGAAAATTATTCCAGCTTCTTAAATGAATATTTTTTTGTTTCTTTGCTCCTGTATGATAGTAAACTGAATATCACTGGGTTGTGGACAAAAACAACGCATTTTAAGACTTCATCTTGGGTTTTTGGAGACACCAATTGACCATTTGACATTTTTCACCATTTTCTGACACTGCATAGACCAAACAACTGATCAGTTACTCAATGAAATAATCAACAGATAAACAGCAATTTTAGCAATCTGTTATATTAGGTCAATTCTTTGAGGTTTGGTTAATAATCTTGTTGCCACAAGCTTTTAAAGACCCATCACTGAATATCTGATATTATTACACACATAAAACTTAAAAACTGACAAGTCAAATATAATGCTAAAATCTAAGGCTGGAATCTGATCATGGTCAAGTGACCTGAATCTCAGCCACCATCTGAACTGATGAAAGATAAAGAGGCCTCTTGGACAATCATTACCAGTGAGACTTCACAGCCGTGGTTCTCAAGATCTGGGTTACTACCTATTGAACGTTTCCTTGCATGTTAAACTGTACAGCTGCAGCAGGAAAAAAGACACAAGGCCCATAATAATGTAAACAATTTATTGGAACAATGTACAGATTCAAGCAATGGTAACCAGTCACATCCACTATATCATCTTACAAATATTACAAAATTACTACAGTACAATATAGATTCTTTGCATGATCCAAAATATTTGGTGGCCCCAAAAGTATTACTTTTTTAAATTCAGCAGCTTATTAAAAAAAAATCAAACCATGTCTATCAAAATGATGTTTTTGCTTTTACTAGCAAAAAAGATGAAGGCAGATAGTCTAATCAAGTTTGAAGGCTAAATGAGAATACAGGAGTTCTTTGACTAGACATTCCTTAATATTGGTGGGTGCTTTATAAAATACAAATTTTCAATAAAGCTTCATAGAAAGTCAAACATTATGTTTGTAATATGTTTATAAGTTTTCAACCTATTTCTTTGCTTTTAAATGAGGTGTTACCTGTTTCCTTAGATACAGTATACTGTATATCTATTGCAAAACACCAACAAAACCTCAAAGTATTTGCTCTCAAGGCGTTGTGTACATATTACACTAAATATTTACCGTAGTCTGATAACAATCACTTTTGACAAAAAGCACATTTAGTATGTGCAAGATACCGCTTAATTCTCCCCCCTGCCTCACAATTGCAATCACATTTGACAGCTAGCAGTGTTGCACACATAGAACATTAATGTCAATTAACACCCATGGTAATCCATTTCTAATATGAAGGGCGAGAGTTTTACTAATCTTTAGTTGTTGAGAGGAGATGCATAAAGGCATACACATTGGGGAAATGATAACAAATAACACTGAACACAGACAACCTGAGGTTAACACATAGAAAACACATATTCAAGTAGTGAAACACAACTACAATGTATAGCAGCAGTCAAGTCAGAAATACAGCACAGTAATGGTGGGGGATCGTTTATAGGCCTACACTCTTTCAATGAAAGAATAACAGGACTGTGCACACACACCCCATCAAGCCGTGATTACTCCATTTTTTGCATGCCAAACAGCTGGAATGTGACAGACAAAATCACTTCAAAACACAAAATGATGTGGCACATACAAGTCTTTGCCTCTGTATTCCATGATGCATTAAATTCACCACTGTTTACCTTGTTAATGTTAAATCTAAGAGATCAGTTACATATTTCATATTGTGAAAGTTTATCTAAGACATGAAACTATTTTCACAATCGAATAACCCCGTTGCATCAAGATACTTATTGCATTAGGTGATTACATTTTAGCAGCAATACTTAAATGATCTGTGTTAACACTAAGGTGATATTCTTAAGGGTTTGGCTACATCATTAATTTCAAGCACTTGCAATTTAAATTTTAAGTGCATATCATGTGCATCGCAAAGGGTTAAAATACTGCAGTTATTACTCTGGCCAGCAGAGGAAAAATGACTGGCTGGGCATAAAAAACAAAATAATGATTAAAAAAAATAATAATAATGATAAAAAAAAAATCTTCCCATCTCTCAACCCATCATGGAATACATTCAGGCCATATGTAACTTAAACACTTACACACTTCATAAAATATAACAGCGCAAAACAACCAGAGACGATAACATTGTTGTAGTTTCACAGTATTTCAAAACTATACATCCAGCTATGGGGTAAAAGTTTAGGGAGGACACTCCAGCAAGAAAATGTGACGTTAGAAAAGTCCCAGTGTCGCAATACATAAATGTTTACCATGTACTTTTTAAACCTTCAAAATTGAAGCTTCCCTCCCTCCCGTAATCCCCCTCCCACTATATGTTGGGGTGTGAGGGGCCACCAACATGCAAGAGATGAAAAGCATCCAAGTACCCCACAAAACACAACCACCCAAAACATTATACAGTCATCCTCAAGATCATGCTTTTAGCACAAGAAGCCAAACACCCAAGAAGAAAAAAAAGAAAAGAAAGAAAAAGATTTCAGTACATCGAGAAATAAACATATTTAACATTCATTCGATGGACTGCATGGTTCTGACAGCCAAAGTCACAAAAATCACTAAGACAGGATTCGTGTCATTGCGGTGTCTCGCACGTGTTTCTCCTTCAGTTTTTTCCTTCATGAGGCTCAGACAATATAAAGGATTGTAAGCATCTAAAGCTTCGCTATGCTTGCTGATGAATGTCCACGTCAACATTCACACCACAAGACCAAACTGGGAGATTTCACTCCGACGGTTACACCACAGCCAAGATTTTACACATTTCCTAAGATTCGGCGTGTAAACCCAGTCATGCTACATTACAGCTGATTGCCGTAATTCTCTGGTAGAGGAAACGAAAACAAAAGAAAAAAAAAAAAAAACGAAATTACTGTAAATAGATAAATTACAAGGTCAAAGAAGAACCTTATCACAGGGCAATGACAGCTGTCGAACGCAACACACATCACTAATGTTCCACAGCTTTTCACAATGATACAAGCATGCTACCTATTCCCAGAAAAGCTGCTCTTAAAAAGTAAATCTTGTGCTCTCCAGTGACATAATTAAAACAGCCTTTGCCCTGTTAAAGAATAGGAGCACTGAAAAAATCTGATAACTATATAGGTGATAACTTATTCTTGGTGATATGCAGCGTTACGAAATTAGATTCCCCAGAGTCGGATCCAATGTGACGCATACTTAGCATTGGCTGCTGTTCCTTAGTTTGAAGCTATCCTTGTATTTAGTGAAAATCTCTCTATATGAACCTTTGACCTTACTTTTTTTTTAAGACTCTACCCTGCTGGTAGAATTCTGTTGTGTCGTGAACTACCACATGCCATTTATCTGGCTGACGTGATCATAAATGCTCCGAAGACCATTTAATTTCTCGGCGCACATTTCAACATGTGCACACTCCTCAGCTAACCAAAATTAAAGAGCAAATGCTTTACAGGGTTTTCTCCATGTTTGCTTACATTTCTGTTCAGTAGTTCAGGTAACGGAAAACGATGATGTTTAGGGAATAAATGGAGAGAAAAAAGGTGATCCGTTTTCATTATTTCTGATTGAGATGTGACTAGATGAATTTTCCTCCCATGATAAGGTTGTTCTGCCAGCCCCTTTCCCCCCTTTTGCCTGTGCATGGGGGCAGTGAGCACCGCAGCTACCACCTCCCTCCCACCCCGTCACCATGAGGTCGGGGAGGGGTCCGCACCCCTTCCCTCCCCTCAGCAGGCAGACCCTTCCCCCCTAGTAAAGGGTAACATGTTCCCTGGGTAAAAGAGGTTCCCTATATTGTCTCCCATATGACCTGTGCAGAGAGAGAGAGAGAGGCCTCATTAGAACAACTCAACTCAACTCAACAGTAGAGCAACATTTCTTACACATTAAATACTGAAATTAGCATGTTTTCCGATTTATTTTCTACAATATCGAATTATATTGCAAAGAAGAAACTGACCCCAGTGATGAGGCACACTGCTGTGGAAACAGTTACACCCCGTAAAAGGTTGCCAGCCGCTCCTTCAGTGGCATGGGGAACTGATCTGAGAAGCGCCTCCAGTTGTCCTCTCCCACCTGGTTCTTAAACCCGTGAAGGATCTGAAATGAAACACCGGGAGAACTTCATACCAAGTTATAACTTTCAAAATAGATTTAGTGCATGACAGGGCTATAATCAGTGCGTCAACTATAGACGCTGCCATTCCTCTGTTTGGCCACCTGGGGGCAGATAGGGTACCAGAGCAAGTGAACGCACATTTCATCTTGGTGTGATTGAATTTTTTTTGCAATTTGAGCAATTTTCAGCGTTTACCTTGCAGAACATGTCTCTGAGGTCATCCTTTGGATTTACCCAGGAGGCCACTGCGTCACAGAAGAATATAAAATCCTGTTCCAGGAGAAGAGAGGTGAGGCGACATTTTAAACGCACGGAGCAACTGCACAGCACAATGACCACGCCACCAATCGTGATGCCGGACCTCACCTGCACTACACCTCCCGGATTTACACTGATCATCGTGCAAATTCCTCTGAATGCAGAGTCTTTCTCCTCATTGTCTCTTATGTTTCGTAGAGAGGTGCACCTGACAACAGGGACGACCAGATTTAACATCAGACATATCAGGTGACAATTTCAGAAACTAAATCTACTATGGGCGACTACTGCAAATATCTATATGAATCAATACGCTAACATTTTATTTGTGAGATATAAACATATAACGTATCTTCATCCTTAATACAAATGTAATGTTTAGGTGTTCTCTTGTAATTATCAATACTAGTCTTCCTTATCAGTAAATACATCTTAGACTCTATGTTTACATCTATGTGAGGAGAAACTTGTGTCTATCACGACTTGAGAGATAACCACAACAAGTCAAGCATGCACACAAAACAGATTAAAATAAAACAAAATCAAACATTTTTACTTTTAATCAAACTACGTGGAGCTCTTAACGACTTCACTTTTGGCTATGAGCAGTGTGTTGAGCAAAACCTCGTCTATAGCACCTTGAAAATAGCATTACTTTTTGAAAGGTCGACTAGAGAAAGGTTTGGGGTCATTTGTTTTGGGACAGGCACATGCAGCTGGGTGACTACTGAACGAGAAAGGGATTTAGGAATGCTCTTTTGCAGCAAAGACTGCATCCTTTCTCTGTTGTTGAACCAGCAGGCATGTGACAAATCTGATCCCATGCATCTTTTAGGTTAGCGACAATTAACAATGACAAAAAACTAGAAATTAAACAAATTAATGTATAATACATGAAGGTGCTACTGAGGCAAAAAACAAAAAAAAGAAAATCACAAGTAGGACCTAAAAGAGGACAGGGTTAGTCACATGGTTGGCAATGATTACAAACTGATAAGAAAAAAACAAAAACAACTGAAAAGACTTCTTTTGAGAAGGAAAGTGAGGAGAGGAGAGCAACAGGGGAGAGAAGGGAGCAACAGGAGACAGACGAGAAGATAGGAAGAAAGCAGAGAGAAGATGAATTAAATAAAAGATTGAATAATACACACCAGGGTCTTATAAACTGCTGTAGCATGGGTGCCACCTCTTGAGGACAAACGTAACCAAGACGACCAATTGTTATTGCTAAGGTAACGCAATCACGGTTACACACCACCAAACGCCAACCAAGACATGAGCAATGAGGAGGGGAGGAGAAAAATAAAGAAAAAACAAACAACTCAGAGACAGAAATCAACAGAATCTGTGTATGATAATAAATAGATAAATTGATTATTACTGCCCCGTCAGTCATGGGGAGGAATGTAAAATATGACACTCTAAAAAAAACATACAACACGTTTAAGGGAGAACACATTGACAACTTTGACAGGACATTCATAGAAAAAGGCAAACAATGGCATCTGCTTTCAGAAATCATATGGATCGAACAGCTACTGATTGAAATCCATTAGCTTGATTTTAAAAATATAGGTCTCAATGTGAAGACACAGGCTAGCTAAGGTGTAGCATGTGCATGTGGTAAACAAAAGCAGGTCACTTGGGCTTTCAGAGATTTCTCCCTTAAACTCACAAATGTTAATTTTTTACAGAAGAAAACAAATGTTGTTTTTTTTTTTTTGTTCTTTTGAAAAGAAATGACAGATTACTCCAAGCCAACTACATGGAGGGAGACTAGTATCCAGCACAGCAGGTTCTTATGAGGCAGAGAGGAGGGAGGACCTAAGTTTAAGAGACACAAAACTATGCAACATTCTCATTAACAAACAGGCATTTATGAACAGTCCAATGACACATGCAGAAAGCAGATGGTATGCTCATTAGAATAAAGTTCAGTGCAGGATAAGCTGATAAGAGGCAAACTGAAAAGTGCCGCCATGCACTCTTCAGGAATTTACTGCCACACCCACCTTTAACCGACGGTGGTGTTACATGGCTGCCTATTCAAATTTAGTCCCAGTAATAAACTGGTTCTCTTGGAAATCTCTATGACAGACAGACACCAGAGTTACACATAACCAAAACATCCAATTCTGTCGAGTCGTTTTGCATCCTTTGGTCCACTGTCACGTTTTCAATTAATACAATGAAAACATGCAACACGCGGTGAAAAAGTTCACCTTGTCGCATGCAAACATTAATGAATTCTTATGAAACCCGACTGGCATGACACGGTCACGATTATCATGTATCCTGCATCAAACATTGGCCATTCTTAACAACATTTAACATCTATTGGCAGATATGCATCCACATTTAAAGAACAGTAAATAAAAGCAACAAATAAACTGACAGCAAACAAACAGGAACACATCTACAGAGTCCCTAGATTTTCTTTCATTTAGGCAGGTTACACTTCACCCTTGCGTGAAGGTTTTGGCTGAGATGATCTCTTTGACTCGTCCAATTGGAATTTCCAATTCAATTGTCATGCACAAGAGCACAGTGTAACCTTTTCTTTTTAATGCTCTAGGCTAAGTGCCCTACAGTTTAGGTGTTCTCTCAATCATTTATGAGTAGTTATTGTTTAAGTGTTCAGAAAAAAATGTCTTGGCAGCTAACTATGTGAGGCTGTGAACTCGCCTGTCTATCTCACACACTGCCTGTGCTTGTCATGTTGTTCTGCTTCAGTATTTTACTTCACCTGATGGTGCACAGTCAGTCCACATTAGTTAATTCCAAGGCTGGGCGCTTACATGGCTCGCTCGGTTCAAGGCTGTCAAGATTTTCTTATCAGGGCCCGCACCGTGGGCTTTGTTGTTTTTTTTTTTTAGCTCCGTTTACCGGCCACGCTGTCGGGCTGCAAATCAATAGCTGAAATACTTTGCGTGCTTTGGTGGAACCAGCGAAACCTGTAAGGCTCATGGCTTGGGAAGGGCTTTTTGGATAGAGATTAAAAGGGCAGGACAAGGCACCCTAATGAGTGTGGTGAATCCTGGCTGAATGGACCTGAGTGTGTGAGCACCTCCCTGTGTGTGGCAAGCTGGCTGGCTGGCTCAGCACTGCCACCGAGTGGTACCTGTGTTCTCCAGTAGAGTCTTTGGGGTGTTGGGCCTGTTAATGATCTCCACCAGCTGGTGCAGCACCATGGCAATGTACGGCTGCATTTCAGGCCCTGTGGGTCGAGGAACAACAAGAAGACATGGAAAGCAATCCGTTGACTGTTTGTTCAGCAATTTGATAGCAAAAAAATACAGGGTAAACTGTCAATATTTGTACAGTAAAAAGTGAAGCACTCACCCATTTGTATCGATATCTCTCCAATTGCCCATGTTGCATTGTTGCACACTGATATTAATTCTGGGTTTAAATTAGTACCCAGTATGGGCATAAAATCAGCTGGAAGAAGGAAAGCAAGTCAACTTAGCGACTGACTAACAACGTATTGCCAAACACTGTTTCAGAGTCAACTGTGCGGTACATACCGATGCATGGTTTGACATGCTGGAAACATGCCTTGGTCAGATCCCCCAGCAGAGCAAAAGAACTCTGACGCACCTCTGGCATTTTGTCCTGCACAGATGGAGAGAAAGATTTAAAAAAAAGGTGAACAACACAAAAGGGCCTCATCGGTTCCGTCAGATAAGCAGCGTGTTTGACAGCTCTTCACCTGCATGCATTGGTACATGAGGGTGAGGATGTTGCTGCGAGCGACCAGCTGCTCGATGGTGCCTCCCAAACCCTCGGCCAGCCCGCTGAGAAGATCAAGAGCCACGATCATGAAGTCTTTGTCGGGGGCCTCATACTGGTCGGGCTGGGACTGATGGAGCTAGAAGAGTGAAGGATGGTAGAAGAGCTGAATTAAAACTGGCATAAATATGACAAGATCGTCAGGTCTTATCATTTGTCTTTTTGGAAGTTTCTATGTCCACCTGACCAATGTAAATCCAATCGCTAATCTCCTTTTAGCTTTGCTTTAGTTTCAGCTTATTCCTGAAGGACATATCTGGCTCTTCGGCTGATAAATGCTCCACAATGTGTTCTTTTCTTTTGAAATAAGGGAATAAAAAAAATAAAATAAAAAAAATGTAAGAAGGGTAGGCAAAATAAGCTGAAGCTTCAGCCTACACCTTTTCGGTCAAATTACTTTGTCTTT
>JBCAUF010000052.1:16549374-16564165 GCA_038406115.1 Haemulon aurolineatum | reverse complement strand
GAATGTATGACATTAATTGCATTACAGGAAATAAAGAACTTTATCACAATATTCTAATTTTCTGAGACAGTCCTGTAGTTTTTATCAGACTTCAAAGTGCATTTAATTGGGACTATTTTCAGCTGTGGATCTGGTGTGCAGACGAGTATTTACGGCACTCCAGTGTTTATGGGGTTGACTCAAATTAAACTCCAGTGCCCATCATAATGAGGCGACATGATATCCTGTGCGACAGTGTCAGTACCAGTGAACAAGCTTTATTAGGTCTCAGCTACACAGACGGCACATGTTGAAAGGATCAATTAATTACTGTTTTTTGTCTTTTATGAGAATTGTCAAGAGATCAGAAAAATCACAAGACCTATCCAATAAATACACATTTTTATTCTATCATCTCTACACTGCTATTTACTGTGTGTGAAAAAAAAAGCCTCTCTTTGGCTCTCACTTTCTTAATCAGGCAATAACCCCCCCAAAACTCACTCACCTCTATAATGTTATGCATGTGTGGCAGGAGACGGTCCAGGCGAACTTCCAGCAGCATGACTAGAGCCCTGCACACATTCTTCCTCACTTCTGGCTCCTCGTCTGTCGCCAGCGCAAACAGGTTCTGCGGAGGATAGAAAGACCGGGCTAAAATGTCTTCTCTGCACAGCGTGAAACATCAGCTTCTACGACCGCGCACAGTAATATTAATGTTTGTACAGCACGCTAAATACATCGCAGTATAGTCTCTTGTGATATAAATACACTGGTTTTAATCTTGTGCCAACGCTTTATAGCGCGTTTGGTTTGTACAGATATTAAGCAATATGCTTTGGAGCGATTTTCTGTTAACACTGATCCGTGTTTGCATGTGACATTACTGCAGACATCTCATCTGCTACCGTGTACTTCTGCCTCTAGCCACTTTATCACTGCCTGACATTAAGGATGATACATGTTTCTATTAAAAGCACAAAAACTCTCTGTATTCAGTTACAATATTATTTTACTTTACTCTTCTGCATCTCTACTTTCAAGTTCTAAATATGAAGAGCATCTAAACAAGCAAATAAAATCAGTATTCAGAACTTTACAGGGCCAGAAAAAGGACTACATGAAATCAAGAGTAAAATTTAATCCAATCAAGACTTGAATTAAGAGTGACAAAGCGACAAGCTGAGAGGTAAACCTCAGAGCAAGCTGTCAGTGCAGCAGCTAGTATTTACTGAAGTGAGATAATGACCTGAGGGAGGGAGGTCATCCTCACGGGGGATAGACTGTCTGTCTCCCAGACAGCACATATTTATGTGTCTACGCACACACACAAACACACACACAAAAGCAAAAAAAGGACAACAAAGTGCAGTCGGACTTGCCTCGATGAAAGGGTCGATGTGCAGCATGAGCGCCTGAGTCCGGCTGATGATGAACTGATTGACGCAGGCGATGGCATGAGACCTGCAAACGCAACAACAGCCGCCACTTAGCAGACCACAGACATGTTTTCCTCACATGTCGCACGCTATGAATGAAGCCCCTGTCTGCTTCTTTGCACTGTCTCCAGTGATATAACCTACAGCTATGAGGAACTCTAGTGTTCCCGTTGCATTATGAAAGGCCGAGACTTGAACTGTACAATTATATAGAGAGACCTTCAGTCTGTCTAGTAGAGGCACTTCACATATGCTGCATAAAACATACTCACAGGGAGATGATTAATTTATGAGTTAAGATATGATCCAGATAGAACTGCTCCATATCATAGGAGAGGGAAGACCGGTCTAAAATATAAACTGGCCTACTTTTCCAATTAAGATTTAATAGGTCATAATTGTATCCAAAATACAATTATGGCCTCATATCATTGAATAATTGATTATAATGAACGAAATCCATGAACACTGTAATTGCAATGCTATTGTTCTTCCAAACCAATGAAGAGGCAACAGATTTTCTAAAAACAACACGATACCTGATCTTGGGACTGCTGTGCTTGAAGAACTGCAGGAACTTTGGAATCATGATGTTCAGAGGACGATCCAGCATGTCGCTGTCCAGGATCTCAGCAGAGTCCTCGCAGATCTTCTGCAGGGCACCGAACGCCCCCTGAGAAACAAAAATAAAAAAAAAAAGGGAGAGAAAAACAACAACAGACAATGTGAGGAAAACTCTAGTCTAGAATTTCATATCTCTGTGATTCCACCAGGCGCTTAGACGGGTCATATCTCAAAACTACTGAGACACCGTGGCTTGTAATAATAGTGATGTTACAGATTCCTGAGAGGAATTTTTCTGTTTGCTCAACCCCCACCCAACCTCAAGGCAGGTTAGACTGCAGCCACAGACGGGGGGCATGCGGAGGTGGAGTGGGTTTAGGTTTCTGTTAAGCTCCTTTTGTTGTTTTGACAGCACGCCTTTGTAATATATTCTCTATGCATTTTAATATAAGCTCATTTTGATTGGAGCTGCAGTGACCCAATGCAATAACATGTGTGTTTACACAGGGATGGGTCAGGCAGAGGCTCTTGTTCCAGTTTTTGCACAGTGCGAGTGCTTAAAAATGTGCTCATCTATGATCTTCACTGGGTTTCATCCACTTCTGCTCTAATAACCTTCAAACGGTTGGTAAGCAGTCACACACACACACACACACACACACACACACTCTCTCTCATCTTTTTCTTAATACTCGCTGCTCCACTGATGGTTAGTATGCATGTTCACAATATGCTGCAGACTTCAGTGTCTCTCGCAGAAATGCCGTCTGAGCAGCAGATATAACAGCACAGCACGGATACTGACGCCGCCTGAAATGTGTTGCCATGGAAACCGGTCCCATGTCGGCGTTCCTTTGAGATGACAGATACCGAACGGTCTCCAGAAAAAGGAAAAAAAAAAAAAAAAAAAAAGAAAGAAAAGAGGAAAAAAGAAAAAAAAATATGGAGGAGCCGACAGGATGCGATGAGCTGAGGAGGGTGGGGCTGCGACTGTGTCAAGGTCACGAACAGGAGGAGACAAAGTGCAACTACGCTGAATAAAGTCATCTGCCTCATTAGTACACAGATGACTCACTTCCACCTTGCAGGGTGGTTGAACAAGACAATAAAATCACATTGTCAGTGCCAGAGCGCTGGGTTTCGGTGTGGGGTTTTTGGGTGACAAAAAAAATATATATATATACACCATGCATGAGACAACTGACAAAAAAATATAGCTGAATAGCACAAGATGTAATGTTCTCATGAGCACAACTGATTGAGCCGGCTGAGCAACTGTCGTCGTTTGGGAAAATTCAGCTGAAGTGATTAATCAAGTCAGTAATCAAGCAAAAAAGCCAAACGCAAAGACAAATGATCAGATTAGTCGCTAATCATGATGCAACAATTAGCTGATTAATTGATTAGTTGACAATTACATTAATCAGCAACTATTTTGATAATCAAATAATCCTTGAGTCATTTAAAGAACAAAAATGGTCAAATTTTCTGATTTCAGCTTCTAAAATGTGAATATTTTCTGGTTTCTTTAAACTGAATATCTCTGGGTGATGTACAAAACAAAACATTTGAGGTTTTGGCGGGAAAAATTACACATTTTTTTCATAATTTTCTTTTTCAAAGTCCAAACAACTAATTGATTAATTGAGAAAATGACCAACATCTGTTTGTCGCTGCCTCTTTTGAAAGTAAAAGCTTATGTAGTAGCCTCAATTTTTCCTGTCAATACAAAGAACACGGTCTTTCACATCAAGCTGAATGTTAGAACAGTTACGCTTCGTGTTGTCAAATGGATCAATGACACATGCACCATCGTGTGCTGAAATATAGCTCCATTATAACGTCCCAAGTGTGTAAACGTTTGGAGCAGGACACAAGACCGCTCCAACTGCGGTGTGTGCCCGTGTGTCAACAGAGAAGGGCAAAGACATGGGAGTGGCCTTCAAGCATTCCGGTGACGCTCAAGTGTCTAAAGTGTAATCCTCCCTTTGAGTCCTGCTATGGAAGGTCATTAAACGCGAGAATCCAAGTCACGCAGATGAATGACGGCGAGCCAGGGAAGCGAGAGGTATGCATTTAGTCAACTAAACGTTTTTTTTTTCCCCAGACGCCCGCTCTGGAAATCTGAATGTTACAAACGAGCACTGGAGGTGACAAAGCGTTTTCGTACGCCGCCGTTTGCCCTCGAGTTGACCCTCGCCAACACACCGTCACATCCACTTTCCGACGGCCGTGTCTCAGAACAGTAAAACTGCTCACAGGCAAATCCTATATAAAGCTGTCCACCAACATTACACTTGGCATTCGACACACCTGCTCGTGTCTTTTTATAGTGCATGCGGCGAGGGGTACGGTGCGCTTGCACTGGGGGGCTCTTCCTACAACTGCTGCTCTTAAAACACAGACATGACAGGACCTGCGCTACAGCTGCAACTCCTGATGTTACGCAAGTCATGAACTTTTCTTTATCATACAATTAAAAATGCACTTTGTTGTGCATATTGACAATTATTTAAAAAAAGGTTATATATAGATAACTATTAAATACTCAAACTTAAGATATCACAAGCTAACAGCTACTATCCAACCCTCTGTTTCCACCCACCATCAGCTCAGTGTGGGACTGCCGTGCACTCACAGCGAGGATCCCCGTGCGCAGACACACTGATGCAGACTGATCAAATGGACCAAGGCCAACATGTATTCACACGTGTCCGTCATTTCTTAGATTACAAAAGTGCACGCGGCTCCGTAACTGTACACGGGCGGCCACCAAATATATATCCCAAAATAGATATCAAAGTGCAGGTGGCAGTTATTTAGGTGTCTCCATGGCAACGGTCAACACCTTCAAAGATGAGTATTGCACGACATGGATATTTGGCGTCCCCTGTATATTTACAAAGTCTGCTGTAGAGTGTCCAGCATTGCAGAATGGTAGAATTAATAACGGAACATAATTTTGGCTTTTTGGAATGAAACATGCTGTGAAACGCAACCTATTACTAATTTTCAAAAGAGCCTTCCACATGAAAAAATGACCTTTTGTGATATGACAGCAGCAGCTATGTCAATTTGAAGTTAATTTCATTTCACTGAATACCTGTCCTGGGGGCCTCGGGTATGAATTACTCTGTATTGGGTATGACAAAGCAAGACTTTGCATAAAGTAGATGATTATGAGGAAAAAATAGCATCCACTATTTAAACTGAGCAGGACTGAATAATATTTTTAAATTCCATGATCAAAAACTGCAAGACTCCCTGCAGATTAATTATGATGTTGTTTTGTGCTCAAAAACAGCATAACTAATATTTATTGCCCCTCTAACTTAAACTGGAGACCTCCATTCTAAATCACTTTTAACTGCCATTATTGCCATGAACGTTACTGGGAAAATTCACAGCATCCAATTAAAAGAAGTAGGCACACTGGTGGCTCTGTCAGGCAGTAAAATGATCCAAAACACTTAATGGAAACAGCGTGAAAAGATCTACAGCAGCGCAACATACCTTTGCTTCCCTACCACATCAACACAGGACATAAACGTAGCGATAAAAAGCCAGAAATAGCAAGCTTTCACATTTATACTTTGCACCTTTTACCAGAAGAGCGGAAGACACTTTTTTTCATCCCACACCAACTTAACCAACATCAACATCAGGCGCTAAGAGGCTTTCAAACCCCCAAGCTGCTTTTCAAAATCATACAGAGTCTTATGAGGAGTTGCTACATTTGGTCGCTGTTCAGCGTTAAGCCTTGTCCACACATACACTTCAAGATCCTCTGCAGTAAATAGCTGACCTAAATCTCGGCATCTGAATGAGCTTTATAAGAGCAGCAGGGCTGTGGTGCTACAGGGAGAGCCTCTTTTTTTTCCCGTCACACCTCTTCTTTAAATTTCAGACAGTGCAGCTCAGTGAAAATCATATGAGCATTTCTGCTCCGAGGGGGAGGGGGAGTAAACCTGCCAGCATGCATCTGAAACGCCCTTCAACACAGCTGAATTTAGCATTACAGTTTAGCACGCCGCTTAATTTGTGCGTCTGTTCTCCGATGTAATGTATCCACCGTCTACATAGTAGCTGATGTCACGGGCACATGCAGCAAGACACCATGTACGACCAGGGAGGTTATGGGAGCCTAAGTATGGGCGTGGCACCTTCACACAGATCAGATGCTCCAACATCCACAACAAGCTACTGTACAGTCGTTTTAGTGGTCACTGCAATGGAGCTCATGTCCACTGTTTCAAAACAATCACAGTAGAGGTGAAGATATCATCAAGAAGTGATGACATCAACCACTTTTACTTGATGCAATCAAGAATGCATTATAAATATTACACTGGATTGGATAATAATGGACTCTATAGAAAAGAAAATACATGCAGTATGAGACAGAAAAACACTATGTTGTTTTTGCTGATATGCACATTATAAAAGATACTCTGGGTGATGATGAGCGCAAAGTCAAGAAATGGGGTCATAGCGTTTTTTTGGTAAAAAAAAAAAAAGGATAGAAAGAGAATAACTGATTCCATGCTTAATAATCTGTAGTTGTGGCTGCTGCTCCAGCTGTGAGGCTGCCTTTAGCTCATCGAGCCAGCAGGATGCTATCCAGATGCCGCTTTATAGCTGACCCAGCTCTCTTCCCTTTCCACAATAAATAAATAAGCAAACAAAACAGACACATGCGTGGCGCCGTGTGTCCAGACAGGCTGACTTATAGCTCGAGTGCGCTATGAAATATGATCACAAATGTGATCTCCCTACCTCACACACACACAGCTGTGACAAAAAAACTGTGGCTGAACAAATAATACAAAAATTATTTTATAATCACATCCAAAAAAAAGCCAAGTGTAATCCCAAAGAGCTACTGCCATATAGATACTGGTTTTTCCAGTCCCACTTTCATGGTTAGGTATAATGCTTGCAGATTAAGCTGGTTTGTGCAGTGGTGGTGGTGGGGTGGGGGATTATGTCAAATATGTTCAATTTCTGGATTTGAACGTTTGAATCTGAATTTGGATAAATCCTAACATTTCCCTGTAGCGCGAAAAATGCATGAATAAGTGTTGCAGCATCATGCTTTCAATTTTGTACGAAGATATCTTTTATTCAGATCTCAAATGTCTTTTAATATCTCTGATTAATGCAATATTAGATATATGCAAATGCATTCTCTCTCTAGATGCTGTAGCACTTATCAAATCCAGATTTTTTTTACGGTCTTCCCTGACATAGACAAGGACTAATGTCTGGATGGGGACTCAAAGATACTCCCACATACATTAGGCCCCCCGACTGATGAGCAGAAAATCAAATCCCACCTACATCTGACACGCAAGCTCATCCTCACCTCGCATGTGTTGTAGTCCTCAGAATCCAGCAGCAGGCATAGTTTGGGCAGAAGCTCCGGCCAGTTTTGCAGCTCTCCCTTGGAGGCAATGGTGGTGATGAGGATACCTGTCATGGGAAGGATTTAGTATCAGTCACACTGGTGTGACTAGACTACTGAGAATGCACAGATACTGTTTTGGTGGAGGCCAAAACAAATCCAGGAGTGTGCTGTTACCAATCAAATGCAGACTTCCAACATCACAAAACACTCATTTTTAGTCTATTTCTAGGGATGTGCATTCAGTCACCATTGCCATAAAAACAATATGCAATACATTTAATGCAACAAATAAATAGACATAAGATATGTTGAATGGCTGTGTGGCTGCTAGTTGTGCATGCGTAGGTATCAGCAGCAGACTGATTGATAGTATTTGGCTGCGAGACATCAAAGGCTGGCGTTAATCAATGCAAATTCTTTATGCAAATTCAATGCAAAATATCTGATTCTTGTTGAACAAACAAAAGAAAAGAAATCATACTGTATATCAACAGGAAACTCATTTCCCAAAAACTGATGTACTCTAACCTTAGGTTGAAAAGTATGTTGTCAGCAAATAAGCAAATCTGCACCGCCAGAGAGCTACACCGGACAAATAATGCAAAGCAAGTCGCCCCCAAAATTCCTACATTACAGCACTAGGGTGGCTACGGGCGAGTTCCGGTGAGTGAACACTTCATGTGGCATCTGAAAAGCAAGCCATCACGCTCAGCGGGGACCCAGGGGGACACAACTTACCCACAGTGGCCCGGATGAGGGGAGACGAGTCGCCGATGTTTTGGAGGCACTCGCTCTTGATGAAATCAGACACTCCATTGGGGAAGTTCTGATAGTGGGCTTTCACATTGTTCTTCAGTATCAGCCCACTCAGGGACCGCGTGGGCTCGTCTTGGTGGGCGGAGAGAAAGACAGATTAATGGATTTTAAGGGAACATTGGAGCTGAGCACAAACAGGTAGAGTCAGCACAAACTGGGTTGCGAGGGCTGGAAACTTGGTCCTTAATCACTCACATGATCTTATTGCCTTCATATTATTTTTCATTCAAGCCAGCATAGCACAATGAATGGCAACAAGTGCTATCCATATGAAATGCTATTTATTCACTCAACATATTTTCCTTATAAATGAGCAATATCTGGACTTAAGTTCTTTTCATGTCTAAATATTTGTGGCTTGTTGCATCTCCTCTAAGAGCATGAGTGCATCCAGCAACAGCATCCTAAAATGTCTTAACACCACTTAACATTTCGGTCATCTACTGTGCAGACAGTCAAGCCAAGAGTTGAGTGGTGCCAGGAATTAGGTTTAAAATTAGAGTGACCCATATTCTGAGTGCCACATCATCTGTGGCAAAGATGCCATCGGGTCACCCGAGTCATGGCCAAACAGACCTGTCACAGAGCAGTTACATAAAAACTACATGTCTGATGTTAGCACAGGCCACTACCGTCGGATGATCTAGGAACGACAAAAATGAGACAAACAGCCAAAAGGGCTTACCTTCTGATTTTAACTTTGTCAAAACAAATATCAAATAGTTGTTGAAATCTGGATACTGGTTCAGCTGCTCGAGTCTCTGGGAAAGGCGGTTGAGGAAGACAAGGTGCGAACTGTGCATAATACCATGTTAAAACATAGTGAGTACATTAGCACCAATGGTAATAATGGCAAAAAATGTTTTTTTTCATCTGAAGAAATGTGGAAAGGGCAGAAGTTTGTGTGTGGCGGAGTTGTGCTGTAATGTAACACTAGAACAGTGTGTGTGAGTTTGTCGGGGGGGGTCATAAACATGTCATGTGACGTGACTAAATACTGTACGTACCAAGCCAGATGGCATATTTAGGGCTATAACAGCAGCTCGTCTATGAGTTAATGATGCAGTACGTGAAATGTTACATAAGGAAATCATTGAGGATCAGCATGCAACCTGATAGAAAACATAAGTGCCAGCAGCATGGAGCGGTGCATAATGATTTTGATTGTAATGACAGTAAATAACTATAATGTAAAAGGACATGGTGACTTGCACAAAACATCATAGCGCACATGCATTTGACAACAGTGCAGAAGTTAAAGGACAGACATAAAATACAAATGTTATAAGGCTATAAAGACTAACAATTGTAGATTTTATGCTGTTGGTGCATTTATTGAACAAGTAATTTCATGCTTACATATCATGGTCTTTGGATAAGCTTAGTACATATATTTTAGTGCAACACCCTGATATTTCTTTTAGATATGATGTCAAGTTCATACTGCAAGATGATTTATGTCACTAGGCAAACACTAATACGTTCGCCCTTTAGTGTTTTTGTGTAAGTAAGGAATCTGGTCCACTAATTGGAATATATTGGGACACATGTCTGCCCCAATTAATACAATCTTCAGTATGTCATTATTACAATACTCGGGAATTTATAAAACAACTGAAAACGGATTGCTTAAGAAAAACATATTAAGACCTAATATCTAAAGATCTAATTATACTCAAGTACAGAATGAATAATTTAGCTAAAGGGAACCACATTCTGCACGATGTTGTTGGACAATAAGCTTGTGGATGATATGCACGAGTGCTGCATGACTTATCTGTTAATTTAATTCTGCTGGATCGTAACACAAAGCGAGGGTGTACAAGAGGCGATTATCTGCTGGACCGAGCCCTCATGCGACGTTAACTAATATATTATCCCCTCTATATTACGGCAATTTCTAATATTATAGGTGATCAGACACGGATAATACAGTACAGCACGTCACGGCCTGCTTTGCTGGTTGCACGTTGAGCTCATTAGAGACAAAAAAAAAAGCACCAACCGGTCAGCACCTGCGTACCTGCTTATAACGGTAACCACCTCGGCCTGTTGAGTCAATCTATCAAAGCAACACCGAGTAACCTAAAAAAAAAACGTGCGATGTCGCCTGTATCTGGTTTGCGCAAAAAAAGGATACTTGCTGGACGGATCTCTGTGTGGACGTATCTGGCGACTGAGACTCTTTCAGCAGCTGCAAAATTTGTTGAAGTCCTTGCTCGTCTGGCTTCCACTCACACTCCATCTTGCTCCGCTGCTGCTGCTGCTGCTGCTGCGGATAAAGGAATAACATTGCTCATGAAACGCCTCGCCAACGGTTAAAGAGACGAGAACACGTAAACGTCACGTTAGCTGTACACATGAGGTGAGAGAAGATACAAAGAGGGTTGTTTGTTTTTTTTACCTGTTTTGACGTAGCCGACGTGCTCGAGTGTCGCTGACTTTCGGGTGAAATGTGACCGTCTGTCTGGGTTTTTCAGACATGGGCCTGTTAGAGCAGGCACATCCGTTTTCGCAACAAGCCTGAAGAAGCTGCGGGCCATACAGACTCGCGACGCATATATCTGGGCCGCCTCGTCAGCTGACACGCGCTCGAGTGGTCCTAGTGCGAGACGTGTATTAGATCAGCATACTGTTTTTAAAAAAACAAAACAAAAAAAACCCCTCCAAATGTGTTTTTTGTTGTAGTTGTTTTAGACGCTCAAACCGTCACAGTCTGAGTGGCTGTTAGAGAGAAAGGAGAAAAGGTGAAGGATCGCAGCCTACAAATTGGCCATATTTCCGAAAACAAGTGAAGGCAGCACAGCTCGCATGAAGGCCTTGTGACGTCACTGCTGTGTTGTGTTCAACGCCGTTGGTTTATAATGTGAGCAAACCCAGCAAACGTAAAATAACGGCATCTAGCGGCTGTTTGTGGTAGGCTAATCTATCGATTCAACTTCAAAGGATTCACACATAACTTTTGATTCATCTTTTTAACAAGAATAGTTTTGTAGCATATTACTGTATGCAAACTAAGTACTACAAAAAATATAAACGTGAGAGATAGTTGCCTAAATCACAACACAAAATTCCCTACTAAAGTTCATGAACATTATAGTTACAAAACAGAAGTAGGAATCAATAATTTAAATACATTTACAGTGACAGAAAAAAGCTAGCATATGGATGTAAACAATATAAATAAAAACATCATATAAATATGAACAATTTAAACAAGAAACGAAAACAGTTTACAACAGTTGCACAGTGGATCATTTGAATTGCACAACTGAATAGCGATTATTGCACATTGAAAATAAAGCTTATTTATAGAAGACGACAAGGTTGTAATCACTGTATAGATGGGTAGGTGGGTAAGATGCAGTTAAACCTATAGTCTGTATCTCTCCGTGTCTCTTTGCCCTGCCTTCACTGTGACCAGATATCATTATTTTACTAGAAGAACAATGACTGAATATTCTGCTCGTGTTACTAATTTTTTTTGCCATAATGTATCATGCTGTTTAGCTATTTAAGAGTATAAAGACCATGCACGATGGAGGCCCTACAGCAGAAACAGTGAACAGTTACCTCAAATGGTAGTTACTGTGATGCCTTATCTAGTCTGATCTGGTGCTCTCCTATCACTCTATGAAGCTGTTCCCATAGTTAAGTCCCAGTGACCTCACACCCCCGGGGTGTGGACTAAATTAACATCTCCTATACTCAACACCAGACACCCACTGCGCAGTCATTGAGGAAATAGCATAAATGTCTCATTTGTGGTCTGATTTAGTAAATTTATTGTGGTCCTGATAATGTTAGTCTGCTGAACAACCAGAGGCAGGTTGGTGTGGTCACTCTGCGCTGCCAGAGTGTGTCTGGGTGAGGAAGAGCAGACAGACCGCAGGACAAATAATAATAGCAACAACAACATGCTAAATCAGACAACTGAGTTGTGTGAGTCACACACTTATGAAAGAAGGAAATAAATAAAAAATAATTTACAAAATAACAAGAAACAGTTGATACTGTTCATACAGTAAAAGGATTGGGTGACTTTCAGATTTTGAATGCAATCATATGATCAAGTAAATATGGTGCATCATTACAATCTGGTTTAACAACCCAGTGTGGAGAAGTCAAGCGATTCCTTTGAACATGACCACCAGAGGGTGACATAAATTCTTTAATATCACCTCGCAGATTCTGATTTTCCTTCCAAATACATATGGGATGGCCAGAGTGACCAAAATTGGGGCCAACATTCTGTAGCACATTAGTATTATTATTGTATGGAGTTGCGTTGTCATCACCTCATTGTTTGCTAATGTTTTAGAGGGAAAAGGAGAAGTGGGGGCATGTTATGTATTTATAACAGAACAATTTTCACCATAGTCCCAACTGGCTCAGGCCAAGGCTGCTGCAGGAGTGTACAGCTGAGGTGAATGACAATCAGCACAAATGATGAATTTAGTGAGCTGGTGGTGACTGAAGGGTGTGTTCCTTAATCCTGTTTGTAAAGGTGGTAGGAGCTGGTTTCAGGGGAACTGCAATCAGTCTGAAACTGTGAGGTCTCCCAATGCTGACACACTACCTCTGTGGCGAGTCCACATACTGTTAATTCTTTGTTACTAATTGGAATCTAATTGTTATAATAAACAAAAAGGAATATCACCATAAGGGTTACATGTATTAGTTCTCATAAACCAGGGCAGAATAAACATATTTTTCATTATACAAGAAGCTAATAACTAACAAGACTTGTGGGGTTGTCTACCTTGAAACACAGGATCCCTAAATGCTGCTCATTTAATATTACACGACATGCTATATTCTGTACAATTAAATTTTACAGTCAGCATTAATTCCTTATTTGTACTGTAAGACCTTGTTTTAAGCAGACATGTATCATTCAATATGAACAGTCTTCCCTGAAAGTTTGATTGTGCCTTTTTTTAAGTTAAGCACATTTGCTGCAATACTTTTTGTCATGAAGATGAAGACTTTTTAATATGTCCTGTGCATAGCTGATAAGTTTAGGTATGGCTATATTTCACTCCATTCTATGCCTTTTGTAGATTAACGCATTCTCTTCAATAATTGCCATATTATATATGTATAGTTATTTCAGACATCTAAAGTGGTTATATCAGACACTTTGAGGTGGTCTGAAGCACAGTGAAAGGACTGTTTCTTATATCCTGATTTAGAATGCTTACACTGCATGTCATGCTTTGGAAATAATATATTTAATTGAGTATGAAAATGATTAATAGTAGAAGATCCATAGATGTCAAGAAGTTGGCCATGAAGTCAATACAATGGCACTCAAACACAGACATGTCTTGATAGTACACCAGCCATTTTTGGATATACAATATAACCACTCATCAGGTGTAATGATATAAACACTGCACTAAACTGAGCTGCAAATGTAAATTAGAAAAAAATAATCATAGCAAGACATGAACTAAAAAACAAAAAAATTCCCACATCATCAAAAACAAAAGGGGAATACAAAGGTGTATGAAAGTCTGTGATTCAGCCACTCCAAATTGATAATTAGGTCAGAGTAGTCAGTCAGGTCAGTGAAGATGTAGACCAGGTCAGGCCAGATGATTAGACCTACTCCTGCTTTCCTGTCTCATCCCTATGCAGCTTTATTACCTTGTCACATACATTCCCTCTTGTGCTCACACTATTGCCTGATCAGATTGACTGCTGCACTAAATAACAAGAAACAGATCCGTTGATGCCATTCATAAAAGCATTGGCTGACTTTCAGATTTTGATCAACAAAGTAAATGGCGCATCATTATAGTCTAGGTTAAACAACCCAGTGTGGTGAAATCAAGCAATTCTTTTGAACACGAGCACCAAATAGTACATTTAAAATCCATCAATCTGTCTTTTCTCCTCCCACCAAGTAATTAGTATGAGTACTGGAGATAATTTTCAGTGTGGAAGACATTTCTTTTGAACTGAATTTTATATATTGTTCATAAGTCGTATAACATTTTTTAATGGCTTTGCATGGAAACACATACCACTTTGCCAGTTTAGTTGTTGAGCTGTAAGTGAGCTAATTACAGTAATTCATTATTTAGTTTCCATTACTCTCAGACCACACATGCACATGCACACACACACACACACACACTAGGACACACACACACACACTGACTGGAGACATTTCCTAATATTGCCATCCTAGACAGGTTTAATGCAAGAGAGAATATGAAAGAGGGATACTGTGAATCCTTCCTTCCTTCCTTCCTGCCGCTGTCAGGCTATATGAAAATCAGCACTGCTCTTAGTAGACCTGCTTTGCTGCTGCAAAATGTAAATGTCCCTACTGGAGGGACAAATATATTTTTATTCCAGACTCAGAGTCCATAGCAAGACAAAAACACAACACAGACATACAACACAGACAGCAAAAAACAATAGGACTAAAACATAGAGATAAAAACCTATGACTTATCAAAATCGAAAATTATCGTACAGTTCAAAAGAGACAATTGTACCAGTGTCTCCAGAACATAGATTGAAACCTGGTAGAACTACTATACATTTAATGTGTATCAGACTGTTTTCCGTG
>JBCAUF010000052.1:16429672-16444324 GCA_038406115.1 Haemulon aurolineatum | reverse complement strand
CCGTTCAACATTTGAAAAACATCGAGGAGCCGAGAGAGGATTAGCTTAGTCAGTGGACCTTGACAAGAAAAGGTTCCCGTGTGTAACTCCTGTAAAAGCGCAAGTTAGATTTAAAAAACCCAACACCAGAGCTTTCAGGGTGATATTGATCTACTACAGTAACTATATCAATCTCTTCAAGAAAGCTACTGAGTGTATTTCCAAAAACATGATTATTCCTTTTAAGCTGCCAGTCAGCCAGAGACGGGAGCAGATTAAACTGTTGCTCGATCGTTGTCAGGTTGGTATCATTGTTTATTGCATTTATTTATCTTGGCTGATGCTTTTACTTTTGGGTGATGCTTCTAATCCCTCATCTGAAACACCTACAGTATGACTTACTTGCAAGTCACATCACCTGCTTTTCGATCGGTGCAATTAAGCGCCTTTAACTGACACGAATGGAAATTCGTCAAGGGCCGGGCGGTATACAGATTGGCTGTGAAATTGCCACAGATGGGGCCCCGTGACACATGACATGAAGCAATTATGATGGAGAACGTGCCTGATGCATAGAAGAGAGACAATGATTAAAATGTAAACATCAGTTACAGTTGAGTGCATGAGCACACATGGCATGCTTTATGTTGCTCATCATACTGTATTTCCACCTCAGGATTTGTTGTAATAGAAGCGTTTACTGTACCAATATAGTACATTTAGAATATAGTCACGTAGTCGTAGCATTGATGGAAATGATCAATTATGTGCTGTATCTTTGCATTTCCTGGTAGCTATTTTTTTTTTTACATTTGTGGAAGACAGTTTGTGCTACCACACAGAGTCTGTTGTGACCCTTCATCTACAAAAAAAAAGTAATATTCTTATAAATATATAAAATTCTGCTAATATTTGATTTTCAATTAAGTGGGAGAAGGCATAAAGTAAAGGTGTCACTGTTAACTGAGCATAATGACTACTGTATATCAAGACAATCATGTAGTTCTCTTGCACCACCTATTGGCACACTGTCAAAAATACATATAACATGCAGCATTTACACTCAGGGGATAAAGCTGATGGCCCATTCTGCCTTAATGTAGAGGTTAAATTACTGTATGTGACTTAATAATTACTGTAATTAAACTCAAACCTCCCCCACCACATCTTTCTTTTTCCCTTTGATGATTTCTTCCCTGCTCAGGATTGATTTCATGACTTTTATGACCACACGTGCCTCCACTACGATGACTATTTCTATTAATAATTGATAATAAACACCAAGCAGTGGGACTTTTTGGTAAAATTTATTTCGCAAGTGTTTTAAGTGATACATGTTTCCAGGGATTGTCTTAACAATGATGTCTTCCGTCCCCCCCACCCCCAAACAACCAGGAGAGTAAATGAAGAGAAATTTCACACAAACTGTACAATATGTGAATATACTGTAGCACAAGGGATACAAATGTTCAACTAGAGTACCCTTGATTAGACCAAAACTTGTTCCATCAAGTATAGTCTCTTTGACTTCATGATTCCACTGTTTTTTATTTATTTTTTTTATCAAAGATGTGTCATCTCTAAAATCACATTCAGAGATTTTAAACAAACGTACAGTGTTCATTTGTTCTCGTTGACTTTAAAAAGACCTTCCCCCGTGTGCTTCGATTTCTCCGGCCCTGAACACATCAACATTGTCATCAGCGGGTGCTGCTCTGGAGGAGCCAGCTTCAGGAGAGATATACAGTACATATCATGCTCCAAGACATATGAAGGCATTTCATACAATCAAATATATGGATTAAAAACAGTCAGTGAAACTGGTGTTTTACAGAATATTTGCAGAAGCAATCACAGGGACTAAGGCAGATATGACAGAAATGATTGTAGAAGGACTAGCGAAATTAAAAGAACAGCACTGTGTGCAGCAAGACGTGTGTGAAAGGTGTGAGTCATCTAAAAAGAAACAAAAAAGCATTGATCCATAAGTACCTCTCTTTGAGTGGTCTTTCCCGTTTGTGTTTTCAAAGACCTTTCTTTTGCTCAGAAAATGAAGAAACCAACGGAAACGATGGATGTGGCAGAGAATAGACACGAACCAGAATAAGAAAAAAAACAAAAAAAAAGTGGGCGGCCCTCCAGTTCAACCTTCATCTTTTGTAGTGTTATCCTCTAGATCCTCATCACTGTCTAAATCACTGTGGAGCCTCTTGGCCATAGTGTTTCTGCTCCTCTCCTCCTTGTTCCCCTTCTTTAGCTGGACTGGTAATGGGTTCACTGGTTACGAAAAAAGAAAACAATGATTCAAAAGTTATTAAATGTAAGAAAAACCAGTAAAAGATAACGATTTTAAAGATATTGACCTTGAACTGCAAAACAATTGTCCTCGTCCTGCTCTCATTTGGTCACTTATAAATATCATTATTTGGTGTTTGTGTGTTAAATCTCACCTGCCGATGGAACGAATTGGTCTTCAGCTCTGCCGCCATTATCGCTGTGACCGGCGCTAACCGTCTCTTTCTGTTCCTCGTCTGTGACGATTCTCTGTCTCGCGCTCTCGAAAACAGACTTAATGACAATTGAATCCTCATAGATCTGCAATTGTGAACAGATTCACATGTGACACACACACACACACAAACAGATGAGTAGAGCATGATTTGTTCTTCACTATGTCGAGATCCAAGCCCATTTACGACCACAATAATAGAACTGGGGGGACTGTGAAAAACAATTTGCTGCTCTCAAATGAAAGAAATCCTCGGGGTTCACCTGAGATCCCTCCAGGTTATAAGTCTGAGCGTTGTGACACAGGAGGAAAATATCCTTTTCCAGATCCCCGACACTTCTGTACTTGTGATTACGCACACGTTCCTGTGGAGCAGAGGGTCAGCATCAAAACCTCAGTGTGACCAATGCAATGAAGAAACAGCTCTCAGTAAAGCACATACTAGGAGTCACAGAGAGGAAAAACAAAACATGCATCCCCAAAACACCAAAAATACAAACGCAAAGTCTCAGAATAACTCAGACAGGCGCCCAGCGATTTCCTGGAGACTTCTTCCTGCCACTGAACGGCTAATCTTAGCTACACTAACTGCATAGTTAAAGCACAGACATGAAGAGTGGTATCAATCCTCGAGCCCCTTTCCCCCCGCTAACATGTGGCCCGAGTCAAATGTTGCTGCAAGTACAGTTTTGATTGACTATTGTTTGCAACTTTTTAAAAGTTAGCAAACACAATATTTTTTAAGAAGAAAACTGCCTCCGCGCTGTGTGAAAAACACATATTTTACTGGTTTCAGGTAACATGAAAGTGAGTGGATGATTCCATCGATTTTTTTACCGTTTCTATTTTTTGGTGATGTGCCGCTGAATCTCAACCTTAAAGGTCACATTTTATGAAGCTAACAAAAACGAAGCCTCTCCTGTGTTCAGTTTTTTGGCTGATTATGCAGGAGGTTGTTGTGTGACTTAGTAAGGAATAATAAAGTAAAGATAGACCAAGTAGGACTATTCTGTACCATCCTTGAGAGTTTGATATTCATGTCAAGTTTTTTGATCTTTTTTCATGCATTTACTTAACACTTTGAGTCCAAAACATCTCGAATCTGCCACAAAGGCTCGATTCAGATGACGAGAGGGACTACTTTATATTGTTGAATGGTCTTTCACTCTTTTGTAGAAAGCCCTCTTTACAGGTAGATTGCATGAAGGTTTTGCAAAAAAAAAAAAAAAAAAAAAAAAAGGAAAAAGAGATGTTTTGTACACAGCAACAAAATGCTGTACAATGGTTCAACCAGACAAGTGAGAGGGCGGAAAGAGACAAGGATTCCTTTGAGAAACAGTCAAATAAGAATGCAGGAAACCAACAGTCATCGGTGAAATAAATTGGAGGCTTCACTGAATCTGTGCTGGTTTAGCTCAGAGCGCCACTTTCAGTATCAGGTGCACAATACTACCTGATACAATTCTGGATTTAATAGGTGTGTTTCTCTATCAAAGCTTTTCTTAAAACTTCAAAAGAGAAACAGAGGTTTGGTCTGGGGTTAGTGTTATTGACATAGGATAGCAAATATAAGCTGAAGATGCCATGGGCTGACAAATTGGGTTAAAGGATCAATTCAACTGCTGAGCACACTGCAAGGACACATTTACAATCAAAGGGTATTTTTTAGGGGAAAATGGTCACAGCTATTTTTACTCTTTGTGCCTAGCAGAGATCATCGTTATGATATCTTAGCAACGACGTCCGTCTCTGAGGGTGTTCGGTGACACGCACCCTGATCCTTCTGAAGTCCACCGGCTTTCGGATCAGCTCGTAGTACTCAGGCACCTCCTTCTTGGAGGGAAGCTGCACAAAGCCTTTACTGATCTGTCGACCCAACCTGGAAGGAGAATCGCAATGAGTTCACGTAATCTCCTTTGATGAAGAAACCGTTATCCTGGAAATGTCAGCGTATGATTGACCTTTATGGAAGCCAAGAGATGCCAAGATAAGTAATAATGTATTTTACAGTGACACCAACGACTTATATCATTATCTTGGGAGAGCAAATTCCAATATTGTGGTGCCCTTTTTAAGGCTGTTGCTCCAAGATAACGAGTCGGTCACATTGCTATAATTTTTTTCTCTCACAATCACCAGTAAAGCATTTTCTTATTTCTAAATTAAAGCGGCCACAACACCAACTTGAATGCAAGATTCTTGCAAAGCCTGGCAGAAAACGCCTGACAAACTACTGGACTGTCATGTCGGAAGGGGCGAAATATTGCGGAAAATGATCATTTTCAACAGCAAGGAGTGAATCAAATGATGCTTCAACTGCGGCAAAAGATGGCGGCGTGTTGTTTATGTCCACTGACGAGTGCAAAACTTGAAGGATGTGACCGCAACAAAAACTTAAATCTTGAACAAAAATGTATCTTGTGTGCACAAGTGTGTGGTCGACTCTTTAGCCAACAGACAAAACACCACACAGGCTGTTTGCTCAATAAATGTTCTTTAGAAATATTTGACCTAACTTTGACCTTGCTTTATTGGAATTAAAGCTATACTTACCTTTCTGGCATTTTTACACTTTTCTTTTGTAATCTTAAAATGCTCCTAATGAGCTCACGGCACACTAAAATGTAAAAGCAATCCACCAGGTGTTGAAGCTCTGACTCCCGACTTCCGAGGTAACGGGAACGCACCGTCACTTTCTCACCACACTCGTCCAGGGGAGGAGGGAAGCATCAGAGGTCAGGCAGGGGAAAGAGGGCGGGACTTTGGAGGGAGGCGGAGTTGTTCATGTTTAAATTTTTACTAAGTGCTGTGCCACATGCATGCCAGAAAGGTAAGCATAGCTTTAAAAACAGTACTTTTCTTCAGTGTTTTGTGATAGTGGAGTAATGCCTTCATGTCCATAAGGAGTAGTTTGATATCTTCACATGAGTTCATTCATTAATAACGGGACTCAATGGTTAACAAGGACCCTGGGCTTTCTGTGACAGCCAACAGTGTTTTCCTCAGTTTGTTCATAACTAATAATTAATATGGTTGCATCACAGTGTCATGACAAAGTCTGCACACAACCGAGTGTCCTCACCCGTCCTTGTAGTTGATAACCATATCTACCAGCGTGCTCAGCGTTCTGGTGAGTTCAGGTGGATTTGGGGGCAGCTTCTCAGCCGGCGGGCGCCCTCGCTTCCTCTTGACCTTTTCGCCGGTCTCCTGGCCGGCCTGCAGCTCTTTCTCGCCATGTTGGTCGCTTTTACGTTTCTTCAGACTGATGTCCTCCTCCATCTCCTCCAGGGACCCGTTCTCACCTGTCTCAGGCTGCAGAGACGGAGAGAAAAAGAGAGAGAGAGAGGGGGAGGCAGCGATTAGCGGAGGGCGTCTGAACGCACCGAGGCAAACTTTTGAGCGGGGCGAGTGGGACGCCACTGGAAAGGCACGCACGGGAAGCCTGTCACGCTCCGCTTTTTGTCGCCCGGTTCACACCGCGGCATCTCAAGGACGGCAACAAACTGCGGGAAAGAAGGCGGAACGGTGACGGATTTAAATTCAAAACTCGCCCTTCTCCATTCACCTGAACTCCTCTCCTCTGACTTTCATGTGACAGTTGGGATGTTCACAAAAAGCGCCACGCCGAATATGTTTTCAAACATTCGTCTGCCACACGAGAGAGAGAAACCAGGAGGAGCACTTCAAACAGCGAGCGACAGAATCCAAGTCTGAAACCCTCACATTAAGGCACGCACAGGCTCCGGCTAATCAGCAGTGCTGGCTGGAGTTTAAGCATTTCAGAATCACAAAGTGTGGTTTTATATTCAAATGAAAGAGGGGGTTATTTATTTATTACAATGGCATCTGAATTTGCATGGACCGGAGCGACCCAACCGCTGTGCTGTCTCTGCAAATTTAGGGCAGATTATTTTATCTGGAGGCTTTGATGTCAGATGATTATCGAGGGGAGGCAGAATCTTTTTTATTTTTTTTTGTAAAAAAAGCACAATGAATTTGAGAGAAGCGGAGCACGGAGTCTAAAAAAAAAGAAAGCCATTAATGCAACAAATATTACCACAGATTTTTCTGGTTCGTGCATAAAAAAATGAGACGCTGTGACGGCGTTCGACGAGGGTGCACGCTGCATCTCCCGAGTTATTTTCAACTATCGCTCCCCTCTCGCAGATCTGCTGCAACCACTGTATTCTCCACAAAGGCAATTAGAGGCCAGAAACATGAGTATGCATGCAGCAAGAGCAGCTCCAGCAGCAGGCAAGCAGCAGCAACAGCAGCAAGCGGCAGCAGCAGCCCTGCTGGAGAGAGGAGGGAGGAAATAGGGAAGGCAAAGCTGCCCAATCCCAACAGAATATTGATGCATCAATCACACAGGCTCATACAGTACACACACACACACACACACAAGCATTCAAATCATATTATAGAGCATGCGCTTGTGAGGATCTATGTCTCAAGGACAGAGAGGAAAGCACGCTGAAATGCTGTATTTTTTTGCACACACACTGGTCAGGGGAAACAGGGACAGGAGCATGCAGGGATATTACTGCAAAACAATAAGAACAATTTCCAAGCCTCAAATATACAATACATAACAGTGATGTAAGAAAAAGAAAGATGCATGCATGGACTTCCGAACCCAGAAAAAAAAAATACATGGCAGATAATTGAGTTGGAGCAGACAACAACACTGGAGAGGTAACAATAGGAATCCTGCTCATCATCGCTCGGCTCAAACGCAGGCTTTGAAAGCCCCGCTACTCTCTCTCTCTAAGGGGCTGCGGTCGCTCCAGCGGAATACTGGAGGGATAGAGGGTAAATCCTCAAAAGATGTGCAACGCAGCCCCTGAGAGCCGCCTGATTGACTGTGCGTGCGCGAGCGGGGAAGGGTGTCAGCGTGTGCGCGTGATGCTCCAACCATGCCTGCCTGTGTGCTATCTTCCTAACAAGCCTGCCTCTTTTTTTTTTCCCTGACTAATCTGGCAAAGATTCCCTCTCATCTGTTACAGCGCACACACACACACACACACACACACCTACACAGACAGTACACACTCCCTCTACCGTGCCCCCCCTCTCTTGCTCTGGCACACACGCGCACGTTCATGCATGCACGCACACACTCCTCACGGAACAGACAGACGCGGAATAAAAACTCGCGGAGACGCTCGCTCTCCTTTCCCCTGGCGCGCGCGCACATACGCACACACACACATGCACGCACGCACACATACACACACATAGACACACACACATTTTATCCATCTCTTCCTCTCTTTCCCATGCGATGTAGCCTGGCTGAATCCTGAGCCTGAGAAGAAAAAGACATGGAGGAGGAGGATGATATTTACCTGAGTGCAATCTGCAGGCTGGCTATCAGGATCGGCTGCAGCTGTGGGGGAGAGAATTAGCAAGCCAGCATAGCGGCGAGCTGCTAGTCTCTTCATCAGCTGATCACTCAGAAGCAGAGCCCAGAAGGGGGGAGAATAAAAGCGCTATGTTTTCATATACAAATCAATGGGCTGGGGGAAAATAGAAATGCCATACCCATCTCCTGTCTGCAGCTCTCCGAAGTCTTTTTCCTGACTCTGGAAGGCCCCGAGCTTGTCTCCCTCTGCATGTTTTTAATATCGACTGCTGCCAGACTGGGGTGTTTTTTTTCTTTCTTCCTACCCTGCTGTTAAAGTTATCGGGTCCATTTTTTTTTTTTTTTTTAAATATTTTGGATTTGGATTTTTTTTTTTGCATTTTGCATTTTGCGTTTGTGCCATTGTATGTCAACCAAAAAATAATGCAGTAGTAGGTCTTGGTGGAAACATGAGTCCAGCCTGCCTGCAGCAATAACACAGGACATGGATGCATGGCTCAAATATGAAAAAAAAAAAGAGGGCGCAACATTTGTGTGAGCGCGTAATCGCCACGAGGGGAGGAGGGTAAGGGGTATGTGGGGGGGTCATGTTCCCTTGCATATATAAAAATACGGAGTTTTCCCCACCTCCCCCTCCCCAATAACAGCAAGACACGTCATCAGATCGTCCAAAAAAAAAAAAGCTGTAGCTAAAACTATTTGCCCCCCCGCCTCATTTTCGCCTCAAAAACGCACTGCATGCCCGCAGTGCTGCCTGAACTCCTCCCGCTACATGTTGGTGTGTGTGTGTGTGTGTGTGTGAGCCCTGCTGCACATGCCAAAGTTTTTTGGTGGTTCCGTAATGCCCCGCGCGCGCACAAGTTGATCAATGGCACGCCCGCACGAGTCAAACAAAAACGCAACACGCGCAGCCAGTCTGCTTGTTGGATGCATGCACCACCTCTGGCTCTGTTGGTTGCTGACATGCGTCGCCGTGGACCGAGCACAGGTTGTCACACACACACACACTGACGTCGCTGCCCGGTCAAAACGCAGGAGGAGGGGTGGAGGTGGGGGGTGGAAAGTGTGTTTGTGCCATTGGCGCGCGTCGTCGGTGGCGCGTGGTCCTAATTGCCGACATGTAGCAGACGGTCTGAGGCAAATCCACAGCGTTTGATCGCCTTTCTCGCTAAACGAGCTCATAGCTGTAAGGACTTTTGTGGCATTTTTTGTTGCGCCGCATGTGGATCAAAGAGGAGCCAGGTTGGCTGGGCGAGATAATTGGTTGCTTTCAGATTGAGCACATCTGCTGATTCCAGTGTGGAAAAATACCTCAGAACATATTGTGCAGCCCAAATCCCAAATCTGCAACACTGACCATTAGTGCTTTATTGAATTTGTCTGATACATATTCCTTACCACAACCGTATATATTAAATTGTGAATAATTTAAGTAACATCTTGTCAGGTTAGACCCCCACCCCTCTCATGATTTCGCCCGTGCTTTTTGTGTGCGCAGCCCCAGAATTCCAGCAGGGTGATTAATGCATTAATATCAGATTACACTTAATTTCTGTGCCAAGACAGCAAGGAAAAAATATCTGCAACGGCTGAGCTGCTGAGCTGTAACAATTGCAGTAATAACACTGGACTTTTTCTAGTTTGGGCTGATGTTCAGACACATCTGGTTTCTGTGAATCAGTTCGTTGTGTTTTTTTTTTTTTTTTTCTGTTGTTTTTCTTCCCACCCCCCCTCTCCTTCAACATGTGCAAAAGGCTGCTGGAAAACAGCACACAGTGTCAGGACGCACAACACAGGAAATGAAGGGTACACAAGATGTTTAAAGAGAGACACAGAAGATCCTGTTGCATGTCCTTCAAAGAAGGTCAAAGTTTTTAATGACAGAGCGGTTGCCCATTTCGCACAGGGCAGGAGAAGTGTGTGGCCGGGACTCCCAATCCAGTGGAAAACAGAGAGAAATCATGATGAACATGAGCTGATCAGGCAAGCAACGCTCTCATGCCAAGGCCATTTGTCATACTTGACTTTTCCAAAGCACATTACTCTTCTCACTGCAGCTCAACTGAAGGTCCTTACACCAACAATATAATGCTTTTAGCGAACATACCCTCTATACTTAAGTCCCAGGAAACTTGAGACTGAATGAGCAACAGTCAAAGTTAAAGTTAACGCCAAAAAACTTCAAAAGCTAATCTGCCTCATCAGGAACGCGTGGGTGTGGTTTGATCGTATTTAGTCGACAGTGAGCTGGCAACGCGACCAAAGAGCCTCACAACTTGAGTCAAATGTTTTTCGAAAAACCACAGATTGGCTGCAGGAGATGCGTGACATCACCGCTGCTTTTTCGTCGGATGCCCCGCCTCCAAGCCAGTAAAAAAAAAAAAAGGAGCACTGACAAAAAGAGACAAAAAAGATTAACACACCACTCTCTCATGTCAAATAACAAAAGCTGTTCGCCTTTAACTGGCGCTGGCAGGCGGCGCATCTTAACCGGTGACCGTTTGCCGGATGAGTTCAGCCCGGAGCGTCTGTCATCACGCTGGCCTTTGGTCTCCTCACAACGCCAGAACTTCATCTGACAGTTTATAACACACTGAGTGAAGATCAAGCAAATCATTTATCACCCGTTTGATGATGAGACGTGTGCTGTAATGCATTCTTGCATCGCTATGTAACTTATTATGCATGTTTGGAGGTTTAACTACAGGGCTGCAGCATAAATTAATGTGCAAACTTTTGCCACTTTAGAAAACAACATAACAAAACAAAACATTTGGTGACATGTCCTCCAGTAGCCATAATGTAATTTTTACTCCTAGACTGTCCTGTGTAAGGGGAGATGAAGTTAAACTTGAATCACATCATTTTACCTTATTTGCAGTCAAAACGTTGACATATTTTATCATTTAAAAGGAGGAAAAATGTTAGAAATACTCATTTTAAACGACACAAACTTGCACGGTAGTCTGCAGTTTGACTGAAGAACATCTCAATGGGGCGCAAAGTGCCATTTCCATGTATGCTGATTAAGGTGCTGTAGCCGACAAGCCTGCAAAATGGCATTAGCCGTGCACTTCCATCTGCGCAGATGGAAGTGTTTTGGTGAATTAATGCAAAGACGGGAGGGCGTGAAATGTAAATTTCTCCCTTTCGTGCTCTGAGGTAGAATGTGCAACATGTGATTTCCAGAGCAGATAGGGTGTAGCAGACTTGTGATGGGATACAGTATGATGCATTGTGTCTCGTATTTGCAGATTAAAGAGGCCCGTGTTGTGGCGTAAAGGAATTAGGCGACTGCTTAACCGCAGGAGCTCCAAAACATGCACACAAAGCCAGGGTGCACTTCTCACAGGCTTGAAATAATGAATCATTAGCCAGCTAATTAATCATTAGCCTGCTGATGTCAAGAATATGCCCCATACTGTGCACTAAACAGGACTTCTGTGCACACACACACACTGCATGTATCTGTTGATCGTATGTCTTGACTCGGTGCACCAGGGTTCTAATCTGTATGAAATTATGACTGCTGATTTTCCTTGCGTGCCAGTTTCATATGACATTCATTATTGTTTTTTGTTTTTTTTTGTTTGGAAAAAAAAAGGAAAAAGGAAAAAAAAAGAACAGGGCCCCTCGTTACAGAACGGAGGATGGCTTTCATGAAAATCTGTTCGAACAAGTAAACAAGGTGCAGTGAAGTTTTCTCCCCCAAAGCGGATGCCGGCGAGAAAGTGACTGGATTAGCTAACCACGGTGAAATAATATCATTCCACTATTATGTTCCCAAGAACCACTTGCTCAAAACCGCCGGCTGTTACCATGGCAACTGCAAATTGTGATGGTGGACCTTGTATATCATTGTATTTTATTGCTGTTGCTGGGAAATGACTCAGAGTGCTCTCAGTCACACACACACACACACACACACACACAAAAGCACTGGCTCTCAGTAATGGGACACGGTGACATGCTGTAAGGAATGACAACATAATTTTATACATCTCGCCCCGTCTTTTCGTGGAAGCGTTCAATTTCATACACCCAAACGCCACTTTTAAAAGCCTTTGCAAATGGGATGTATGCAAATCGGCAGAAAACAAAGGCACTGGCACAGGCAGGCAACGCGCCGCGTCCCTGCATGTTTCACTAATGACGAAAATATCCTCATAATTTAAATTTTTATGCGTATTCCTTCACTGTCAGCGCTCCTATGTAATATTAAACAACGGTCTCAGTTGCAGGGCTGATGCAGAATTGGATTACTGTCCCACATTTAAAGCAAACACCGCCCCGCAATCCTCTCTTCTCCAGCTAGAACCCAGGGGATATTCATGGAAAACAGCCCGAATTTCACCCGGGCACAGGTTATTCTGAATGTTTGATACATGATTTATGGTCTCATTCAAAGCTGAAATTCGGCTTTAATTTGCGAGCGGCGCAGGCGTGGATGGATCTGAGCATACTTTGATCAGTAATCCGGGCTGTGATTTGCGCTGTCAGGTCACAAAGCCCAACTAACAAGGAGCCGGTCGTTTGTATCTGTCTGCTGGAAAGATGTTTAAAATTTAAAGCATCGCTCTGCAGTTTTTTCTTATAAAACAAGCCATGAAAAGGCTCGCTGAAAAAACACATGAGCCAAAAGAAGCGGGGACAGGATGGGCACAGAGGACAACACCTGTTGAGGTGGAGGGAAAAGTGGGGCGAGGGGAGGAGGAGGAGGAGCGGTTTCAGTTTTAGGGCTGGGTGTCAAAGGATGAATCAAAGTGGTGTCTGGGAAGAGGTGTTGATGACCCACTGAGGGCTCGGCAGGCATGTTTTTTCCACCACTCCCAAGTGGTTGAGCCATTTAATGAGAGAAATGTGAGAAAACATTAATCTGAGGCACCGGTCCAAACCTGTTGAAAACTACTGAATGCAGGGAGAATAAAAAAAAAAAAAAAAGCCTCCAAAAAGCTCTCAGTCTCTGTGCACCTTCTCTGGAGGCGTGTTGTTTTTAATTTGATTAACAGCCATCAGCAGAGAGGAAACAATTTAGGTAGTGAGCTTGTTTTTAGTTTCATTTATTTTCCTTCAAGAAATGGATCAAGTAAATGTGGGACTTAAACAAAACGTGCACTGACTTTAAAGGATATAAATGATAAAAAAAAAGGATGTAAATGTACACCAGATCGACTGCGCAGTGGGATGAAGCTCTCAGATAAACTATGAGAGATTGTTTCAAATTCAGCTCAAAAAATGTTAATTCATTCAGTAGGATGACAAGAGAGTGTTGCAGTAAGTGAGAAGTCACTTTATTCACAGAGAAGAAAACACCTTTTAAAGGAATAGTCTGAAGTTTTGACTGTGTTTATTTGCTTTCTTGCAGAGAGTTTCATGGAGTTTGTAGCACTAAAAATGAAGCTGAAGCCAGCAGCCAATTCGATTATCTGTTAACAGAAGGAAATCTGTCTACAGCTAACTAACAGATTACGTCTTGTACGTTTGATCGGTGCAAAACCGAGCTAGCTTCATGGTTAATGGTTCAGCTATCGGCAAGGAAGCAAAGACCAACAACAACAGCAACACCTCCCGTGAGTCTTAGTGCTGCAGCTGTGCGTCAGTGTAGGTGTTTGGTGAAATGATGACATAAGACATGTAGCTTGAAATATTCATCACGCTTCATGAGTCTTCTAGTAAAGCAGCACAGATACGGCGAAAGTATCAACTTATAAATACAAATAAATCACGTCTTTTTATGTCACAATAAAAATATGGATGTACAAAATTCACCTAGATTTTTTTCAGAATAATTAACAAAATCACGTCTAGCAATTATGGTCTACATTTTCTTATTAATTTACATATTTGCTTATACATCTCTGGCTTTGATCTTATTGTACTGTTTGCTCGATTGTAGCTTACTTTTTTCTTTAGCAACTATAAAATATTGCAATTATAAACAGCATTTAGAAAAAGATAATTAAAACGATTAAACTCTGAAGTGATAGCATATGTTAGATGACTGCAGGATACAACATTAACCATTACCTCTTATGAACATAGAATAGTAATATACTCTGCCATGCATTTATGACCTGCTGAGTTCCAATATACGACGCACTATGCAATGCTATGCAAATGCTACACTCGAATGCATCACAGCCATTAGGGAATAATGACCATCTTGTCAATTAGTGGAAAGAACTGACACTGTTAAAATCACCCCTTTTGTTATGTGGGCTTTCATACTGAATCACCTCATACTTAAGATTCAAAGAGCATCCATTCAGGCTCCGGGGCTTCACCTCACTCAAAGATATTTCTGCTGCCGGAGGAGGAGAGAGATTTGCCACTGTGGCGAGCAGCTGCCTGTTGGGACACATAAACACACACACACATTTACACACACAACTTTAACAAAAAGTTACCAGCAGATATACTTCAAGTGTTGGTGTGAAATGTGTGGCCCACGTACCCCCGTCTGCCCTTTGGAGAAGTTGGCGTGCGCATAAAGGAGCACGGCGATGTCATTATGTCCCGCCTCCAGTGCGATGGAGAGGGCTGTGCTTTCGTCCTGTAAAACACACACACACACACACACACTCACATGCATTACGACATGTTTTGCTGTTTATTGTGCGGAAAAAGCACACAGAGCATATTTCATTACACTTCATATTTCCACCTATTTGCTTCCCTGCCATGCTTAGTTGAAATGCCTTAACATATCTTCACCCTCTGCCTTTGTAGCACAATCTGTGGGACAAAGTTGGAGCGCCTCCCAGCTGGAAGCCGCCCGGCTCACAGAAGCAATGACTCA
>JBCAUF010000052.1:16345640-16355970 GCA_038406115.1 Haemulon aurolineatum | reverse complement strand
AGCATAGACTGGAAATACTCAAGTAAGGTACAAATTTGTCAAAATTGTACTGACACAAAGTGATGATTGTGACTGAATGTTAGGAAATCACTTCTGGCCTTTCATGATAAAATACGGAGAGCTGTTGGCAAACACAAGTTGTATTGACTCTGTGGTCTGAATGCTTAGTCATGAGTGGCGTCTGGCATTCTGCGCTTTGATTGCAAAGGACGTCTTTTATTAATTTAAAGTGAAAAATTTAGCAAGTCATTTTGGCACTTTGCATTCTGAGGTTAGCATATTTTGTTGCACAATCATAAATACTGGATATTTATACTGTATACTGCATCTGGGAGGGGGAGTTGTGTGTTTTGTTTTGCCCTGGATCCAGTTGTAATTGTTTATGCAGTAAAATCTGTCCACATGCCTTAGTCTTTCTATGTAAGGGACATGCTGTTAAAATACTGATGCAGCTTTGACTTTCTTTGTGTTTTCAGGTCAAAATGTTTCGGCGGTCTAGATTCAGTATTCGGCCCAATGTCGGTACGGCGGGGAGAACGGCGGCAACACCTCAGGATGCCCCTTCAGTAAACCAGGAGTCCAGTGAGACCCCCAAAGACGCCACTGAGAGCAGCACTACTCCTGCTGTGACCGATAACAAGCCGGCTGTGACCCCAGCAGAAAAACCCTCAGCCCCAGGGTGAGTGACGAGCATTAAATGACCTCTAAAATTGTTTTTCCTTCTAATTTTGTTATGTCTAACGACTTTTCTTGCTATTCTTTAGGGATGGTAATGACCAAAATGGGGACGGTGCCAGCTCGTCAGCAGCAGTCCAGAGACGGAAGCGGTTTTCTATCAAACCCAAAGTGGCCCCGGGCCGGCCCTCCACCCTTGCTCGGACACCGAAGTCCCCTGTCAAGGCGGTCTCTGAACCTCCTGTTGAAGTCCCCGCCTCAGACCATGACAAGCCGACAACGTCTGGCCAGACTGCGACTACAGCGGCCCCACAGGGACTCCAGTCTCCGAGGCGACGGAGGCCTTCAGAGGACAGCAAGCAGCCCAAAGTACAATCTAAATCCACCCTCAGCCCGTCTGACAATTCAGCACCATCAGCTGCTCCTCCAGCTGAGGACTCGCTGCAGCAAACCCATCCACCAGTGGACAGCGGCAAACAGCTAGAAATCACATCGGACAGTCAAGTCAAAGAAGTTCCCTCCAGACTGCCGGATAAAGTCCCCCCCTCTCTACCAGACAGGGAAGCTATAGAGATATCGGAGAAAGCCAAGACTCTGGTGTCATCTAAGAGCGGGCTTTCTGTGTCACCACCAGCCTTCTCCCTGAGCAGACTCCTGAATGACCCGTCAGACTTGCAGAGGCTCGCAAAGGCCCGAAAGCTCAGAGAGCTGCTGCGAGAGGAGATGCACAAAGAAAAGGTGAGCTCAGAGGTCAGATTATTCTGTAAGCATGCATGAACTCCTTCTCTCCACTTTCTAAGTTTAGGAATATATGAATTAGATGTGTCTTGATTCATTACATTAAAAGGGTGTTTTATGTTTGATGTTGCAGAAAAGCAAGCGGGCAAAGGCACGTGTAAAGGAATTTACTTTAGACCCTGCAAAAATGACCATGAGGGACCTTATCCGTTATCTGCCAGTGTCTAACCCCATGACGTAAGTGTCTCCTCTGTGACTTACGCGAGCTTGTGTAACATTAATCTTCACCTCCTGAGATTTTCTACTGATTATTTGGATCTGATGACAAGAAGCATTTTTGTTGTTCCTCCTTGTCTTGTTTGACTATGATTTTGCAATTTTTTTCCAGATCTAGTATAGAAGACCCAACTCCAGAAAATGAGACTGTGGTCCCACCTTCCCCAGGAAGAGGAGAGTAAGTTTAGTGTCTCATTGGCTATGGTTTCCAATATGCAAAAAAAATATTTTGTATAATGAAAATATATACTAAAGCCTGCAATGTAATCCCTCCAGGTCACCAGAGAGAGCACAGGAACCTGAAGTCCTCCCTAAAATTGCAAGCCCGAGGGAAGAGGCAGAGGAGGAGGCGGCTGCAGAGGAAGACCAGGAAGAAGCGCTCATGGTTCCTCAGGTCAAAGTAGCAGAGGATGGCTCACTGATCATCGATGAAGAGAGGTCAGTGCGCGTTTATAGGCTAGGAAATGCATTCATGTTTATCTACTTCCTTTCACTTAGTTATTGTAGATAAAATGTCGAATCACTTCGACCTTCTGAAAGCAATGTCTACAGATGCACCTGTAACGTCTTCGAGAGATGTGATTCTTCTTTTCAAAATAATAATGTTGCTATATTATTGTGATATTGGAGATGCCGGAGTCAAGTGTTTGCTTTATCATTACCTCTCAATCTTTGTCTCAGCTTGACGGTGGAAGTGCAGCGAGCCAAAGGGCCAAACCCGGCTCAGGAACGAGACCCCATCTTTGAGCGTGGTTCCACTACAACTTACTCCAGCTTCAGGAAAGGGACCTACTCGAAACCCTGGTCCAGTGAAGGTTGAACTGATATGGATAATAGATATAAACATACCTGAACTGTAACATCTTTATAGCACAGCACTCATTGTTTTTTTTAATATCATGGTCGTTTTCTGTTTTTCATCAGAGACAGACATGTTCTTCCTGGCAATTAGCATGGTGGGGACAGACTTTTCCATGATTTGCCAGCTGTTTCCTCACAGAGCTCGATCAGAGATAAAGGTCAGTGATGATTACGGCTATATATATATCTATATATTTATATATACCTGTTCTATATATATAGAACGTGAAAAAAAAAACACGGAGCAATGTTTGTATCAATTGCACTGACTTTTTTTTAAAACTTTCAGAACAAATTCAAAAAGGAAGAGCGAGAGAACGCCTGGAGGATCGACAAAGCTTTCCGTAAGTATTGGGCAGGACAGGATGTTTAGCTAGTGGAATATAACAATTCATTGTGCAATCCTTGTGGATTTTGACGCAACATTTACTGGCGATTGCTCTGCAGGAGAGCGGCGCAAACTGGACATTGAGTATTTCTCTAAGCTGCTGGAGAAGATTCTGGAAGTTCAGAAAAACAGGAAGAAACTGAAGTCACTCGCTAAGAAGTCCCCCAAGAAGCGCAAGAAGAAGTCAAGGGGTAAGTTATCTCCCTGTGCTTTTTATCATATTCAGTTCTCATACAGCTCGTCCCCCTGAGTTTATCTCGACTCAATAATCCATGTGTGCTCTAATTCCATCTCCAGGCAAAAAAGCTGCAAAAAACCTGAGTGACGTGGAGGAGGAAGATGAGGACGAGGAGAACGACATTCCTGACTTGGAGGGGGAGGAGGAGGAGGGGGAGGAGGGGGAGAAAGAGAATGAGGATCTCTGTAATGAGGGAGGAACTCCTGCTTCCAAGCCTGTGAAGAAGCGCAAAAGAAAGAATAAACAGGATGCGTCGACCGAGGAGCCGAATGGCAAGAAAAATAAAAAGGGTGAAAAAAGCAGCGACCAAGGTACAGGAGCACACAATTAACGAATGCTTTCCTTTTATTGACAGTTTCTTAGCAGCTAAATTGTGTTTTTTTCTTTCACGCGCTCAGATGAGGCCTACATACCCGAAGACGCAGAGGCGGCGCTCCCTGAGGACCGTGCAAACTCAGACATGTAATGAAGCTGGGTTCAAAATGTCTCAGATGAAAGTCGTGTTCATGCATCTTCGGCTGGCATTCAGGTTTTTTGTTTCTTGTCCCGATGTTCAGATCTGAAAAGAGTGAGAATGCAAACACAGCCAAGGACGCCGCCATCAAGCCAGCTAAACTCTCACGAGGCAGAGCACCAAAGCCACTCCTGCCTTTGGGCCGGAAGTGGGGTAAAAAGCTTCCAACACCCTCCACGAAGGCAAAGGATGCGGTGCCAGATAAAGGGGACGAGAGTGTTGGCGAAGGAGCCTCTGAAGAGAAGGTCATTATTTCAGTTTCAGAGCATCATCTGATGTTTCCACATTTTGTTGCTTCACTTACTGAAGGTTATGCCAATCTTATAGATAAATGAAGATGCATCACCTATAAGGCAAGGCAAAAAGAGGAAGCCAGCCGGTGATGACATTTCCTCTGAAGAAGAGGATGTAACTGCTCAACCTCCGCGACCTACCAGGTACAGTCACGTTTTCATGTCTCCCACTTTAATAGATTATCCAGAAACATTCCTGTTGCCAATTTCTGCAGAAAATACTTTGGATATAATATGATAAGAGTGGTTCTTCAGAGTGTGATTGTGTTTTGTAGATATGGGAGAGTGCCCAAACCCATCAACCCCTTGAATTACCCTGCAAAAGAAGACACGCAGGCCTCTGAATCCGAAACCACTCCTGCCTCATCAGCGGGGTCCGCTGACTCTGCTGCCAAGCCTAAACCCAAATGTTCAGCCAAGAGGGCAAGATCAGTGAAGCCACAATCAGCCCAAGAGTCCAAAAAGCCCAAACTAGTCACCCTCCGGGCCTCTCAGACAGAATACAGTGATGAGGAGAATGAAAAGCAGGGGGAGGAGGCGGAGGAAGAGGAGGTGGAGGAGGAGGAGGATCAGGACCCTTGCTCCAGCAAGGACAGCATTGCTCCTGTGTTTGTGCCGGTCAGCCTGCGCTCTCCGCAACCTGTGATTTCAGAAGTGGAGGAGACCATGGAGGAGGTATGGGAAATTCTTTCCCATCATGCCTTGCACAGATACATATCATCCATCCTTTTCATTTTTTTACATAAATCTTATGACAAGCGTTGTTTTTTTTTTTTTTTTGCATTCGTTTTTTTTTGTGCATGATTTTACATTCCATAATTCAAACCCTCCACTCTGACTTCCCCCATCCCACGCGTAGCTTGATATCTTGGCCAATATGCCCGATGTGTTGGGCATCTCCCAAGATGCTTTGTGCCCCGATTCCTCTTGTGAGCTGGCACAAAATGAGACAGGCACAGCTGAACCCTGTGAACATCAGTTGGACTTGCTGGTTGTAAGTGTCCCTTGCCTAAAATGTAGCACCAGTGAAATCATCATCACTATCCCCAGTTACACTCCTCATTTTTAATGTCATTCCTGATATCTAGTCTTCAAAATCGGTGTGGTTCTAGCTACATAGTTCTATCTACAGAAGGGCCAGCTTTGATGAAAATGCAGTTGTCTCCCTCATTTCAGTTTTTGTGCATGCATTTGGTTTGCAGTCACATCGTGACAGAGCATCCAATCATTCCACGTTTTGCTGAGCTGCATGAATTCGTAGCAACCTTTTTTTGTGCCCAGATGTGATCAGCTGATAAAGACTTAGAAAGAAAATGAAAAAGTGTAACTGGGGCTACTGTAATATGTTTTCTATATACTTTCACATCTTTTTATTACTACTCTGGCTTTTGTGGTAAGATTTTTATGTGGCTTACAATATATTTGTTTCTTTTGCAGGATGTTATAGATTTCCTTTCTTCAGAACACACAGAAGGTATGTTGAAGAGGTATTTTGAGTAGCTCCCAGTGGAAAACTGTCTTTGATGGTGTCAAAGTATTCATTTGTGGGGGTCTTTTTGTTGTGTGTCTGAAGTGTCTGAAGAGGAAAGCTACAACGAGGCTGCTCAAACCCTGTTGGCCATTGGTAACCTGGCTCACGTCTCTCAGCCAGCACAGAGTCTAACAGCCATACTAGAGCACACGACAGGTTAGAGATATTGGAATTTGATTTTATTTGTTTTAGATGAAATAACAGTTCAAGTTAAAGTTCTGCACACAATCAAGTTCTAAATGTGCTGTTATGTTTATTGCAGGGACAACATCAGCCAGTGGGGATGAAACCAGTCAACATGTAGAGGAAGAGATTGCCTCAAAACCTTCTGCACAAGAGGAAAACATCACCACTCCTCTTATGTCTGCAACTTCTGGTCAAGAAGTCACAGAAACACCAGAAACGGTTGCCACTGTAGAGCCACAAATCACCACAGCAGACAGCGGTGACATGTCTACCATTGAAACCAGTGAGCAGATGACTGGTTCTGATGTGGACCCCACCCCGCAATTGCAGTCAAGTCCAGAGAGGCCAAAGAAAAATTCTCCACAAACCAAAAAAGGACGGTTATCCAAGGTGAAACCAAAACCTAACCTTAGCCAAGCCTCAAGGAGTGCTCAGTCAAAATCCCAACCAGAGGCATGTCATGCAGTTTCTTCAGACTTTTCTCAAGCCACTGAGACTCCATTGGCTGCCAAGGACACCCACATGATAGCAGACTGTAGTCAAAAATCACCAATGGATGAAATTTCTTGTATTGAAGTCAGAGTTCAAGAAGAGCCATCTACCAGTCAGGAGAGGTCTGTTGGTCAAGTACAATCAGTTGTAACAGCATCAGATCAGAGTACTTCCATTGAAGTCAAATCTGAACCCATTTCGGAAGGGACCATCAGAGACTCCACAAGGGAGTCCACAGATGAAATACTGATGTCTCATGCTGGCACAGTGACGTCCGACACAGCAGTCACCAAATCACAAGTGACAAACATAGATTCAGCCCCAAGCCAACAGAGCGATCATCCCTCTGCATGTGTTGCACCTGTAGATGATTTGCCTGTCTGTCAGAAAGAAGAGGGTGACGATGCATCCGCTCGTCAGACCAGGAAGAGTCGATTCCAAAAGGTCAAACCCAAACCCAACCTTGCACAGACAACAACTAGAACTGCACGTTCTAAACCTCAAGCCACAAAAGACATAGAAGAGAAAGATGCCAGCCCAACTCCAAGCCCCAAATTTTGTGAGAAGACAAAAGAGGTTGAGGCAGAACCAACTTGCAGCACCTCGCCTGAAAAACCAAGTCAAAACACTGGTCCTGCTTCAGATTTGATACCATCGCTGGATTTAGGCTCTACTCTTACACCCACAGAGGAACTGTCTGTAACTGAGGAGAAAAAATCAGATGTTGGAGTTTTTGTTCAGGTGGAACCAGGTGCCACAGCATCAGATCAGAGAACCTCCGAAAACCAGAACATCTCTGAAGCCCAGTTTGAACCCAGGAGCGAAGAGGCCACCAGAGACACAAGGCCAACATCTGAGTCCACAGAAGAAAAACTGGTGCCCCCTGTTGGAGCAACTGAGAGTAGCAATAATCTGCTGCCCTGTGACACAGCAGCTCCAGGATCAAAAGTTGGACCTGGGTCAATCACGGACTCACCATCTGTCCAAGAGAGCGGCAGCCACCCTGCTCCTTCTGAAGTTGCATCTACTTCTCCGTCAAGGAGGGGTCAAAAAGTGAAACCCAAACCCAACTTGGCAAAGACATCTAGAACTGTGCGCTCTAAACCTCAAACCACAGAAGACCCTGTCAAACGCACGGGGCCTGTGGAGAAACCCTCCAGCCCAACTGCAAGGCCTGAATCCACTGACAACATAATGCCAGAAGTAGAAGCACAGCCAACCTTCAGCACCACTGTTACCGGAAAACCAAGCGAAATTAAAAGTGCTGACACTGCTTTGGATTCAGTACCACCATTGGAATTATGTTCTGCTCAAGAACCCAAAGAGGGATTACCTTCAACTGGGGGCCAAAGGACAGATGGTGGAAGCTCTGAGGGCCCAGAACAAAGTCTACCTCAAAGAAGGCAACGCTTTCCCAAGGTCAAACCCAAGCCCAGTTTGGGACCATCCAGTAGAACGATGCTGACAAAACTGCGAGGAAATGATAGCAGTGAAACCCCAGAGCGGCGGCATATGGACATTTCTCCAAATGTAACACCAGAACAACAGCGTGTGGACAATAACGATGGAAAGACAGAAATGAACTTGACATCAACACATTGTTCATTGGATACAGAACTTCTCAGCTCAACAAGGTTGGGTTCTGCTGAGTCAGAGAAGTCACCAGACGATACAAATGAAAAGGGTACGTGCTCCGATGGTGTTGTCATAGCGACGTCTTCGGTTGCTGGGAGTCAGTCTGTGTTGCCAGACTCGGTACTTGAAAATAAGAGCAATGAAAATCCCGCAGTTGAAGAGGAATTCCCAGACGACAAGCTGGAGACTGGACCTACGTCACGATTGGACCCCAAACAGGACATGTCCACTGGGGCTACAGAGGTGAATACCCAATCAAGAGATCATCCAGCAGCAATTTCTGATGTCCAGTCTTCAGGAGATGGGTCCACAGTTAGATCTACACTCACTACTGATACACAGTCCACATCAGACCCAAAAGGAAGCAATCAGCAACCACGTTCAGAGGCACAAAGTCAAGAAGCAGTTGCTCAAAGGTAAGACAAGAATCATATTTTGCCGATTCTGTTCTCATAAAGATGCAGCAAGTGGATATTGCTGTCATGTCTTTACATTTAAATCTTTTCTCCTCATAGCACCACTGATACGGAGTCCGAGTCAACTGAGTCTTCAAAGCCCTCAAGGAAAGCTCCTCAGACTCGTAGAGGCCGGCTTGTTAAACCCAAACCCAATCTGGGACGCAGCAGTCGACCTCCACAACCTCATCAAGTCCAGGACACAAAACAAGCAGAAGAAGGTTTGACACCTTTTCAAAACAAAAGTTTGGTTACCTCAAAGAATGCTAACCAGATATTCAGGATTACTGTGATTCATGGCTGTGCAGTGCCTTGGCTGATCAGTAATGGTTTTGTTTCTCCACAGAGTCTGCTGCGAGCTCAGAGGGTGTGGATGCTTCGGTCTCCCACAAACCTGTGTCTGAACTCCCACCTTACATTCAGGAACCGGCAGGGGGAGCTCTTGAACAATGTAGTAACCAAAATCCCCCTTCAAAAGATGCAGAGTCCTCCTCTGGCACCTTGACCCAAGTCACTGAACAACATGACTCTCCTCCAAATGTTGCTGCATCCTCTCTTGACTATGTGACGCAAGCACCGGACAGTTATACTCAGGTAAGATAAAGATCAGTTTATGCAGAAGGAGGCATGTCATGTGAGCATTACATGTGTGATGCTAGCGTCTTTTTGTGTTGAAATTCCTTGTTAATATTGGCCTTGAACAGATATGTAGCAACATGCTAATGATGCAGATCGGTATTGCTTCACCATGTGACAAACCAATAAGGTAGATGTAACTAGGGCTGCAACTAATGATAAGTTTTCATCGTTGATAAATCTGTTGATTTTTTTTCTCAATCAATCAGTTAGTTGTCTGGTCTATAAGACGCCAGAAAATGGTGAGAAATATTGATTTCAATTCCCAGAATCAATTCACGTCCAGCTTCAGACACTTGAAGAGGTAGTTGCACAAATGCAAACTAGACCGAACCACCTGAACTTCACAGTTAAATTGTATAAATATGTTATTTATTGTAGGCTAACAATATCCACTTGTATGCAGTTGATGCAGTAAAATAACATCCATTTTAAAATGTTAATATTAACAGAGGTGGTAATGATGAATGAATGAACTTGATCTGTCATAATTACCCAGAAACACTCCACCAAGTCATTGCACTAACAAACACAACTTTTTCCAAGGCTGTGTTGCAATTATGGTCACATTTAAGGATTAATGTTCAAGTGTGTCTCTCTGATTCTCTTCACAACCCCAGGATGCATCAGCATCCAGTGCAGGAGAGGCCCAAAGCTACTCATCTTTCATCTTTCCAGACAGTGAGTAAATCAGGTTTTACCTTCAACTCACATCAGTTGATTTTGTGCCGTGAATCGCATGCAGCGCGAGCAAACCGTGGCTGTGGGCTAAAAACTTCTCTCTCACGTCTATTCTCAGTGCTGTCAGAGCAGGCGCCCTCAGATCCGGAGGAACCGTTTTTCATCCTCTCTTTGACCGAGATCCCGGTCTGCCCGCCGAGGGAGGTGGAGGACGGCGTGGCTGAGCCCCCCTCTTATCTGCCTGCAACAGATGCATCAAAACCACCAGCGAGGTTAGCGCTTGGCCTTTATCAGCTGGTCGTGCAGGCGGGGATTTAGTTTTGTTCAGTGTCTGATTATACATCTTTCACCCCTCAGCAGTGCTCCTGGAGAGGGTTTGGCAGCGGCGGGTGATGGGCAGGACCCAGCTGCACGTGTAGTAAGTGAAGTTGTAAGGAAGCACTTGTAGCTACAATATGACACAACGTCTGTGTTTGTCTCACTTTTTCTTTTTCTCACCCACAGCAGGGCTCGATAATGGAGAATCCAGTGGACCCAGATGGTAGAGTGATTCATTATTCTGTCATTTATTTAAAGTCATGATTAATGTCATGTCCGTTAAAGTAAATGAGGATTGTTTGTCTTTATGGAACAGAGAGTATTGCAGTCCAGCCATCCAAATTACCAGAGACTGCAGAGAATAACGATGAGACTGAATGTCCTCCATCAAAACAGAGACTAAGAGGCACTAG
>JBCAUF010000052.1:14338466-14352041 GCA_038406115.1 Haemulon aurolineatum | reverse complement strand
TAAGCTTTCACCAGGATGATAATGCATGTCTTTTGATGGATATGTAACTGGATATTATGCACTGAGTAAAGAGACATGGAGAAGGGGGTGAGAGCAAACAGGCCTCATATAAAAATGCAGGGCTGTAGAACAAAGAGAAAGTAATACTAGAAATGCTTTAAATGTTAATTATATAAAATGGGCTGTAACTTTCATTTTTGGCACCATTTTATGCTATTTCACTTTTATTCCATCCAAGTGTGTAGTTTGTCTAATTAATTGTTCACTCATTTAACTGACGCCCATATTCAGTAGGTTAGATGAAAACAATAACATTGGTAACAGGCTTTGTTTCAGCGCTCTGACTTTACTTTCATTTTCTCTCCCTGGACTGCAGGTGGAAATTCCCTCAAATAACGAAACTACCGTGTCAAATGGTCAGGAAGCCTGTCAATCACCTGAAATCTTTAGTGGAAAAACACAGTGTGTAGGTGTCGACCGAGCCATGCTCCTGCTGCCAGCTGGGCGGCGAGGACAAAGCAATCACACTAAGCTACGCTAACGTGCTACTGACGCTGTTAGCAATATGGCGGCCTCCATGCTCAACCATTCTGACCTTTGCAAGACATCCCGATGTGAAGTCTACGACGTTGTCATGTGAGCTTTTTTGAGCCCTGCTCACCTTTAAGGAAGCCCGTCTATGTCTCCTAATTTTATAGGTTTGATATCTTCCATTACCAACGTGTAGGAGTCAGTCGGAGCTCATCTAGGTGAAAGGTCATTGGGTTTTTCATCTCAAAACTACCCGCTGAAGGCACATTTCCATGTTCCAAGCATTACTAAACCAGTAAAGTGGCATTTTAGGCTTTCCCAGTGTGCTACAGCTGTAGTACATTACATATGTATACACATATACACTCAAAATAATTGTTTTACTTCCTCAAATTAAAACCAGATGTTATAAGTAATCTGAATGTATGTTTCGTGAGAGCTTTCTACTGACGAGGGAGAAATGAAAAGGAAAACAAAAGTTCCAAAATGTGGAAGTTAGACCTGTCATCCTGTGTGAACTACCTGAACAGGTGCAAAACTATTAATAGGCTAATTATGGAAGTAAGTTAATGCAACTACAATATCAAAAACTTCTTCCTACACCCAAGCACTTTTCAAACCTTGAGTGCACCAAACTGAAATTCAATAAATTTACAAGGATTTCCAGCACTCGTGTCAGTCCTGGTGTTTGGGAGAGGGGGTGGGAGGAGGAGGAGGGGGGCTGCTGTTATGTTTTCATCCGCGTGGTCTATGCACGTGCAGGAGCTGTCTGAAGGTCACCTGAGAACAGAGGGTGTACAGCATGCATTGGGAACGACAGCTAACGTTACGGTTGTTTTCAGAGAGCTTTACCTAAAACATCGGCGGTCCTGTGCCGGGCTATGAAGCAGGCGTCGTCCCCGTAGCACATCCCTTTCTTCAGGATCCCCTTACGAAAGTCTTTACCGAAGCCATAGCTGGCACTGATCAGGCTGTAGTCCCGACCGTCGGTCTGAGAGAGTCCGCCCAGGACAGCCCTGGCTACCAGTCTGCCATAAGACAGTACAGATAACATCCCCTAACGAGGAGCAGCTCCGTCTTGTTTTGAGCACACACACGCCGTCCTCCCTCCCTCTCTACCCGCCTGTTCGTGAGGCTACTTCTCAGGAGCGATCCCCGGCTGGGTCTTTATCCGTCCATCCGCTTCCGTGAAATAGTAACGTGCGCCCCCTCCGCAAATGCTAACTAGCATAAAAAAAAACACCACCACCGTCCGTCCTGACTGGTTGACGTCCCGGCTTATGTCTCTGGTGTGCGTTTCATGAGCGCAGTTCCTCCGCTGGGCTCTCTTCTTACCGACATGTTTTCACTGTGTACCGGAGAGAAAAGCCTGCGAGTACATACGGGGGTTTGACCGTTTACAATCCTGACGTCACGGCTAACCGACATCATCCAATGACAGAGCAGCGCTGACAGGCCTGCTGTTCCCAGACCAGCCGACAGAGGTCTCGGGCAGGGTCTCGCGCTGCTGGGATGGATGGATCCATTGAACTCAACTGTATCCGTCTCTGCGCAGTTTATGAATGTTCACTTGTTTTATACAGCTGGATGTAACGGTTGATCTTTGCCCGTTGCCACAGTTTGGTACATTTGTATTAATCCTAAAATTTGAATTTAAAGAGAGCTTCAGAGAGTACAAACCCACAGAATATTCACATACGTCCGTTTTATAACAATTAAAAATGCCCTCTGTGTGGTAAAACACAGCTCAAGCTAGTTGGTGTCTCCAAGTCATACATTATCGACTTCTTTGAGTAAAACACACCTAAAAAAACATATTTTTTTGTTTTGTTGGTGTTTTCCTGGCTTCACGATGCCTCATGGCACCTGTACCAACAATGTGTCTGCACCTCCGTGCCCTAGAGGGTTACAAAACGAGCGCACCCCATGTAGACGAAACCACCAAACCACCCCGAGCAGCGGAGAACCCATTACAGAGCGGAGAGGGAGAGAGGACGGCAGCGCATTTCCACCGAATTAACATCGAATCAAACAATTAAAGCATCGTTTCACGGTAAGAAGTAATTTAGTTCTACTTAATTATGATGTGTGTGTGGGTTTGTTCGACAAGAGAATAAAGCTGCTATTTATTTTCTAGTAATATTTTTCCGTTAGCGGTATCGTTTAACTAGGCGGACGGGCATGATGCGATGGTTCCCCTGTGTTATTCTCCGCTTTAAAAATAAAACCACATCATCATTGTTTATTCGTGGTAGTCATGGCTGACATGTTTTTGCAATTAATTGATGTATTGATTAAGGATTATTATACACCGCTGATAGCTATATGTTTTTTAAAGGTTGCAGATACAAGGTTATTTTTTTTTTTTTAATTTACATCGCAGGATTGTCTAACGAAAAGCTGGTTGTATTGAATAAGGCTATTTTCTGCTTCATGGCTATGGAGGAATATAAATGGGAATCTACATAGTACTCCTTTATTGCTCAGTATTAAATTAAAAGCTAACGCTATGCTTTTTGTAGTATGTCATCCTGTAGAAAAAGCTGGAGAGGTAATGTTTGTTTTTGTAGTGCTTAATGTTTTTAATAATTAAGAAACGCTTTTTTCTTTAGGGACAAGATGTGGAGGTTTTGGGAGGTGGCTCTTGTGTCCCTCCTTGTTGTGTCTCTCCTGAACACTGAGTCAACATGGGCTAAAAAAGGTGGTGGCAGCAGCGGCGGCAGGAAAACCTCTTCTATCGGCAGCAAAACACAATCAAAACCATCCAACTCTAAGCCACAGACTCCCAGTCGAACCAACAATCCATATCCTTCTGGTGGAAGTTACCCTTATCCAGGCACAGGCAACTCTAATCCAGGAGGATATCCCAGACAAAATCCAGCAAGTAACCCAGGAGTGGGTAGTAACCCTAACCAGTATCCTGGTAGAGCCAATCCTGGAGGTTATCCAAACCAGAACCCTGCAGGTGGATACCCAGCAGCAGGTGGTTATCCAAACCAGAACCCTGCAGGTGGATACCCAGCAGCAGGTGGCTATCCCAACCAATATCCAGGCAGAGCTGGTACCAACCAAGGAGGATATCCTAACCAGAACCCTGCAGGAGGCTACCCAGCTGCAGGAGGGTATCCTAATCAGTATCCAGCTGCTGGAGGCTACCCAGCAGCTGGTGGCTATCCAAACCAATATCCAGGCAGAGGAGGATATCCGAACCAGTACCCTGCAGCAGGAGGCTATCCAGCTGCAGGAGGTTATCCTAACCAAAGGCCCCCTTACCAGTACCCAGGAGCAGGTGGTTACCCAGCAGCAGGTGGTTACCCAGCAGGAGGTGGTTATGGCAATACAGGTTGGGGTCAGCCTGGATATGCAGGGGGTTACCCCGGTGGAGTGGGTGGTGGTTATTTCAACAGGAACCCACAGAATAAGATCCTGAGTCCTGGATTTGGTGGAGGAGGCTACGGATATGGACATGGATATGGTAGTCATGGGATGGGAGGGTCTCCTTTCTCTCGTTCTGTGCATAGTATGGGATATCAGCCCAAATCTACAAATTTCGCCAAAAAAGCTATGGTTGCAGCAGGCGTTGGTGCTGTGGCTGGAATGGCCGTTGGATATGGACTCGGGCGTTTCCCTCGACCCCATTTCAATTTCCGCAACCCGGAAGAAGAGTACTACTACAACAACTACATGTACCGCCGTTATGGCACCCAGTCCACAGATGAAAAGGACTATGGCCGTGATTACGTCTACAATCCCCCTCCACGGGCAGAGACCTACGAGAACTTCATGGCCCGCTGTATGAACAGGACTGATCTTCTGAAAGATCAGGGCAGCAGCTCTACCACGCCTAAAAGTCAGGGAGGAGGCGATGAAGATGATGACACCGTCAGCATTGAGGAGATTGGATACCCAGCCCTAATTGAGCAACTAAAGTCCAGAAAGTGTGTTGAGCAGTACATGAAATACTCTGAGAGATTCCTGGAGAAACGAAGAGCTGAACAACAGACCCAGTTTAATCGCGGCGGCCCACTGAGTTACGGGGTGATTCAGCTTTTCACTTCCCTTATGGTGCTACTGTCCAGCATGCTCCTTCTTCAGTGAGAACCAATCCCCAAACGGGATTTCCATGCCCTCCATTATATCTGCACGTCTACATACTACTAATGTATATTATCTCCATAGCGCAAACCACAGCTGTAAACTTGCAAGCTCTTTGGGTGATATTTAGTCATCATTTACTATCGCTGGTGAAAACTTGCAAAAGGTAACGCAATGTCATAGTGTACGAAAGCAGTCAATCTTAAGAGGCAGCAGGCATTTTAAATTTTTTACAGTTAGATCATCGGTTTTGTGTTGTAAAAGCTGTGAGTCTTTCTGTTGAGTTTTTCGAGAATTAATGAGCACTTTTCCACATTATTGAGCACTGAATGCATAGAACAGAGATCCAGGTTACTTATGTTCTTTTTTTCATCTCAGTTTATTATGACAACAGATCTGCTACTGTGTAAAATAGGAATGTTGAAAACATTGAGAGTTTTATATATACAAACACACCCAGCTAACATCATTACATCATTCATCCTCTCCACCTGTACTGGACAAACAGATAGATTTTTCAATTGGTTAGATATGCTTATTCAAAATGAGAAGAGCCAGTGTTCCCCTATTAAATTTAGATAAGTGTCCTCTAAGTATACAGAGAGTAGTCATATTCAGTTGAGGACTGATTGTCACTTTGTTTTAACCTTCAAAGAAATTTTAACTTCAACCCTTTAAAAAATATGGGAATAAAGTGAGGGATAACCCCTACACCCAAACATGCTAAAAGAAGCAAATAAAATCTATTTTCTCTTTTGGGCAAGTAATTAATTGAGAGCCACAATGTGGTTTATAGTTTGCTTCAATTGATGGGATGGTGATATTAACACTTGAGCCTAATGGTGTTTAAATTTAGCAAAATCAATTTCCTGTTAACCACTATTACATCAAACTTCCCATATCCCTGGGGCCAAATAGTTTAATATCCCACAATAATCAGTATGACAGAATAGCCCTACTCCTTCTCAGGTTCATGATACTAACACATTATTTGTTTGATCTGCTGCCTGTAAAATCCTTGGTTGCATGTAATAGCCCTTGACAGTAGGGGTGCATCAGTGGATAGACATGTACCCCTTTGATATGCAGCAAATGTCAAAAGTGATGTAATCGCGTCGCTCCCTTGCCTGCAGCTACTGAGAACAGTAAGTGCATCTGTTGATGATATGGCGCCTGATGCTTTTAGTCTGTGTCATGCTAGCTTTGTGAATGCTGGGGTTTGTATTCGGTATTGCACCAATAAGATCCACAACAATTCAAGACTTAAATCCTGAATACTGGCATCCGGACGCTATATCTGCTTAATTTCTATATTTCGGCCTTACTCATCACAGACAGTCACGTAATGTCAAGTGTATCATCAGTCAGACAGGATTAACACTGGAAGTAGAGGCACTGGCTTTGGCTTAAATGGCCTGGAAACTGAATGCTGCTGTCGAGGTTAGATTTGTTCCCTTGTTCATTGCCGACCCTGGATTCTTGTTCATGTTTCCAGTAAGAGTCTGACTTCCCAGACTTTGCAGACAGTTTTTCCAGGTTTGAACCAGTCAGTGCATTTCGACGTCTTACTCGCACCACCTGAATCTTCAGTGGAGCACAGTGAGATAGTCAAAAGTCAGGTGTTGGTGGGTCTGTAAATATCTGTGTTTGCTTTCACTGAACTCCAGCCTCCCCTGGCTTTCATTGTGTGTATCTCTGCAGGAATGAATATCTTGTTCTCCTTTTCCTTAAGGGTCACTTTGACTTTTAACTCCCAATAGGTTTGTTGGGTTGTGTATAGTGAGGTTTCTTTGTGCATTCCTTCTTTGTTTTTGTGATTATTTTACGATTCCAGCTTGTTTTCTTTTATTGTTGTCAGTCCTTTCTTTTCCTCTGGGTTTTGTATCGTTGCACTTTATATCTGTCTTTTGAAAAACACAAATCAAATTTGAAGGCTGTCAATGATTTTCAAGGGATTTTCTTTCAAGTAAATATTTATTTCAAAGGAAAACTGTCGCTGTTCAGTCTTTCAGTCTGCTATTTTGATGGAGTAACGAGAGATGTTGTATACAGTTAAGTCTGGTGTTGGTACATTCACACACACAATATTTAGTGTGTAATAACTCATAAGTAAAGTAAAAACTATTAAGTCAAGTGTAATACTAACTATCCAAAGTATACTGTGCAGTATAACGGGAAGTGATTTTATAGTGTTGGGCCTTTAGTTTGCAGCCACTCTTTCTTCACTTTTCTCCTTAATTCATTAAACCTCTAGTTAATTTGTTTTCATACTCCTCACTGTTCATATTTGTAGATTCTGGCAAAATGTTGTCAATCAATTTTGAAATTACAGTTTCACATTTTCATACTATCTAAAGTGCACTTATGTCCCTTTAGGTGTCATTGAGCTCATATTGGGAATACATCTGTGTGAATCTTATGGTTAGGACCTGCAATTGTAAACACTTTTGGTTACTCATCAAATAATATGACTAATACAGTTTGTCATGGATGTTTATGTGTTAAATAAAATACTTAACAAAATACATTTTTTCTTTTTAATTATTTTTCACAAATACTGTCTCCTCCTCATAATCTCCTTTAAATGAATTCACTGTTTAAACACTGACATACATGTGTAGAGTAAAGCGAATGAAACAAGGATAACGAAACTGAAGTTAATCTGCTGTTATGGATCACTTGGAATTAGGAAACTGACTATTTTATGCAAACAGTTAAGGTTGAAAATAGCTGCAATGACGACATAATCTATGGAATGGTTTAGTTAATTTTAAATCCATTGTTTTTAGTAATTTTTCAAGTAAAACTTCAACCAGTTGATGGTACCAGCTTCTAGGAGAATGGGAGAACGGGATAATTTTAATGATAAGACTTTGATAAACATAGTCACCCTTTATTTAACAATAAAGGACGGGAAAGCTGACTTTCAGAAGAGCCTTTATTTCATTAGATTTGATGATTGATCACATTCCCAGTAATCATATATCAAAAGGCTGTTATCCAGGCTGCTATGAGGAAAGACACCACGGGTCCCAGTGTGAGAAAGATGTTAGTCATGGGTGCAGGTCCAGGTGCAGCCGCATTAACAAAGGCTCTCCTTGGAGACTGGTTCTGATACCCTTGGTGCTCGTTGTGGTAAAGCCGTTGATCGTGCTCAGAGGAGGCTGTCTTATGGCCACTATGACTCCCAGACTTGTGCTTCAGCTTACCCAGGAACCCCAGCCCGTACCCGGTGCCCGTGCCTCCCAGCATCCCGGCTGCTGCTGCTGCTCCCGCCCTTTTCAGGGCCTGCTTGGAAAGGCCTCGGCCCTGGGAAGGAGGCGCTTTGCTGTCATCATCTTTTCCTCGACTCTTGCCCCAACGCTTACCATATGCGTACTGGGCACCTGGGCACAGAGCTGCCATTAGCAACAGCCAAACCCACAGTGAGAGAAGTTTCTGCTGGCCAGTCATTACTGCAGAGCAGCTGCCTGAAAAAACACACCTCCATGTATAAAAAAGTGAAAGGTGAAGACCAAGGGTGAGTAAGCTGAAGCATCATTTTACTTGAATTACCAAAGCTGAAAATATCAAAATAATACTGATTTGTGTGTTTAGTTTTGCACATTACATTTGCTCATTTGAGAGACAGAGAGGGCGGAGTCCGTGAAGTCTGTTGGCCCTCGTTCAAACTGGCATTAAAGCTTTTGATTTTGCTCACTGAACATCCAAAGTCACATGCTCACCAGCACTAACACAACAGACATCCAGAACTATCCACACGCTCTGTCAACACTGGGATTAGCAGGCCATTATGTGCGTGATGTCTATTTCTCGCTTTCATGATGCATTTGTTTTCCTCGGCTCTGATAAAAGGTATACTGAGTATTGTACTCCATATTTCCATAGTTTGTTAACAATGCACATTAATGATGTAAATATGCAACTGTATGCATCATTGCAATGCATCTGGGAGAAGATTACAATACAACTTAAAACACGCAGGTAGAATGTTTTAATACCATTTTAATGGCGACTTTGCAAGGAATAATGTAAAGATTTTAAAAATATTTAGTTAATTGTTGTTTTACCTTTCTGATCGTTCACTCTGAGAAGTGGTGATGCTGGAGCGGCCGTCCTTTGTCAAACCACAACACTTACAGTCTGGCAGAGCAGCATTTTGGTGTCATTTCCACACCAACATCCACTCAACAAAGCCAACACGGCTCCTCCCCATAACAAACCCTGCTATGCTATTGGTTCAAGATCAATAATACAGTACATGTTGAATGATGTTTGCTGATGGTGGCATTTCACATACAGTGAGTTTTCTCCCATTATTCACCAAATGCAAAGGCTAGGGCTATTTTCTATCACAGGACTGCTTGTTTGTACTTCCTTTTGGTCATTAAAAGCTCACGTGTTTATATGATTCTCATGTTCAGGTTCGGGAAATTACTGGTTTGTCTCCTTAGCTACAGTATAAGCCTTCTATAGCTGGAAAGATGGCCTGTAAAAAGAGGGAGACAGTAAAGCACAAAAAGAGTTATTGTTTTTAGATAGTTTATAGTGAATCAGGTTTAGTGAGGAAGAATATTCCCTTTTTAGGATTCATTTGCACATCATATGTGCAATTACAACCAGAAATTTGAACTCTGTGATTAGACTCTGCTTAGACAGAGGGTTTCTATCAGTTGTCTGCCATTAAGGAATGCATAAAGACCACCAAATCCCAATAATAACTTCATTTCAGATCATTACACAATTTGTTCCTCAGCCAGTCAACAAGTATTGCACCTTTGCATCTGAATGACATTGGAGTTTATTGCACCATAAAATCTATGTGAAATCCAGAACTGTATGGTTTCCAAAGTCTGAGAAACTGAGTCACATTTGTGTTTTCATGAGTCATTTTTGTATCTGCAGCAACAAAAATACAAAGTGCAACGAGACTTTCTGAAGAAACATTAAATCCATCCAATCCACATTTCCCGCAGCTAAAACAGAAAAGTTCCACAGAGTAGGCCCTCGAGCTCTACTGTTTGTGTGTGGTTTGCTTGCTGTTGCAGGTGCTGGCAAAAGTGAAAGCAGACAAGTTCCTCACCCACATCCCCACATGTGGATGAGGAACAATAGGTTTATCAAACCGAAGAGTCCCGGGATTCCGAGGTACTCTTTTTGCACACGAGAGCAGGTGACCAGGCCGTAGTAAACATCCTCCAACTTCTGTGGCTTATCCGGCGCGAGTCGTTGCTGTTTGCATTGTCATGAGATGCAGACAGGTATTTTAAGAGAGTGAAATGTGTCTAGGTCATATTTAGCAAAGGGGGGTGGGGACGCGCTATTTCATGCTGTAACAGTAGCCTTTGATGTTGCAAGGCTGGATATCCTTTCAGTGCCTCACACACACACAGATGTGATTAATATGAAGCTAAATTAATAAAGCCAGTCGGCGTTGTGTAACTTATCAACAAGGAAATCATTAATTTCTTTCTGAAATGTATGAGAGGCTTCACATGCAGTCATCATTAAACCTTCTAAGTTGCAACTGAAATACAGACGATATACTGTAGGCTATAAGTGGCGTTTTTGACATTTTTTTAATCAACATGAAGAAGACATGTTTGCTCACTACTCCTAATTACTCCTAATTACTCCTTTTTGCGAGGACATGATACATAAAACAGAAGACATTTAATTAAGTTATCATTACGTGAAGGTATTTATTGACTCCAGCAGGTTTTGGGTCAACATGATGATGACTGGGTATCACGTTTACACAAAAATCTGAAGAACTTAGAAACATAAATATTTTCTTTACAGTATAATACAGTAACAAAGTATTCTCATCGACCCAAGTTTCAATGTGAACGGTAAAATCCCTTGCTTGTGCTCAGTGTGGTTGGAATCACATGCTTTTAATTTTTGGGTGCACACACATGCTTATCTGGCAACGACGAGGGTTTTTTTACCGCATTTCTTCCAGTGAAAAAGGAAAACTGTCATGCAAAGGAACATTTCATACTGAAGTGATTTGGTGGATTCTGCACATTTCCCCACATAGAACAGTTTTACAGGAAAAATAAATACGGCCAGTTTGCATCAAAACGTGAGAAATGTCTAGTATGACCCAGTTTTTGTACTTTACACGGTGATTGAAATGATTTCAGAAGCTTGCAGCTGGAAGCACTACGCCACATTACTGGTCCACGTCCTTCTATAGAAACTAGATGACGTTCTCAAACAGCTGCATGGACGCCATTATATTTTCATCCTGTTGAGAAAGAAAATAGATGCAACCGAAAACGTTTCGTTTGTGCACAAAGCTGCATGAACTTTCTCGGCCACCATGTGGAAAAACTGATGATGGGCATACCTTTTGGCAGGTTTCTATGAATTCATCAATAGTCACCACTCCGTCTCTGTTCCGATCCATTTTCTGTAAAAAAAAAAAAAAAAAAAATCAGGCATGTGAAGGATGCAATAATCTAGATTCAGACGCCAAGGATCAGGCAGTGCTTTAGTAGTTGCAGACATGTCATACCTGGAAGAATCTCTCCACATGCTCAAAGGGGGAATCCTCTCGTACACTGGGTAGGGTATACCTGCCCATCATGTCATAAATGGAGGTCATTATCGCCATCATTTCCTGCAGGACACCAGACACATACGGTACATACAGCACTTTTGCAGACATAAAGACACTGCAGCAGATTTAGGCACGCTATCTCATAAATGAGAATCTGATTGTGTAATGCACCTCTTTAGTAATGTAGCCGTCTTTGTTGATGTCGTACAGGTTGAACGCCCATCGCAGCTTCTCCGTAACAGAGCCTCTAAGCAACACAGATAATCCAATCACAAAGTCCTGTAAAAGCAAGAGGAAGTGACATTTTATCTTATCTCATCTTATCTTATTTGATTTTTTATCTTTCTTTGAACAGAAAAGTGAACCCCCACCGCGCTCACCTCAAACCGGATGGAGCCGCTTCTGTCCATGTCAAATGCGTTGAACAGGAAATGTGCATATGTAGTTGCATCTGAGAACAAATAATGAATATGCAGCAATTGGCCTTGTTTAATTGCAACACACCTCCAGCCCCATTTATTTTATACTGAAAGTCTTTACTGAATTTACTCGTCTTTCAACTTTCTACACACAACTGAAAATGAATTCAGATACGAGCTTTGATGTAGGTTAACCAACTTAATTCTCATTGTTCAGACATAAAGTTGCTATTTATACCAGTAGCGAGATTTCCAAAGCGGTAATAACAGATCGAGTCAGGGCACAGTTTTATAAGCTCATATGGTGCCAGTTTGCATTATTTACATACAATACTATACCTCCTTGAGGGAAGAACTGCGAGTAAATGGTTTTGAAAGTTTCCTCATCCACAAGCCCACTGGGACACTCCTGTCGAAAAGAACAAAAAAACACACCTTTAAATCATTCAAGTCAGTGCTTATATTACTATCATAAAGAGATTGCTGGACAGAGGCTTAATCCCCTCTTAAGAAATAAGTTATATTCTGTCATTGAATCATACAGTGGAAATTCAGTTTCTGCATGCAGTGCAGGTCTATGACCATTAGAGGGCACTAAGAGAACGCTATCCAAAGGTTTCAGTAATTTCTCAGAAAAATCCTGACTGAGGCCTTTTGTGCTTGTGATCATGGAGAAAAGCAGACTGCCACCAAGAGCAGTGAAAGCACTTCTGTTATCTTCTAACAGGCCAGACTGGTGAGTCACATGCAAAATTTTCTTCCACCAGGCTTCAAGTGCTCGTTGTAAATACAGATTTTTATTGCATAAAAAACCTAACTATAATAAACTTCTAACTAAACCTTTTTTTCGTAGTCATTTTGACTTGTGACAGCAGGAAAAGCTTAAGTGGAACTAATAAGATTAGTTCTGCTTTTCCTGCTATGACATGTCAAAGTGTCTTATATCAGTGCCTGATTAGTTTACATCCGCTGTACTCTTTTTCTCCTGCTCTTTGATGTCAGTTTGCTACCTTTAATGGCACATTATAGTCACAAACTGTCGATACGCATAACCCCCATTTTGCAGTCAGCGAAAATGTGTACTAGGTCACTCCTGTGTTTGTGCTCGTGCAACTTTGTGTGTGATTTCAGGCATGTGCTCGTCAATGCATTGCTTTACAGCGTACAACTGGTCGACTGGTGCAAACTTTGACTTTTATAATATATAATATTTTAAAGTAGTCCTTCTCAACTTTGGTGTTAGTCAAGTAAAGTGCTCCCCCTGACTGAGCTGACTGTTTTCATACATTTTTGAAGCCTCTATAGAGTGACTGAAGCTCCTTCCTGGTGAACTGTGTCTGGGCCTGGAGCTGGTCGAGACCCTCCGGTTGGTGACGCACCATGGAGAGCTCGAGGTCGCTGTCACAGCTGTCTGTCGGTGTAAAACAGAGAAAACAAGGAGGGGCCGGAGGGGGCAGGAAAGAGGGGGGAGGAAGAAAGGAGGGAGGAAATAGCAGTAAGACGGGAAAGAAAGAAAAAAGAAAGGACGGGAGGGAGGAAAAAATGCTAGAAAATGAAAATAGATGGGAGGCAGAAAATTAAAATGACTGCACGGAACTCAAAATGCTCACCATCTTTACACAAACAAAAACGTACATTTGGAAACAAAAATGGAGAGGTTTAAGAAGGAAAGGCGAGACAAGGAAATGGGTGGCAGGTAAAAAGGGGTTAAGAGAACAAGTATTTGATTAAAAAATGACAAAAGAAGATGATTCAAAGGGAAAGTTGGGGAATTGTTTTGATAAAGAAGTTGGGAAAATATGAGTAAGAAGAACTTTGGAGAAAGAAGAATTATTGCTGTCAGAAAACAAGCAGATGTACAGTATAGCATAACTAGCAGGTAAGAGCAGTTTGTTAAGTAAAAAGGAACTCTAATTGTGGACACTTTGTCTGTGTCTGAAATACTCCCTCTTTCACTCACAC
>JBCAUF010000052.1:14126528-14143239 GCA_038406115.1 Haemulon aurolineatum | reverse complement strand
ACTGTCCCTTTATGCCATCAGACACAATAAGTAAGCTGGCTAAACCCAAACAATTTTTATGCAGTGAGTGTGTTTTTCTTAATAAAAATATACTGATTTCAAGTGCTTTTTTTAAAAAGAAAATTATTAACATCTATAATATCTCCTGTACCAACTGGAAAATAAAATAAATACATTAATGTTACAAGTGACCAAATAAATGACCCATTCACAGTGAGACTGTCCTTCATTTATTTTCTTTAATAAATACATGTGATATACAATAATATAATAACTGTTGTTAATGTTTAACCACTTTTATTATTGTCAACACTGTTTCCATCACATATGAATCAGCCATTATCATTTTGCAGTTTTCACTTATACATTTCAGTTATTATGTAACACATTTACATTCCAGCTGAGAAAATAAGAGCCCTGAATCCCAGTGGTGACAGTGAGCAGCAACAGCTGTAATGTTGTTATGGGGTCATTATAGGCCATTGCTCTCTGGGTTGTGGGAAATTACTGAAAGTTATTAAGTAGGGCTGTTTGTCCCTGAGGTGTTACAGTCCTTTATTTGAACAACAGCTCATTCCTGATCCCCCGCTCCTGCTTGTTGCCACCTCTTATGAAAAGTCCTGGTGAACTATGCTTTTTATGTAGATTGAAATGGCTGAACGTTGAAATTTGAGGTTTGTCTATTGTCTATCTATCTATGTTTTGCTTGTAATTGTGGATATTTCCTTAACTAATAGTTTAGTCATTAGTAATTACTGTAGACATGACATATCATATCATTAATGGACATCAGTCACAGGAACCAGCTCTACAGTGCTAATGATTTACAAAAGTTCCTGATAAATAGGTACAGTAATAGTGCACATTTATGGCATACGGCAGTGGGAACAAAACACAAAGTAATGATTTCAGCATCTTCATGTTTTCATATTTCAGTTTCAAGTTTACAAAATCTGAATGATGACAATCTTTCAACATGACATCCGATGTCTTGTATCTTTGTTAATTCCATGAAATGACAATGGGATATAAATACATTGAACACAAGAGTCATTTCAGACTGAGGCACTTAGTTTTCAGGGTCATTAGCAACAATAAGTCAATGTTCTGTTGTCAAAGTTGCATGTTATGAAATTCATGAATGTTATTCCAACTTAATGAGAGAACAATTGGTGGCTGAGGCAGTTCCTGGTTCTTTGTTAATCTCTCATCTTGCACCATTGGTGTCAAGGTTCATACAGCCACAGTCTCTCTGCAAAATCAGAGGTGTGTTTATGTTTTTTTTTTATCTTAGTATCCTGCAGCATACGCCCACTTACGAGGATCTGATTTAGCGTGGAGTCCGTCATCATAACTAACCACTGCCTGCACCACAGCTCCCGTCGATTTGAGATACTCTGTCTCATGATTTTTTAACGTCAAACCATCCATGATTGCCTGTAAACAGAAGCTTATATGAAGATCTGGGAAAACTGATGGCATGCTGTTCATGTAAAATAATTCCACAAACAAATTCCTGTTGAGTGAAGGGTGTGAAAACAACTCCGGCAATAAGCAAGATATCAGAGAAAACCCTGAACCTATGATGTGCAGCCCAACACAAAACCAATGGAGGTGCCAACAGCACAGTGAGTGGCAACATCAAATACAAGTTGATAATGCAAGAATTCAAAACCACTTTGTTGAAAACATAATGAGCAGCAAATGATCAAATCAAGGGGTAGCTATTCAGCTTCTACCTTTAGGAAAGAGTATATCTACAGTATATATACCCGTGATTTAAAGCATCTCTACTACATGTAGCCTGCAAGGAAGTGGATGTTGTTTCTGTTTCTATTTATTGCCCCAAATAGTATATTTTCAAGATATTATATTATGATGTGCAAGCTGTACTCGGAGGGAACCTTACAAACTGTTGTCATCATAAAATGAGTCAGTATTTGCTTTTATTTTGTGATCAGAGGCAGCCACATATAAGATGATAAGACTATTTTTAGCCAGACCACATATTTAACTATTACCACACCAGTGCTGAAATATGTATCTCCTTGTTACTTTATACACACCCCTGAAGGTAAATATAATGAGCAGTGTGTCCCTGGTGTCGGTCATGACTGAGGTGTTAGCTGGACTTTTGTTTGAAGGATTGTCCCCCGACACCACACACCAACCTGCTATTAGTCACATATATCAGTATCGTTTGCTGTGTGTGACACTCACTTTGTCAAAGCCAGGCTCTGCGACTGTAGTGTTGGGACTCAGCTGGTTGTGAAGCCTCGGATCTGACACTGCTTTGTCCAGATCATAGTTGAAGTATAGCGTATTCAGAATCACCTGCAAAACAGCAAACATTTCAGCCAATGAAAATTTTAACAGCAAAGAAGTAACTAGCAATTGACTGTACAAAATAATTGTACATGTCAACACCAATATCACAGCAGTCCTTGAAATGGTCACAGTATATAATCTATAGGATCTGAATACAAGGACATTAATCATTAATTATTAAAACTTTGCATGACTATTTCACATGCCTGCACCATGCCTCTCTGTGAAACACTACATATAGGCTGGAGTCAAATGCAAGTGGATTGTGCAGGGAACGAGCATAGAAAGTGCAGGACTGTGACATGAGAATCCAGAGTTTGAGTCCAGTCCATGGTTTAGGCAGCAAAGAAGAAAAGAAAATATCTGTTCAATTTGTGAAATACTCTCAAAATTGAAAGATTAAAGATTTATAAGATTGACTCAATTTAAGGTTAGACAAAGACCATGATTTAGGCTGAATGTTGACAAAATGAACAAAAATTCAGCCTGTGAAATAGTCACAAAATCTAATGCTTGGAATTCATTTACATGGACACGAACGTGGACATGAAAGCTATACCAGCGTCTGAGTGTGGCTTGTGTCTTACCTGAGCGATAGAGGTAGTGATTTTGGTTCCGCCCGAGCCTCCGACCACCATCTTAACTTTGTTGCTTTTGTCAAAGAGGATGGTTGGACACATAGATGACATTGGCCTTTTTCCTTTTAAGACAATTTAATGGCAGTTTACGTTAACACGGTCAAATTAAAGTGTATATGCTTAATGTATTCAATACCTTTTGAGGTTTTCATGTTTCATTACCTCACAACTATGATTCAAAGCAAATTCATGATGACGTTTTTTTTTGTGTGTATGGATTTATAGAGACCTCTCTAAGTATCGTTATTATTTCTGGAAGTACTGTATAGTGTAGAGCAATGTAAGGATAGCAAAATTCAAATGCACGATTGTAATGGATTTTATGTAACATTATTTCTAACGTGCTGTTTCGGTTTTACAGTTTGTTCAATAAATCCAGTAAAGACTGAAAAATTATTCCAGCCTCTAGGCTACTGGACTCTGTTAGCTATCTATCTTCTCTGATAATTAAAAATCTAGGTGAGGAAAGAATTTTATTTTTGTAATTCATCACTTTGTAGAAATCTGTTTTCACTTTGATGTTAAAGGTCTTTTTCTGTTGATCAGTCTAAAAAAGTCCATGTTAAATCCACTGAGATTCAATGTTGTAAATCAGTTAATGATGAAATATTCACATTTTTAGCATCAGTGCACTAAAACATAATTTACTCCACAACATAATGTATAGTGTCCAGAAGGACAGGTTGACTTCTGCATGACCTTCAATTGTAAAGTCTACTGCTGAACAGCTAATTTACTCTATATCTTTTACTGCTTTCGAGAACCCTTATGTGTGTTTCCTGTGTGTGTGTGTGTGTATTAATGTGTGTTGGTCTTAATATTACCTGGCCTGATGAAGTTGTTCGGTGAAGGAGGCACTCCAAAGCCGTTTGTGATTAACGGGGAGCTGAAGTCGTCCATCTCGTTGTTGAGAAGTATCCCTGTTGATGCTGACATGACTTTGGAGCCCAAACTGCAGGGAAACAGTCATCATTCACATATCAGGGAGGTTAGAGGCACAAGACTGATTAACTAGCATTAGTAAGGATGAAAGGTCAGTTATGGTCCCATACTGTTGGTTGATGGTGCTGGTGGCGGCCACAGCGCTTCCATCCGCTGCTACCACGGAGAGGTGTGAGGTCCCATGGTTCTCAGGCAGGAAAAACTCTGGCTCGTAGTAGTTCATGTGATGTGTTGTATCATCTGTGATCTTTCCACGGAGGGCATCGGCAAAGTGATCTGACGTCATGTTTTGCAGGAGCTTTGGAAGAGAAAGTACAGAGGAAATTTGAAGTTTTTTTCTCCTCTTTTGGCATAAAGAATATTGTGATTCCCTGGAAACTAAAATGAGCACTTTAACTGTTAAATAATTTTGAGCAGAGACTGTCGCCTTACATCTGTGATGTTGAGAAACGCTGGATCTCCAAGCAAGGTCCTCTTTGCATAAGCGAAACGGAAAGCCTCCACGATGCGATGGTAGGTTAGGACCTTTTTCTCCGTGCTCGACACGCTATCTGAGGTGAAGTTGTACCCTGCAGGAAATATAACGACCATCAGCAAGCCAATTTGAACCACAGCCTCACTCATCTGTCTTCATTCAAATAGCTGTCCAGGTAGGAGACAGCCAAAATGGACCTGACCCGGCCAGTTCCTGTGTTTTTATTTAGTCTAAAAGCTGCTGTGACCAGACCATGGGTGTTAAGCCTGAGCTGACAGCCACAGAGGGAAACGGGAGGCAGGCTGAGGGAACCGGAGAGTTCTGGTTTAATGGGTTTCAGCTGTCGGACAGAGGCAGGAGTCACAGTAAATCAGCAGGATGAAAGTTTTGGGCAGTCGCTGAAATGTGTGCGTGAAGCCTCCACCACTCGACTGTGTCCAATTAGAGGTAAATTGGTGAGATTAGTGTTAGTGTGTGAGGCAGGGGGGCGCAGTGAGTGGGTGGCCAGTCAGAGGAAGGAAAAGGTTGACAGAGATTAATTACTTTAGAAGGAAGTTTCTCATCCAATCCTCAGAGGCGGACACTGTCACTGTACTGAAAAGCAGCAGAGAGACAGTGTCTTCGACATGGACAGACTTTCTGCAATGACCAGCCAGCACAGAGAAAGTTAAATCAGATTATGGTGTACATGGAAATTGTGAAGTATGATTATATGATGAAATGATTTGATTTGCAGCACGCTGAATTTTGCTGCTCAGCAGTTATCTCTGGTATCTTAATTATTTCAATCAAAAGAAAGCCATACAGGGTCAGGGATAGAGAGTCACTCCCTGAATGAATTTAACTTTATTCTCTATACTGGAGGAGGTTAAATGTGAACTTTGTATTGCTTTAGTGGTTTGTTGCTTTATAACTTGATGAGGCACAATATGTCAGTGTCAACAATCGTCATTCGTACAAAACAATGTGTTTGTCAGTCTCTTCCAAAGAGAGCCATGTGACTGTTCTGATTTATCTGTGGTAAAAGGAATAGCATAACATTTTGGGAAATTCACTTTCTTGCAAATGTTACTGTCATTATTTTGATGATTAGATTAGGATACAGGTAATTTATATAGTTCATCCTGTAGCAGAAATGAATCTGACTTCCACAGACTAGCCTTTTTTTACTACTTGTATTAATATCTGCCAACAGTATGAAATAACTATTGTTGATATTCATATCATTTCTAGCCTACTGTTGGACAGGGATAGACTGATGATTTTCTTTTTTCATTCAAAATTTGTGAGAGGCTACTGGACCAACTGCATTATTATCCTCATGCAAGAGTCACAATATCTTTTTTGTGATTTTTCTTTCCAAAACCTATTTATGCATGCAGCGTATTTGTGATTAAGCCAATAAAACCCACTGCATCACAGTTACACTTACATCTTTGTGCAAAAACGGATAGTAAATTGTGTCTTGACAGCACAATGTAACATTAGGTCAGAGAAACAATATAACAGGCATTATACTCTAATGCCCTTCTTTGGCGAGAGGCCTGCATGAATGTCTGTATCTAATTTCAGTTTTTTTCTCCATAATTCTTGATACATTTCACCCAAAACCAGACATTTCAAACAGTTGGTAGCAATAGATGACAGGCCAGGGGATCAATTAATTCATTAAAGGGCAGGTTTATAATTTTTCAAGTCTGGCACACGAGTCATACAGGCAATTAAAAGATCCTTTTCTACTGTGCTTTGTCTATAAATGATAGCGGACAATATCCACAATCATCGTTCTGAAGATTTGTTCAAAAGTACCTAATGTACTTTCAGTGTACAGATCACATTAAAAGAGCATTAGGAGGGGATCTCCTAAGGCCACATCAAATAATGGTCGTACGAGCATCTGACTACTGTACTTCAAGATGGACCTCCTTACTACCTTTGGGATATCATCTGGAAACATAATATTACAAATATTTGTACCACACTTTGGGGCAATCCATGAATTAAAAGTTCTGGACCAAAGTGGTGGACCTACTGACTAATAGACTGAATGACTAGGTGCAATCCGCACAGATTAAAAAATGTTTGTTAAGGTTGGGGAGGTGATGGTTGAAAGACACAAATACAGACTGTTCAATGGAAGCTGAGGATCGTGCAACAATGTGAGCATTACATGGTTATTCAAATGATATCTGTTGCAGTCATATATCATGTTTTATGATAAATTATATATTTATAGTAGTGCATGTTACCGCTTGGCAAAACACAGATAGATCTTCTAAATGTGGATCTGTGTTTTAGAAAGTAGTTCAAGACGGTCTTAGGTAACTTAAAGTCAGCAATTTTTTTTATTTTAAGAGCAGATTTACTGAACAGTAGATCAGCGTGGTGCTCACAGAGGAGTCCTTTCTGTGAGAGTGACTGGCAAAGTGAAGGCAGCTCACATTAAAGCACATTCTCTCCCACTCAGGGTGTTTTTGGACAAAGCATCAAGGCTTACCACTCAAGATGTTTAATATCAGCGAGAGCACAGGGCCGCTAGCGGGGGCATTGGGAACAGCCATGGTATACTCCCCCACATTCACCCTTAAAGGGTTCTCATCCAAGACAGCCACATAATCCTTCAGATCCTCCATTGTGATGATACCGCCTAAACACGGATTGACACATACACATGCTGTGAATGCACACTTGGAGAGAACTGGAAAGTCCTCCTTAAGATGAAAATTAGATGTGAGAGAAGAGCAGAGGAGCATGTTCATATATTTTCATTTTCGATATGTCCTCAAGTCTCTTCAGTGATAATGATAGTAGCAATAATGATAATAATGATAATGTGCTTCATTAATGTGACATTAATCTGCTCATAGGGTACAGGCACAGAATCTAATCTGCAGAAATAGCTGTTTGGGTGGAAAAATAAGTCTAGATTAGAGAGATTTTGCATTTGCATTTAGCAATTTCTCCACTATGAAAACTACAAAATTGGAAAACTGCCATTGCTACTATATGGCAGGATTGTTTGTCTTTTTGTTGGGTATCTGAAGTCTATTGAATTCAATATGGTAAGTGCAGCTTTCTTAATGTTATGACCTGAAGACAAACGGGGCAAACACAGAAAAGCAGCTTTTATATGAACAAAATTATAGGTGACTTTAGACTGGTTATACATGCATTGACTTAATTCAAATAAAACAACAAAAAAGGCATTACCTGCAGCCTGGATGTCTGTCACAAGATTCTGAGCCAATTCTCCCTCATAGAAAGCATTAGGACCATCCTCAGCTATTTTCCTATAAGTTGCTGCAAGCTTGGGAAAAGTGATGGTGTCATTTTCTTTAAGGATGTCACCATCTTTCCCACAAAACACTTCACTGAAAAAGAGAGGAAACAAATCATTTAAGATGGTGATGAACATGACATTCAAATAATCAGACACTGATTTTATGCTCCATAGGTTGAGACCTCTCACCACAGGGCCCGGTCATTGATGATTATTTTTCTTTTGCTGGACAGAGCAGAGGCAAGTGCCCTGCCCAACGGGAAACCCTTTTCTGCAAGATCAATGCTCGGCAGGAACAAGTCTCTCCAAGGCAGTTTGCCATGTCGTTGATGTGCCATCTCGTAACCTCGAATCTCTCCTGGCACAGCAATAGACAACCCTCCTACCAGCCATGGAAACCAAGGAAACAAAGACTTGTGTTACATGCACGACAGTGGGATTTGTTTTCTAAGACTCAAACTTTGTTGTGTTTTATGCCCGAGTTTAGAGTCTGACACAGCTGTCAAAGAATCTACAATCTAATCTCTCTTGGCTGTCACTATCACAAGGTCATCCTCTTTCATAATCATGTTAACTACAGCTTCCCACCACTTATTTCCATGTCTGATAGCACTGGTTAAACATTACCTCTCTGGGATAGATCCGTACTGTTCCCAAACATGTTTTCTGTCGCATTGCGTGGTGCCGTCTCCCTGGCATCAATGCTCTCTACTGCTCCTGTTTATGAGTCACAAATCAGAAAATGCATTCAGGATCCAGCTGATCAGGAATCCGAGTGGCTTCCTTGCGTCATTGGGGAAAGTAAACAAGCCTTTTGCGGCGATGGTGTATGTTAGAGTAAAGGTGTACCAGTTGTTGCGTTGTAGATGGTGAAGAAAAGTCCTCCTCCGATGCCCATACTGTGAGCATTCATGAGTCCAACACACAACAAAGCAGCAATAGAGGCATCTACTGCAGACCCCCCTTTCAACAGGATGTCTCTGTGGTGAAATTAATTAAAACACACCAAGGGAGGGAAGGGGTGGAGGATTAGTTTTTACACTTAAGATCTTAAGACCCTGTGTTGGCAAAGACATAAATAAATCAAATAAAGCAGGTTGACAGGGATTTGCACGTATGCATAAATCCTGTGTGTGAGTATGTTTACGGCAGAGCAGCAGTGTCTGTCCTAGAGGATGTTTCCATGCATGGGCTCTCACCTGCCGACCTCTGAACACGGCCCGGCATCTGCTGCCACAGCTGCCTTCAAGTACACCTGCTCACGCGGAGGCTTCCTGGACCCCACGCCGTAGAAGACACCCACGAAAGTGCTGACGGATGCCACCAGCAGCAACGCTAGCGCTGCGATTATTGTCTTCTGGACCATATCTACGGTTCAGGAACAATAGATAGTTTTATCTAATGCCTGTCAAGAGAAAAGCATTATGTGAATTTTAAAAATTTCTAAAAATGCCAAGTGCTGCACAGAAACAAACAAAACCAACTATGTACTCAAATCTGAAGAATTAGACAGGGTTTATGATTTAGAAATTGCACATGCTTTGTATATCAGTACAGGTTAATATTGCATCATCAGCAGAATCAATAAGTATCTGCAAATTTGAATCATGATACCTCACATGAAGGTTTAAACCTACAATTCAGACTGACATTGAAATATGAATTAAAATATGAATATCCAACTAATCAACATGAAAAGCCTCTTCTACTGTAGACTGGTCGGGTATTATTTAGTTGAGATTAAAAAAAGTAGATGGAATTGATGGAAGAAAAAACAACAATATCCAAAACACCCCGATGACAAAAATGAGTACAGGCATTAATCTATGCAACATTATTGTCAATGTCATTGATGTCTGGCATGAGCAGTTCAGGAAGGCTCCTGGCAAGGCTGAAGCTTGACATCAAAGTTGTGTCTGTGTGTTCATTTACACTATAAAAGCAGTTACGGGTGGATAATGTGGCATGGAAGTAAGTAATTTACAGCAAAGATTAACAGAAAAAGAAAATCAAAGTTAGTTAAGGGACTTGCAGGCACGCACACACAGCTGTACTGTCAAAGACAATACCAACTGAGAGGAAAGGGGGAAAATGTTACACTCAAACATGTCACATCAAATGGCTTGAAAGAGTGTTAACTTTGAGCTCCTACAACATTATGAGAACAACAAGGGACAGTTTACAAGATCTTTATTCTGCAGATTTTTCTTCCTGGCGCCTACATTACCCACACTACAACTTGACAGCTGCTAATGTAGCCTCCAGTTGTTAGCCTCATGCAGAGATGAGGAGCAGCTGCAGAGGTTTGGTAAACTCACTTCTTTCTAATCCCACAGAAGCAGATTTTTTTTCATTTTCAAACTCTTCGAGCTCCAACCGACGCTGACTCGAGTGACATCACTTGAGGCAATTCATCAGATTTTGCACAGCTCCAAAAAGCAACACAACTTTTTCACATAGATTAAACTATATCGTATCAAAGCTGATCTCTTGCCAATAGGTCAGCGATATTGCTCCAACCACACTTGTTGTGCTCCCTGACCGACGATAAGTCTCTGTCACTAGTTACATCCTTGAAACCTTACTGTGTGACAAGCTACAGAGGATGTTTACTTTTAGACATCCCCACCAGAATTATTATCATTATTATTATCAATGAATGGAGACTGAAAAAAACACTTCACTCCTCTGTCACGCAAAAATTGAAACCTCGTGAATTAAATGCTCTGGTAGCCAATTAACCTCTAAACTGCTGTGTTAAAGTAACACAGGCACAGTTTTGTATGTGGAATGATCTGACTGTGAGTCAGTGCACCTCCTTGACTGTGCTTTCAGCAGTCAATAAAAATAATAATAAAGCCTTGAGTATCTCAGCTTAATACCTCCCATTCGCTCCAAATCTTAAAGCCTACTGTCACGCAGATTCTTTGGTCTGCCAAAGGAATGGAACCAGATTATGTAACAGCCAAGTGAAGTGATATCGTTGCACAGCACAAGAGCTGCCGCTGAAAAATGCAGCACACCAATCGTTTGTTCAAAATTGTCCGATGACTTCACATGCTGAAGCAGAAAGTCGCTTCGACAATTAGATGCTAAAAGGAAAAATTTTGTGACGTGGAACGACGACATGTGGAGGAATTTGAATCGAAATCCTCGTCTTTGATTTGAATTCAACATTGCACCACCTGCTTGAGCGAGATGAACCTCTGAAGAACAATGTTCTCTTACCTTGATTTCTCTCGGGGCCTCAGCAACAGGCTGCTCGCTGTATACGTTTGCCACCGACTGCAGCAGTTGATAGGTAATGGGCTCACTGCGGCTCTCAATATGTAACTATGACAAAGTCATTAAACTTTAACCCATCCCATCATAAAACACCTACCTTATGTTAAAGAGGGGAGGAAAAAAATGCAGACAGAGACAGAAGAGACAACTTGAGACGGCGTTCAAGTTATCACTGAAATAATTAGTCATCTGTACTCAATCTTCACTTCACTTTCTAAAATACCACACAGCAATTGCGTGACCCTGAAACTGAGAGGAAACTACGATTCACTGGATGAATAGTTCTTTATCTCAGTTGTATTTTAACTTATCTTCAACAAATATTAACCAACAGTAGTCTCCGTTTGCTGGTGGGTCATTTCTAATAGATGATATATGACTCTATACATTCACAAAATTATAAAGTAGGGACCTGTCTTGCAGCTCTGATGCAACGCAGCTCTAGAATAAATATTGTTTTTGGCATGGCTCAAAAGACCTTTGATTTTAAAGTTTTAAATAAAGTGCCTCCTCACCGGGAAAACGAAGGCTTTCGGGGCTGCGAGGGAGAAGATCACATCTGCCACGAGGGGAGGAAAGAACACTGAGAACAACCCGCGGGGGAACAGTGTGACAGGGTGCAGAGCTGGATGAGAACAGTTAAATACGCAACCAGGCCATTAGGTGGAGGGCAGCAGGGACAGGACAGACTCCCAACTTTGACTCGGTGGGCCCCAGGCCAACTATGCCCGTAACAGAGGTTATCTTGAGTAACCACCAATAAAATGGTTCAAAGAGAAAATGGGCAAACAAACCAAAATGTAACGTGATTAAGCTCCAGATGGCTTGAAGAATGTTTAGATTACAAATTAAAAGGTTTTTGATGAGTTCATAATGACATAATGGTGGAGCAAAATCTTTCCACTTGCCAAATTCAATTAATTAAATCTGTATCATTGTTCAATTTTAGCTTCCAATACACAAAAAATACCTTTAACACTTTTAATAGAAAATGACAGCACCATCCAAATAGTCATCTATTTTTTCAGTCATTTGGCCCCTGCAGCGGACATTTAGTTACAGCTGTGATAACACCAACACTTAATGTTTGTGTTTGGACAGCTGTAGCCCATCAGCTGTACTAAATATCCATAGTTAGTTAGAGAGCTCCATTTCAAACAGGAACGATCATCTTGAAAATGTTGGGTATAATATGGGTGACCACCATCCTTGTGTTTTCATTTAAATGTCAAATCGACGGCTCGTGTTTTTGAGGAATTCACAAGACTGAGACTCGTGAATATGAGCAGGCCAACACAGCCACAACTACCACGAAACGTCAAAGGAAAAAAAAGGTTTGTTTGGTTACTTTAATGAAAAAGTTTCGATACAGAATATATTGTCTGTACATGAAAATATGTTGGAGCTCATAATCATTTCGTCGTTGACATAAAGTGACATCCTGAGCTGAGCATTTGGCTCTGTGCTGAGGACTCCAGCGGCCTCATGACTCTGGATTCTACTGAAGTCTTCCTTTATTCAGTGAACGCAGAAAAAAATAATATCCTCTGTTTTTGTATAATGTTTTTACATCAATTTGCTTTCCTGTGCATAATGAAGCATAATGAAAAAATCCTCAAATCATCATCTACTAGCCTACCACTGACAGCGCAGCTTTAGCTTTGTGTTTTTCTTCAACATAATTTTTGCCCATTCTTCCTCTCTTGTAAATGTAATTACTGTGGGTATATCAGTAATGCTGTTCATACCAGAGCCTGATTTTTACAACACATCGGTGCTGTTGTGGTGTTACAACAGTTAGCCCAAAATCCCTACCTCCATGACACTGCAGTGTTATTCTCCCCCTGTCCTTGATTAACCTTGAATTTAAATAGTTGTAAACCCATAAACCACAGAGTCCCACAGGTGTCCAGTGAGAAGCAGAGCAGGGTGAGGATGAGCGGCCAAGGGGGTCAAAGTAAGTATCATGAAACATACTGTGCATCTGGTCCTGGAGTGTCCTTCTGGCGGTCAACTCTGACCCCTCCTGCACCGAAAACATCCCGGAGTCCATTGATTCTGTCAAGGTCAGGTCTGCATTGTGGCAGCTCACAGGGAGGTGCTTTAAACTTCTTAAACGTCCCCTTGTGTGTCTCTTTCTACTGAACTTGAGCATCACTCTGGGAAAGATCGGTCGGGACTGTTCAGTGCTATCACAGCAAGTCAGCATGAAACATTTCACGTCACTTTTAGGCTACAGCGCCTTGAGCAGGCAGAGAAGGCACCAGTTTTATCTACTAGAAAGACCTCCTCGTGACACATAACTCCCAGATTGGACGTGACTCTCTCTCAAAAACAGAATAATACGTTGCCTTGAAATGCCCTCCAGAGAGACTTGTGCATTTTCTGATCTGACACCCTCATCAGCAGGACATTTGTTAGCATTTGTTACCACTACAAGTGTTGGAGGAAGTTTTGATCTGATGATGCTGATATATGTGGTCAGAATTGTGCACTAAAACACCTTGGCTATAAAATGGTTTGTGGTATAGAGAGGCAAAGTCACAGATCTTCTGGTAGACCACCATGGGACCTTATTTCAGAAAAATATATGTATTATATTATACTGTATTATAATTTTCTGATCTCGTTTGAGTTGTGTGTTGTGATTTTCACCTCTTTTAAAACTTTTCCCTTCATTCTGTGCCAAACTAACAAACATGTTGCTCTCTTTAGCGTATGTTGTGCCAGATGTGAGCTGTGGTTTCACTCAAAACTAAAGGGTGGTTTATTATATCTACGACAAGCTACAACTTTATTAACTGGGAAAATTGTCGTTTAAATTGACAAATGTCATACATGTAATTCATGGCACAATTTAAACACTATCAAAAAAAGATTTGCTTCTCGCCATTGACCACGATTTATATCTATTCCAAAATAAGGTCCCATGGCGTCCGCCGGAAGGAACATGACTTTGCTTCTCTAAAGCAAGGACTTTGTTAAGGTTGGGGAGGAGATCATGGTTGTGATTCAAAGAGACCAAAAGTGACGGTTAATAAGAAATGGGAAGCAAACAGCACTCGCCAGTGTCAAAATTTTCCATTTTGTTGACCCAAAGTCGTTTTCAAACATTTCCTCTTTGCTCCTTGCTCTTTGACCAATGTGAGTCGTACTTCCTCAAGCCAATAAAGGGCTTTGTCACGTAACATAAACATGAGAGCTACAAGGTGTTTGACAGAGGCAAATACCAAAAAACAAACATGGTACAAATTAGCACAAACCTTGCTGTGTTGAAAATGCTGTTTTTTTTTTTCTTCGATTCCGGTGAAAGGGAAATCTGCTATCTGCTCAAATCCTGTGTCAGAAAAAAAAAAAAAAAAAAAGATCCCAGTCAATCCAGGAGATCATCGGTCGTGTGGTGGGCAGTGAAATCCTGAAATCCCTAAACCCAGAAAGAGCCATTGAGAGCCATTAGACTTTAGTACCAGCATGACGGGGGATGAACCAGGCGCCGGGGAACCACGATATTACTCTGTTCTGATGCATTAGAGTTCACCACTGTTTCCATGGCTTTGCATTTAGTCCGGGAGGTGATACAACTTAATACGCTCAATCACACCGGGGCTGTTCACTGATGTAAGAGGGTTGTTATGTTGCACAGGGCTGACAGTGGATTAGGTTTCCAAAGCTTGAGCTCTAACTCATCTCACATCCATACTGACCGGAGAGACACCGGCTCGCCACGTGCTTTCAGCTGGTTAACAATGTGCATCGTTGTCAGTGACTGTGAATGCAGTTCAAAGCTTGAAGTACCGTAGCTAGCAACACAAGCGGGTCATCTCACCGTGTAAAATCGCTTCCCTGATGTCACCGTTCCTGTCACTGGAGCAAATTCTCACGGAGCACTGTCTTGCAATCTTTTGGGTTTCATGAATTAACACAAATCAAGCCTTCGCTTATCCGGGTCATCCGTCTGTAGCACGTCATAGGTTCCTGGAGTTGTCGTCTTGCAGCAAAGACTAACTTAATGAAAACTGAAAAGGAGCGCTTCACCTTCACGCTCCTCATCTCTAACCACACCCAACAATGTAGTCTCAAGTTGGTTACACATTGGATCAGGAAAAACAAGATTTCCAGGAGTCAAATGTCTTGTGTTTGGTTTAGTACAAGTACAACCAAAACCAACACATGCCCCCAGCCACTGGAGTGACGGGAGGATCTCTGACCGCAGTTGACACAGCCTGTAAGATACAGTTGTGTTGAGTTTCTTTGCCAGTACAACTTGATTCCAGCTCCAGGCCTTAATCCGACCCAATGGGGATTCAAGCACATCGTTGTGATGACCTCGGAGTAGGACTCAACTTTCAATCGTGTCTTACTGATAAGTTGTGAAGGAGTGGCAGAGCAGGGAGGGCCCAAAATGCATACTTCAGCAGACCAGGGAAGTTCAATGAATAAAAGTGTTTAATAAGACAAAAATTTCCATCTACAGGGGCAAAATAAAGCAACGGGAGGTTCAGGACAAACAAACAGAAACAGAGGAATCCAGAGTTCCTGCGGCAAACAGGACAGAGCAATGAAACCACTACTCAAGACAAACTGACAAACTAACAAGTCAACAAAGACTAACCGGAAAACAGGACTGAAGTGCAAACACAGACGAGGGAACGAGAAACAGGTGGAGAGAGGGAGGAGGAGCACAGGAGAGCACAGATTGGTGGAGAAAGAGAAGGAGGCAGGGAAGGACAAACGAGACCACACCGGTGCAGGCAATCAAAAATAAGCAGGAACAAAGATCAGAAAATTAATCTATAACAGAAGAGAACAACTAGTACAAAATAAAACAGGTTAAAATAATGAACACAGTCATGAAGTCGCATTGAACTTTTTTTGTATTCGCTGTTAAAACAGCCACCATTGCCAGAGACTGATGTTTAATGTGCTCAGATGAGGTCCACAGCTTTCCTCTCTCTCACTCGCTCTCATATGACACCTGGAAACAACAGTGACAGGCAGCCAAACTTAATGCCCCACTACTTGAATAAATTATGTATTTCTGAGTTTGACCATTGTTAGAAACATTCAAGATAATATAAGTCCATAGTTCAACAAAATATCTTAAGTGCAGTCGTTACAAACATTTGAATGTAGTAATGTGACATGACTTCAACTGGACTTACATGAAACTAGTCCAAAGAGCGGTGTTTTATGCCCTCTCTGGTTGAAGTTTCAAGTCTGGTGCACTTGTAACCGCACCCAACAGTGACATCACTGCATACGGACACACCCTGAGGTACACCTCCACATCACCAGCTGCAGCAAGGTGGACAAATTAAACCACTTGAGGTCAGCCACTGTTTTGTTGCTCTTTAGAGACGGGCCACTTCTCATCCATTTGTTTCAAGCGGTTAGAGCCTCTCCAGCACTCAAACTTACAGGTCATGTTTTTCAGTGTCTGATTAAATCGGTCCACCAGCTCATCTGTCTGAGCTTGATCAATACTGTTCCTGATTTAATGGACACCCAAACCTTGAGCTCATGCAGTCTGCATAGCTGGTGGATGTGCTTTGGCTGGAGGCAGTTTTGCAAGTCAGACAGGGGGGGTTTTAGTATTATTGCTCGGCATCAGCAGGCTGCCCATCCTGCAGCATCTTACCAGTCATGAATGCACAGGACAGGACCGTCCATTGTCCCCCCCCTAAACCTCAAAAAAGTTGCACATGCAGAAGTCCTCCAAATTATTAAATATCTTGCTACCTCTTCACATCCACTCACAGTGGA
>JBCAUF010000052.1:13797550-13808506 GCA_038406115.1 Haemulon aurolineatum | reverse complement strand
GAGATGGTAAACACACAAAGTTTCTCAGCCATACCTGTCAGTGAATATACACCTTTATCTTTAGAGGAGTTTGGGTTTTGCATAACGGGAATAATTTGTCTCTTTTCAAACAAGAAAAAGATTGTCGTACCAAGGAATGCAAAGTCTTGAAGACAGCGCTGCTGATGAATCATCCCTATAATTTAAGTGTTGGTGAAAACAGATGTAACCCAAAGAATCATTGTCTGTCTCCATCCTGAATAATTCCTGGTTGTGCAGCTCCCTGAAGGCTGTCAGGAGCAGCTTCAAAAGGCGTTTGGCCATCAAGGGAGTTTCCACCGGTTTCATTCTCATCTTCCTGTTGCTCTTGTTGTTGTTGTTGTTGTTGTTGTTGTTGTTGTTGCATGTGGGACAGTGAGCATTCCACAGAGGGAGCAGCTTTGCAGTTAGAAGGGACACTCATTAATATTTAAATCAAACAAAAAAAATCATCTTTTTTTTCACGGGTAATCTGCCAACTTGTGAGTGGAGTTTGGAGGCTGCAAAAGAAACACCTGTGGAAGTTCAGGGGATTGCTGAAAAGGCCAGCGTTTGTGCAGAGCAGGAGGGCTGGCTATTTTTCTGGTGCGTTTATAAAAAAAAAAAAAAAGATGGAGCCACATTGGATCTGTGCCCAGTTAATGCAACCGCCGCACAGAACAAACGCTGTTTTGTATGCTCGCCTTGAAGAGCTCCTCGCGCTTGGTTTCAGGTCGGGAATTGGTTCGCCTGAAAGTTGCTGACTCCCATTTGAAAGTTGAGAAGAATCTCCCCCACCCTGCATCCGTGCGGATATTGTTTGTGACCTGTGTGTCCTCTTTATTTTTTCCCTTCTATTCACTTTCCCGCGCTGCGTGAGAGGCTTGACTTACCGTGCTCGAGCGGGAAGGATGGGCTCTCGAGCGGCTACATTATGTTATCCGAGGCTCAGTCTCCCCCCCAGGTCCCTGCTTAGTGCTCAGAGAAGACCTGTTGTGTCGAGATACCAGCCTGCGTCGTGCTGTGCCGTGGCACGGCGGTGATCAGCCGTAATGTTTACCTGCTGCATTGCAGTCAAGGTCACGGGATTGCAGTGGCTCCAGCCCAGTTCTCGGGGCATCAGCTGAGACCTGTGTGCGAGGCGTGGAGGCGTCGAGTGTTTATTACACGCACAGACCAGCTTGTGTCTGCCATCTCACTCGCCACCCTTTTGAACTGCAGACTAAGATGGATGGGGAGGGATTTAGCCGTGGTTCTAAGTGATTCTCCCGCAGGGTGACGGTCAATCAGGCTTGAAGGGAAGTGTGTGTTGCTACAGAGATGATCAGTTCCCGTGAGTCTTCTTGGCAGTAGTGTGTCACCACATAAGCCCGTGGAGCTCTATTAGTGGAGGATGAAGGTTACACATTGTAAACCTAAACTTACAACATATCTGGAGACATCTGCTGTAGTGGGGCTCACGTGGTTGGCTGAGCAGATGCATACAAGCTGTTGGGTATAAGAGGGTCGAATATACATTCTGTCCCTCAAGACAGTGTCACCTATGTTAATATACCCGGGCTAACCTTCGCTGTCATTGCTGTCTGATGTCTGTTGTGTTCTTGCCGCAAATACAGATTTTAATTGTTTATCAGGGTCATTATCATTCAGTCACAGTCGGTGACGCCGGCAGTAGATCCATATTAGGGTAGCAGTAGGGTAATCAATCACAGTGTGTCGGGCAGCAACACTTGACACATGACATCTTAAAAATCCAAAACACGAAGGCCGTACACACAGCGCTCGGGCGCTTTGAAGCTTTTCAAAATTAGTTCCAAGAGGGAGCTTCAAGGAGAAATTTGCAGTGATCTCCAAATCACAGCGCTCTTTCATACAGTGCGGCATTACATCCGGCCAATCAGATTTGGGCAGCGGGAGCACTCGGCGGATCCAGAGAGCGGCTTTCATGAGCTGTCTCGCTCTCCAAAAAAGATCTGAAAGTTGGAAAGTTCACCAAAGACTTCTCTGCTGCGTTTTTCTGACATGTCTGCCACCACATAGCAGACAAGTCAGACAGCACAGATAAAAACTAACTATAGCAAGAAGCTCCATTTATTGAAATTCACAGAATAATAAAATGTTTTCTGCCGCTCTCGTCTCGAGCAAACTGTGCTTGGATTGCAAAAAAAAAAAAAAAAAAAAAATCCATTACCATACAACAATTTCAATCTGTGCTTTTAATCTGAAAGAATCGCCTGTTTAGCAATCAGGCCACGATTTAACCTGCACACATCCCAGCCCTGCACAGCCACGCAGGTGTCTTCAATAATTCTGGCTGATTAGACCTCTGCTCAGGTTCAAGTTGGGTGGAGCTGTAATTAGATTTACATGAGGGCACCAATGTGCTAATAAGAATTATATAAAAAAAGGAATTTTCTTTACTTCTAGCTCACTGTCTTGGTTCAGCAGGCAGCAGGGTTGCTGCCATATGACTCATAGCCTTCAGCTTTATAGTCGCACTGTCATGCTGTTATGTAATAGTGCCACACCTTAAAGACTTTTGGGATTTCGCATCGTCTTGTTGTACTGTTGTCTGGAATCAAATTGCATGCTCGTCCACAAAAATTGCATGAATCAATCATAATGTCATGTCAGAATATATTTTATTATGTCTTTATTCTTCATTAAGATATGCCGATCAATATACAGGACCAGTAACTACATGTTTGTCTTGACAAACCAAGCATCCTGTTCTGTAAACTGAAACGCTCTATCGTGTCAGGTTATCTATTATTAGAGCCATAGTTTGTCGTATTTTGTGACACGATGTGTTGAAACACAATTTATATGATACTCAGCTGCACAGGATCACACGACTGCCTGGTGCATCCCACAAGCTAATGTCTATTATCTGTAGGCTACAGCTTGAAAGTTTGATGCCTTTGATACTCCCGTCGCTTCAAAGGGAAGTAAATAAAGGGAAATCACGGCTGGTGGGTTATTGAGTTGACATGTTGTTCTGCCGTGTTTACTGCTCAGTCAAACGGGTGACAGAGAAGGATTTCCTCCGCAGTGACAGGCATGTTCTCCAAACTGTGTCGCTCCGTTTCTGTTTTTAGTTTTCCAGGGAAAAAAAGCCGGGGGAATGGCCCTTCAAGTGTGCCGCCGGAGAAAAACCTCTGTGTAGGCTGAGTCACAGCGGGTTGTTTTATACGTCAGGTTTCAATCTGGATTAAAACCCCCTGCTGAATAAGATAGGTCTCTTTGTGCTGTGCGTAATTAATGCGAGTCATGAATATTTTCTCATATTTCTCAAGGTGAGGAATTCTTTCAGATAAAGATAGACCCGTGGAAGCATGACTGGGGGAGAAAAATAACAAACTTCTTTGTCATCAGAATTGGAAATGCTTTGTTGCCCAAACTCATTTAGTTTTAGGACAGAATTTCCCTTAAGTATCATGAAATCAGCCAAAAGTACATAAGAAACACCTGGGCTGCACTGCATCTACAAAGGACTGACCATTTCACCATTTGCCTGCTTCATTTGAATGCAGAATATAGTTAATACTGAAACATTTTTGCAGTCTCTATCAACAGGAACTCTACATCCATAAAGGGTTTTATTTAATTTAAGTAGAAACCCAGTGAGAAAAGCTTTAAGTTTCCTCCAACTAATGCATATGCATAGATACATTTCTCCTTGTTAACCTCCTTCCTGTTGGTTAATTAACTAAATGATCATCAGCTGATGCCAAGAACAAGGTCAACTTCTGTTTTCTCCTGTTTGTGCAAAGGAAAGGATTAGATTGGGGCCTGGGAACAGGATGTATCAACATGTGTGGGTGTGTGTTTGGTAAATTGTGAGATTTGTTTGAATAATCGCCTGCAAGTCAAGTTCTTAGTAGCAAGTTCTGGTTTATTCTAATTATGTCAAATGATCTTGTCTAGATGCCAATATGCACTTGTAAACAGAGAAAGCTGTGAGGAAACACATTTTATTTGTAACATTTTTTAAGACCGGTTTATGTCTGCACACCTTTTTATTACTGTATTTATTTCTATTGGACATTTTCATCTATTATTTAACACTGTATGCCTGGTAGAAATACATAAACAAATCAAGTCCAAGAGATGAGAGTTTGTGCTGCTGAGACTGAGACTTAGGCTACAACATGCCATTTTTCTAAAAGCAACAGGAGCTTGATGGGGTCGCTTACAGCAGAATATAGTCAGTCAAAATCTGATTCTGGCACAATGCCTTTCTGTGTGGAGCCACAAAGAAATATTCACAAAATAAACACAGACAAGTGTGATTTATGTGAAAAGTATCTGTTGAAAAAAACCATTTGTAATTGTGAGAATCTACAGCGAGACACAGGCTGACCACGTGAACAGACTGCATTGCGCATACAGTAAGTTTAACTAACCACCGCGGCGTAAAGGTGTCGCAAGCAGAGTTTGAAACTTTTTGAATATCTCATTGTTTGCAGAGACGAGTGTTTCCCAGTTATGCACCGTGCCCCCCCCCTTGTCCGCATGATAAATGTAAACCAGCCAGAGTGTATTCCATAATAATCAAGTGTGTAAATAGACTGTGGCTGCAGCAAATCAACTCCACCTATAAACATGACAGATGGACCGAGAGGAGAGGCAACGATCCCCCACGCTCATTTTGGGGGGGAAACCGCACCGATGTGGCAGAAAATAGAACATTTTGACAAACAGAGTTCTGATTAAATTAGTGGTGCAGAAACACTGGCCGGGTGTGCTCCTCCAACCAGACTTTCTCCATCCATATCCTTGTTTTTGTAATCCTCTGATGATGCCTTACTGTTAGTCACAAATTCTGGCAATTTCATATGTGGATGACAGCATTTCATCATCTCATTTTAGATAGCTTCATCATTGATAGTCTTATCATTCACGAGTCAAAAGCCCTTGACTTTGGGGGTGAAGATGTTTATCTGAAGGCTCGAAATGCGCCGCATTGCACTGATTCTGGTTTGAAAAAAGAGAGAGACAGAGACACAAACTCTCTTGAACCTCCAATGTCTTTGTTCCGTTTCACTTTCAGATATTAAAAAAGGGACCTCAAGCAGCAGTATCAGGGTTTCCCGATACAAAAACACGATTGAGCTCCAATGCACACATGCAATCTGCATGATTGCGACACACAATCTACGAGATTACACGAGCGGCCACTCCTGGAAACTGATCTCTCTGAGCTCATGTACATGGAAGACATTAATAAGGCAATTGCGTTGAAAGACCACGCAGGCTATTCATGAGAAGTGTTTTAATAGCCCTGATATATCTAAATCAGACAGCTGCTGTCTGCACATAAATCTTCCTACTTCGATTGAACAATGCCTCCTCTTAATTGGCAGGGCAGTATGGGGGGAATATAATCACCTGCAGGTTGCATAATAAAAACCGCACACTGTTTGAATTCCCGAAAGGCAGACAGGCTGTGTGACTGATTGAACAGTTTAGGGATTTGCATCTTTAGGTTAAGATAAATATTGAGGTAAGGGGAGGGAAAATGTATGGGAACAGATCAGAGGTTGCTGGAGAAAAAAAGGCACAAACACCAAAAAGGGAAATAAAGAGTGAATTAGAGCCACTGAGACAGATGTAATGGCTTATCCAGACCGGAGTTTCACCATTGTTATTCATAGAATTGCATGCTTGGATTAGGAGAGGTTTCTCACCCACATAACATTCTCTTGGCCTGAAATTGGCACTTAATTCAATGACGGTGCAATGAGATCTGGTGTGATTAGAAAAAAAAAACAGCACTGGCACAGACTGGCAAGGAGCTGGACGGTATATAGGCATCTTTAGTTATTTTGAGAAAAAAATGAAAATAACACCCCTTAATACACTTTGTACTGAATCACTTCTTGCATTGTAAACTTGCATAGTTTTTATATGATAGATGTTTGTTTTTTTAATATTTGTTTTGGGGTTTTTTTTGAGAGCTAAGAGTGGAGACAGACAGGCAGCACTGAGAGACAAGAGGATTTAAACCTGGACCAGATTCAAACCCACGATACGGTTTCATGGTTTGTGCTTCAGCCCAGTGAGCCGCCAGTACACCATAATCTCTGTCTTCACACAGTTCCCTTTGAAATAAAAACACTGTTATTATCACCTGCTGAACTAAACAGGGTCCTACCGGAGTCCTCTGATAATGAATGCTGACTTGATGCATGTTTAATGATTATACCCTCCGACTAGCTCCTGGTGTATGATTGATGCTGCGACCTTAGACCCTGCAGCAACAAGCAGAGTCCACAGAGACGGAGTATGTATTATCGTGCAAAATATTAACGGATATGTATTGAAATTGTGAAGCAAAAGTACAGTTTGGCTAAATCCCACACTGGGATCACAGTGTTGGCTGCTGTATCTTAAAAAAAGAAAAGGAGAAACGAAAAGAAAAGAAAAGAAAAGAAAAAGAAAAGGTGTTTGGGATTATTATCCCTGCAGTTGTGCACCTCCACCTAACCAAACACCGTAAACCTGCCTCGCAGAAATAAATCTCAGCATCAATCAAACACGATGCTGCTTCTTTTTGAGAGGATGGATCAGTGTGCGAGTCAATCCGGAGAGCTACAAGACAGAGTCCGCAAAGCTCAAACACAACCAGATAATCTTCGCTGACCACAGGTCCTGGCAGAGCGTCTGATCCCCCTCCTCCTGAGGGCACCGATGGCCAGTGTCCTATCAGGAACAGTCCTCGTCCGGAGGCATGTTCCAGAGATAAGAGCCCCACAGGAGTGTGGGGACAATAAGCAGATCAAAGGTCTGGGAGGAGCTCAGTAAACACTGGACTCAATAATATTGAATTTGTTGAACAAACTCTGCATCTCAGAGAGAGCTTATTACACATGCAGAAGAATCTGAGGCTACACTGTACATAAACCAAATGAATCAGTCGATACCTTAACAAGAGCTTTGTAGATAGAGGAATTTCTGAACTTCCCCGGTACACATGCCTCTCTTTGTTAAAAATGATCAAACTGACATCCCGTCAACACTGCTCCTCCGTGCGAGACACTGACGTCAACACATGTGTGCAAAAAACGGCTTTGATTTTTTTTTTCTCCCAAAAGCATGAGATTAAATGAGTGCAAGTGGAAAAACCTGCATTAAGGGGGAGAAACATGTAACTGACGGGAAAAAAATACTGTTTATTTAGTCGTTAAACCAATGAGGTACAGCAGAGGAAGGCATGTCTACTCACAATGAGTGTGAGAGCAGAATTTCAATCCAAAGTGGGCCTGACTTTAGCAAAATATTTATACGCAAATAAGTAAATAAACTCTTGGCTTGGGAATGAACAGAGAAAACCATGCATAAATACATAAATGCATAAATTGTCTTGCAATAAATTAAATATAAACTTCCTAAAGTCATCTTCATATAAATAAGTGTTCAGCCTGAGGACTCAGCTCATTCAGAGCTGATACATTTCATTCATATTCCCGATGTAGAGTAACAATGTTACACTGCCACATCTGCTTTGCCCGTGCGTCTCCTGGTCAGACCGGCGCTGTCGGGATTTCCCGTCCTGTTCCACTGTGGTAATTGAAACTGTGCAGGTGTGATGCCCGGTGCACTGGGACTTCATTAGTAAAGAGAGAGATTTTACCTGACCCATTTTCAGCATACCCCGAGTGCTGCGGAGAGCTTTTTTGACACCCTAACTCGTGTTTTGACATAAAGAGGAAGGGTGATTAATTTATTGCCATGGCATGTGAATCCTTAGAGAGCGTCTGTGGGTCATTGGCAGACCTCTAGGAAGTCCTCACTCCGAGGCCAAGGTCAGAACGGCTGGTGATCAATCTTTAACATTCCTCCATTAAACACAGTCAACTTCACTCTACAGCTTTTTGCCCAAAGTATCCAATTGTCCTCAACGCAAATTTGATTCATTCATTAGACTGTTTTTTGTTTGTTTATTTTACCAAAAAAAATGTTATTACATGAAGAAGATACAGTTGGAAAAGAGAGAGCTTCACCGGTCCCGTCAAGCCGAGACAGGCAGATACGGATCTTTAAAAGATTGCCCCGCTGATAGATTAATGCAGACGAGCGCATGGAATTGTCTAGTTTGGAAATCACTTTGCTGTGAGCCGACTGTCCGCTCACTGGAAGGAAGCAGGCGGGCATGAGTGGAATATCAAGTGTCACACAGATGGCAATCATCGTTATGACTGCCGGATGTACAATGCACACAGTGATACTCATTAGGAATATTCTTTTCTAACGTGTTAAATATGTTGGGGGGGAAAATAGAAAACACATGAATGAGCAAATATAAATGTAAGAACATTTCAGTAATTGGATAAGAGTTACTGTTTACCACCTGCACACAGGAATAAACCAATTAACAATGACCTTGTGCTTGTTTGTTTAATTCATGTGCAGGTACAATAATGTATGCATGAATAACTCCTTTGTTTACAAGAACAATCTTGAACCAGATCTCAAAGAACATAAAATTTTTCACTCGATAATGATTTTGTCTTTGGTATGTACTCAGAACGCAATCAAATTACCTCTGAAATGAATCTGTTGTTTACCCGCACTAGTTAAAGGAAGTTGTTTCCTGAAAAACTTCACAGCTTGGAGACACACAACTCATTATCAAGAGAATACACACTGGCACTGCAGTGTTGCGTCAAATAAGTAGATTTTATTTGTTGTTCTTAAGAATATTTGCTTAATATGAGGAGGCTTGACAATTTATGACAATATGAAGTCTTCTGTGGGGAGAGAGAGCGTGTGTGACAGAAACCTTCAGGTGCCTGCGGGCTCACCAAGAGTATGATTAATTGTAGACTCTCTGAGTAGGGGAAAGTTGAGTTTATAGCCACCTTCAACACAAAGACGTGTGAACGTTATTTCCTCTCAGACACCTGCTGTCAACTGTGACCAAAGACTAGCGTTTTGACGCCAATGACTTGTTTTGGGAAGCGGTGATTATGATGCTGCTTCCTCTCCAATAGAATTGTCCCGGAGTCGTGTCCGATCCTTAATGAGTCTGGAGTCGACAACTGGCACAGACGTAATGGGTCATGAAAAGCTTATTTCACTCTGTGTCAACTAGGGAGGCAGATTTTGATTCATCCCAAATCTGCATACCCAATTTACATTTCAAAAGGAAGCAATCCTTTTAATTTCCATGAAATTGGGTGTCTATTAGAGGGTGACTTAGATACATGGGATACACGAGTCAGTCCAATAGGATTCTGACTCGGAGGACATCACACATGGGAAATAACCATGCAGATTATTGATGTGTTACCCTTCTCTCATCAGCTTTTTTTTTTTTTTTAACATTAAGGAACATTACCTTCCAAATCATCATTACCAATAGCTTAGCGGACAAATACATATTTAAAAACTGATCCTTAATACTGTCTTTTTTGCAACATCATAGCCAGCGGTTTCTGCAGAAGACTTGAAAGAAAACTTTCATGTTTTATTAGAAAATAATCATCCTTTTCTTATCAATCGTTTTCCAATTTGCACATTTTTGTATATCTAACCGTTTCTGCAAATGCCCTCCGTGGCTTGCTTGCAGCAGTATTGGCAGCAGAAGTGTTTAATGTGGTGATATGATATTGCCTTTTGCTTCTGTTGCTCTGGGATCAGAGTCAAAATTATGTAACTTCTTATTCTGCTCAGATGGATCATCCTCTGATCTTTCCGAGGCGAGACAGAAGTATTTTGTGACCCAATTCTCCAAATGCACAATTGAGTGCTTACATGGCGGATCTACGAATGTAGGTCAACATGGCAGTTTGTGGGTCAGTCCTGCTGAGGAGCTGGGCTGCAGGAAAGAGATGAGGAAATACTGCAAAATAAGAAATTGATAGCCCTGTGAATATACTGTTTGTTCTTATTACATATCATTTTTTCAGAATAACATCATCACAGTTGTTTATACTAGATCCATCCACTGCTGTTCCACTGAGGACTGAGACATATTCCTTTAACTTTGAACATTGACAATTTATAATATTTTTACTGGGTTATCTTGACTCACTCCTGTCTGTATGAAAGCTCAAAGACATCATTTCTCACATGAAATGACCTCTCATAAGAATTCCTCTTCCTCCCCTTGAGACACAGGCGGCGCAAATTTCCTCAAAGAGGCCACAGATTTAGGTTTGCCCGAGTGTCTCGTCTCTCATAAATAGTTCCCTCACCTCTGGCTCTGTTCCATCTGCTCTCGTCTTGCCTAAAAACAGTCTGCGCCCACCTCTTCTCTCCTGTTCTTATCCAAGATGTTCGAGAAAGTGTCAAAACAGCTTTTTGATTCTTTGAAGTCATACAATTTATTTCAGTGAGACATTTTGACGTTCCATACTACTGAAATATCCCTCTTTAAAGTTCATGGTGATCTACGTTTACCAGCTGAACCTTGACAATGCTTCGTATTAGGCTGCTTTCTGCTCCTGGTGCCATCACTCAACAGCCTTAAAGGAACAGTTATGCATTTTGAGAAATAACCTTAGTTAGATGAGAAAATCAACATCACTCTGATAACTGAACACTAATATAAAACTCAAGCAACGCAGCAAAGCATGAATAGCTATATGCACACCTGCTGCAGTTAACAAAACTGATCCAGGTATCTCCTGATTTTAGGTGGGCAGCTGGCATGGTTGTCTCACAATGAATTTAACAGTTGCACTCTGAGCTCTTGGTTTAGGATTGTTTACGAAGCATTTTCTGTGGTCACGAGACCACGTAGACTTTGTTCAGTCTGTCCCTGCTGAGCATAGCACTAGCTAGCATCTGTCTGGAGGCTGATGCCAAGAGACACAAACAGAGCTAATGAATTAGTGTGCATCATTTTCTGCTCTGTGTGCTGAAACTGACTATTAGACTGCATATCAGAGCTCTAAGCTTTAGTTAAAACATCAGCTACTGGCAGTTCTGTGTGATATCTGATACTTTTAG
>JBCAUF010000052.1:13769577-13779586 GCA_038406115.1 Haemulon aurolineatum | reverse complement strand
GCTGATTTGTGAGAGCCCAGATGAGACCAGAGCAGACAGCTGGAGAGAGAGGATCGCTGCCTCATACAGCGTGTCTGTATCAGATGAGAAGGCGGGGGTGGGGGGGGGTCACCCAGGATTCCCTTGAAGCTGCTCTCCAGGAAAGAAAAAAACAAAACTGAAGAAATGTCACAAGATTTCGTTTGTACCTCGTTTACCGGATAGGATCAGCTCGACACTGCTGCTGCTTTTTTTATCCTGTGTCATCGATTCGTGTTTTGTTTTGTTTTTTTGTTTTTTTTTCTCAAGAAGATTCCCAGACGAGGAAGAAAAGTGAGGCAGACTATGTCGAGAGCAGACAGTTTGAGAGAACAAGACGCGTTGTAGGAATCCGGGAAAACAAAAAGCGAGAAGCTCGTTTTATTGAAAGATTATATCTTCTTTGTTTTACAAGAAAAAAAAATAATTTTTAAATACTGACATGCTCCTGCATGACGCGAGACGCGGATAGGAGAATGACAAAGTAGCCTGTTTGCCTATTTGATTGCATCAAGATAATTAATACGAGCTAATTAATACCTGAAACGGACAACTGAGGCGTTAGAAATGCCCAAAACATCCCAGACAGGCTGCAGCTTTGCTCTTCGATCTATGACGTGAAACTTTTATGTGTCATTTTTGTGAAAAGGAATTGGCAATTTGCTCCATATCTCGCTTACACAGTAGGCTGCCACCGGCTATGCATTGAAACCAAAGGCGATTTTTACAAGCTTCATTCTTGGTGAAACGCGCAGAGACGGCGCACCGTGATCCCCCTCATATTCCAGCACTATCGAACATATCCAACGCGGCTTTAACTTTGCGGAGGGGTTTCCCCCCCTTGTTTCATTCGCTCGAGATTTTTTGCTTAAAGACACCAAGGGCAGTAGCAAAGGGTCTGTCTCAAACAACTCCGGAGAGCTAGGCTATATGAAGATCGCGACACAGTTGTTGGTTTTCCCTCGCAGAAATGCCAGTGCGTGCTGTGACCACCAGGTTCATGTACAAGGGACTTTGCACTATTCCAGATGTCCTCTCCTACCGGACCCCTGTTAACCTGCCTGAGGATGAGGTGGAAGGTGAGTCTCCCGGCTGCGGTTTCAAGTTTTGATTGTGGTGTTTTAAAGAGTCGTTGAGTCCAAAAGGCAGCTGTCCGCCTGGCACAACTAGTTCAGCACCCTGGAGAGCTCCAGGTGCTCCGGGTGTGCGCCTCTTGTCTTGATCCAGGCGTCTTGGCTGCACGCTGAAACTATGGAGAGCTTCATTTGTGCAGATTTTCTTAATTAGAGTTGTGGTTTAAATGTCTGTCTTCTTGCCTGGATATTGCTGCTTCTGATTTTTTGGCAATAAGACACAAAATTGACAGTCACACAAACAATTTTTTAACCTTTTGTACATCAATTACTGCAGTAAAATTGCCAATAATCCCTCATGCCTTTCCACCGCATACAGCACACAGCACATCCCAAGTCCTCCATTCATGGCACATTGTCATGAACTTATGAGCGGGCAACATCTGTATGGACAATAGATTTAACCTCCAGGTTAAATCTACTGCACATGTGAGACTGAACTGAGAGACAAGGCTGAAAAGTGAGGGGAGACGGGGCTTGAAATTTCCACATAAAGAAAGAGGAGAGTGAAGTGAATGAAAGGGCTGTGATGAATAGCAAAATTAACTGTAAAAATGTAGATTACAGTACCATTTCTAGAAAATCTATGGCAGATAAAACCCATTACTAAGATGGCAGATTGATTCATTTTGAGTCTTAAATTACATCCTCTCATCTCTTTCAGCTCTGTTGGATGTATTGCATTTCAGCGTTAATTAATAAAAACGGCCGTCAGTGGCACAATGTTGTACTGTACCTGGGCCATCTAAAAGATTCTTTGGAGCATTATTATCGCTCTTGCTGAAGTAACCATAGTGCATGGCTGTTGAAAACTGAGGTTTTTGTTTAGGCAAATGGTCCGCACAATGAGAAAAGCACAGCTGGCAGTGATTTGGAGCGAAGCCAGGCAGACTACAATAAGGAGATAACGCAGATCAGATTTGATATCACAAAGTCTTTTATGCAAAGGGAATTCCATTTCCCCTTCCTCTGTCTGCCTGTAGGTTGCCCGGGCCCACAAGTGGCTGCCTGCCCTTGCTTTGAGCCACTCAATTTGACATTGAAAATCTACTATCTCCAATGACAACATAAATTTAATTAAAAGGTTGGCCATGGAAACGCATGAATTGGAACAACGGTAAAAAGGCAAGTGTTGGCGATTTGCGAGGGAAGCTGCGCAGATGATGACGATACAGCTTTTAAGGTAATGGAGAAGTCCTTTCAAACCGCAGTTTACTAATTGAGAGCCATTAAATATTCAGAACGTAGCGAGACAGACCAGCCGAGCGTGAATGTATTTACCCTGGGAAGATTCACTGAGCACATAACACACTGCCACATTTACATGGCCTCACACCTCGGCAGTGCCCAGGGTAAACAGTGCTCTGAGCTCCACCAGCAGATGTTAAAGAGCACTTTTCTTGTAGTTTACTTGCTTGCAGCCCGGCTGAGGGTTTGAATCAGCAACCGCCCACTTACTGGCCCCCGTGCACAAGCCTTTACACTACAGCCGCTCCACCTTAACACACAGTGTGGGAGCTGCTTCTTCTGGTCTGTGAGCAGTGCTGCAGTCCAGTGCTCCTAAGTGAAAATTGCCTCTCTTTTTTTTTTTTTTTTTTTTTTTTTTTTTTTGCAGTGGTCTGAAATTCAGCCTATGAATATTGTTCAATCCACAAGATCTTTGATTACCGTGGGGCAGAAGGTCCCTGATTGCCCAACTCATGTGATTACTCTTCCTCATCATATTAATGATGATGGCTTTTCCCTCGTATGGTGTTTATATATATACACACACACAGACAAGGGGTTATTTGACATGTTTGGGATTATCTGAGAAGCAGTTCATAAACACATCACTGAACTGCAATATATTCATCTTTTGGAGATGACTGTACAAGTAAAGTGTCATTTTGACTTCATGAAATATGCCATGAAGACACAAAGCAGGAGCAGAATACCCTCATTAATATGCTATTCACACAGTCACAGTTACTGCTGTATATGTTATATATCATAGCCAGGGAAACTTAAAACCCAGATGAATAATTCTCAGTCATTAAATCCAGATGACTGCAGTTCAGATAATAATCAGGATTACTGTGGACTTATCATTATCCGATCACTATACCCTGTGGCTAATGACCATTTTCTTTATAATATATTAAGACTGTATTAGTTCTATATTTACTGTTACTACAATTTTTTACAGAAAGCGATAGTGAAATGTGATGGTCCAACTATAAAATATATTAGTTCTAAACCATAAAATGTAATACTGCTAGTAAAGATGTGTCTAAATTTTGGAAGTGCAGATCATAAAACCTTGACTTTATCTGAAAAGTGAGCATGAACCTCGGCGAGTTTTGTGATGATGTCAACAGGAATTTCTCTTGGTGACATTGTTGCAGAGACATGCATGACCACAATTTTCGAGTGCCCACCGACAAACGCCACGCACAAGGGCAAGAGAACCTTGCATCCTGTTCAAAGAGACAGTACATGACACTCCATGGACAGTACATGTCACATACTGGCCTTTGTAAAGAGATTAAAGAGTTGTGTTTAGTTTCAGCTTCAGGTGAAGAGACATTGTGCTTTTAAGCCATCTGTCAGTTACACAAAATAAATTACATATTTAATGTTGAATGTGTTGTATACTGCATCTAAGGATTTAAAGTTAGTGGTAGTGAATATGTGAAGTGAATATGATACAGGTGACAGTTTCTCAAATGGCCACTAGGTGCTGCAGTAAAATTTACTGTATTCAACTAATTGAGTCAAACTGAGTTCTTTGTTAAAGAATCAAGTTAAAAACTTTTTTTTCTCTACAAGGCATTAGGATGTCAGTGGATGACTTAATTCGCTATGGGTGTCTTAGCAGTTTTAAAAATTATCCCATCATGAAAGTTATAGAGGAAGACGAATGAACTGTAGGACGGAAAATAATAGGAAGACACTATCCATCATTTAAAAAGAGATTAATGATGCAGAATTATTTACTCTCGCGTTTAATGAGGATTTTCTTCCTTTTTAACAAATGCTTATGTGATTAGCATTAGTCAGTCGTAATTATAATAAATTGCCTCATGGATTTCGTTTTAAATGCATCAATTAATTGAATAATTGCGATTAACCAACAAAAACTGGATCATTCTTCCAGTCAGGACTCAATAAAGATGATCTGTAAATCTTTGTAATCCAGCCATCTCCTGATCTTTGTCATCTTTAATCTGATATTGTACTTGCATCACAATCAACTATATTGATCATAACTTAAGTGGACACGGGCTGCAGTATTTGGAGGATGCATTAGTGGTAGTAACGGCACTGAGTGTCAGAGACACTCGCAGTGAATGGAGAGACGATTGTTTATACTGGCTGAGCTTTAGGGAGTCTGATTAAGTACTCACAGCTCTTAATGGATCTGCGGTTTCCAGGGAATGTTTTTCGAACAGATGGTTGCCTAGGTGGGCAGGGTCAGTGCCGCGGCTTCTTGCCCTTTTCTTCGCCCTTGTGTCATCACGCAGTTGTCATAAACCCTGATATGTATTCAAGCCATTACTACTGCGCAAGCAATTGTACTACTGCATCTTATAAAACGGCTCATGTTTGAGCTTTTTAAATCTTTCATCAAAAATCTGACTAGTTTGAAGTGTAGTAATATCTGTTATTATGAATATTGGGCATTGGGTTGTCAGGTAGTTTCTCTTTTTTTCTCTCAGTAAAGGAAAAATGTTTTTTTTCCCCATTGCAAATAATATCTACATAAATACTACTTAGTGTTATCAGAGGAGTAATATGATTGTTATTTGCATCCATTTAACATTTTATGTGCATATTTACTCTGTGTTACACTCACTGAGCACTTTTCTAGAAATGTCTATGTGGACAGTGCTGTGCCAAGTGTCTCCCCGTTTAATGAGCACAATATTAAAACCAAGGTCCAGAGCCAAGTTCAGCTTATTATGCATGAACGACTGGGACAACTGAGTACATGATACATTGGCTGACATATATTAAAATGTCTCCATTTCCTTGGATAATTATGCTTAAATTTAAATAACGAAATGTCTAATCGTGTGACTAATGTACAGTATACATGAGAATAATGATGTTTTGGCACTTTAAACGTATTAAACAGAAATATTCTATTTGAGTGTGTAGACGTAGAGTAATTGCAAATTAACACCATCAGATATATAGTATTTTTAAGACACTGCAAATGAACCAATTTTATGACAAGACAGTGTATTAATTACCATGAAACACGCACCATAACTTACAGTAAACTGGCAGACACTTTAACTGCACATGTGCTAAAACTGATAAGACTCTCGTTTTATGGCTGAGCGCCCGTGACTTCCCCCGGCCGTTATACTCTTGGAGGTCTCCTCGAGCTTGTATCTCTCCTCGGTGCATCGCTGACAGAGGATGTGAATAGTATTTATAGATCACAGCCAGCAAGAGAATCCCCCCGACATCAGGCATTGTAGTGGAGCGTAGACCGACTTCCACTCTGTATGCAAAGCCGTCTTCTTTTGTGCATGCAAACGGGGTGTTTTTGCAGCGACATTGTGAACAAAAGTATATGAGTACTATAAATGTTACTGTATTATAGCTGTCAACTGTAAAATATACTGTATATTAAGATTGGGGTAATATTTGCCAGGATGGATTTACAGTGACTGCAGATTCTCTTTCTACTCTGCTTCCGAGAAATGTTGAATATAAAAAGTCAATATTTGCGTTTTATTTTGTTTTGGAATATTTTCATAGCAGTCCAGTAGCAACAAGGTTTAAAAAATTACAGTCAGGACACTTAATACTCCATCATCTGGGCTTTTTTTTTAACGTGGCTTCCTCCGTGGTTAAAGACAAATGCTTTGTCATTACCGCTGTAGCCGTCCAGAGAGATTCACAGTTTCAAACAACATCGTTTAGCGATATTATAAGATGTTAATTATGAGAATGTGTCCTTACTCTCCCCTTGTCAGATTGTCGACAACAGCCATGTTTCGCTCACATCATCGCTGAGAGTAGGGATACACCAAGACGCAAAGCAATTGTTAACTGATGAAAACTTGACTGGCTGTGGGGTAAAAAAAAAAGAAAAAAAAAAAGATGAAATCTACTATCATCCTTGAGAGGTGAGAAGAGCTGCAGGGCCACTAACCCTCAGGGATTCGGCATGCAGCTCCAGCAAATAGACTACAGTAAACTGAAGGGTTCACATACCAAAGCCACGCCTCTGTCTCATTGCAGAAAATTGAGCAGGAAACACCAGTTAACCTCGTGTTGCCAAAAACAGCATATTAATGGGCCTGGCTGCCTGTTTTGAACTTCTTTGTCATCTTATCACGAAAACCTGCGGAGATCTGGTCAGGAGAGGCAGTTTTATAGATAGAAAACAAAATAACAGCATCAAGAGATCAGTTGAAGTCAAATGAGTAATGAGTGTTTTGATTTGGTCGGGCAAAAACAACAGCAACTGCTTGTAAAATTCATGATGATTCCCCCCCTCCCCCTGAAAAAAGAGCAGGTCACGTAATTTAAACTAAGCCTGCCAAGAGCTGCAGGTAGTGGGAGTATTTCAAGTACTTTTAGACAGCAGGAGTTGTTTTAGCTGCAGGGCTCATGAGCGTGTCTTCGCTGTCTCTAGTGACTCTAGTGTGTGTGTGTGTGTGTGTTGTGTAAAGGTAATAATAGGAAGGCGCTTTAAATCTTGAGATGGAAAGAAAAGTGCAGTGTAAATGTGCAGAATCTGTGATGAAGGGGTGATTCATGTTTTTTGACTGTGTGCATTGGGCAATAAATCATTGTGCATCACATCACATCACATCAGGGTTCAACAGATCCAGTCAAGGTGTGTGAATGAGGTTTTCAGTATTTACAGTGGCTCAACTTCAAGAGCATCCAGGCGAGTTAAGCCATAGACTTGAAGCTACTGTTATTAGTCACTTAATTACAAATCTAGCAAGCTACAAAGCTATAAATCCCTGTTAGCCTGTTATTGATGTCAAATTTCTGCTCATGTATTTTGGGGGTTATATTCAGCTAAAAATATCAGTTGTAATTTGCATCCACATAATAGTGTTCTCCGCACTTGCTGCACAATTTTGCGGTGTTATTTTGACAGTGCTTTTTATTATATGTAGACCTATTTTTGCTCTGCTCAGAGGGCCTTAATGGAGCTTTCTCAGTTGTGGCGCAGTTTCTATTTTTGTGGCCTCTGGTTAATATGATTCACATGTCCCCCCCCTCCACCCCCGCCCCCCCGACTCCCATCCCTTTTCATTATCAGAAAGAAAGATGTCACGGGTGTCATGATACTGTTATTGATATAACCACTTGGGGATGGGAGGGGGTGATGCTCCTACTTGATAAAAAATAGTCTGATTCATCTCCCAGTGAATATTTCCATCCTCAAATCACCTCAATAAGCAGTCGCTTGATTGTGTCGATGAACTATGTTCTTGATTTCAGCAGCACACAGTATGACAATTAGGGCAATACTTTGTCATCTCTGGACTTGAAATTTGAGGTTGCTTTAAAAAACTGAACCTAATTGAAGATATCCAATTCCTTTATTTACATACCTTTCATCACAGCAGCCGGGGTCGCATCTTGGATTGGCACAAAAGATCCTGTTTGATCCCGAGCGGCAATTAGTGCAAAGACCTGAGTCTCCCGTGTGCATTGATATTCAGTTTCTGGATGTGACTGCACTATCTGCTGAATGATGGGCACAAGAAATTGTAACAACTGGATTCGGAACAACTGCATTTGACGTCTGAGTTTTAATAATGTAGTGACTGTTTTAAGGCAAAATCCATGGTGAATGGTGTCTCCTCTTCTGTTCATGCACGTACACATACAGCAGCGTCGGACTGAAGACTGCCTGTTGCTGTTCTCTTCTCCTCAGTTCCTGTGGAGGGAAGAGACCCCTTCATCTACCTCCTGCTGTATTAACTCTATTACCGTTTCCAATGTCGAGATCATTCACTGAAGGTGAAGAAGGATTTTAGCAGTGAACTGGACAGTCACTGTAGGGCTCTCTCAGCAGTGGTGCATGGTGCATGCCTTTCCTCAAGGATAACGCTGTTTGGTTCCTCGTTCAAGAGGCAGTCGCTGAAATCCCAACATTTTCAGGCATTTTGTCCAATTTATAGGAATCATACAGACAGTGGGTTCACTCAACACAGCTGGCATGTTATCCTCAATGGAAAAGGAAGGCTGCAGTGGCTATCAAGACTGCTACTTGAAAAGCTTGCAGTGGGTTAGCTTAATGTGAGGCTCATCACTATGTTCCCAGGGTCCAAATATAGATCATTCCCAGCAAATTCACAGAAACTTCCAGTTTGTCCAGTGATTAGGTACAGTAGAAAGCTAGCTTGATAAAGCCAGAGACACAGTAAATGTTGCAACTTTCTTATCTGAAATGAGAAATAAAAAAGGAAAATCAAGTCCCAGACAAACACAGAGATGGAAGCAGTCACACTGAGGGCCAGCAGCAAGCTAAATGCTCGCGACTTTAACGCTACACATGTCTCGCTTGAGATGGTGGGACCACCAGAGGCTCTGTTTGTTTGGAAATCTCAGCAACAATGCAATACTGATGTGCCTTGTTGGTGATTTTAATTATAATTTTGGAAACAAATGACTGAACAATGTAATATTCAGTCTGCAGTGTTGAAACAAGCCCTCTCAGCTGGAGAACTCGTGAAAGGGAAATCAAATGTAGCATCAAACAGTGTCTCTCACAGTAATGGAGCAAAATGCATTTGAAAAAATATTGATTTTATGACTTGATGAATATGATCTTTCGGAGATTCTTGGCACAATACTGTAACACGCACCATTAAATATACATTTCCGTCTGTTAGGACATGGAAACAGATTTAGAGTTAGTTAAGAAGTTTAATGAGAATTAAAAAGATTTGTTCGTCTTTTAATCACAACTTTGCTACTTCAATCAAACAAAAAATAGAATAAAACACTTTAAAGGCTGTTATGGACACTATGAATATTTCCTAATATCATGAGCGTATTTTTAAATACAAAAATTGATTGTTTAACATATCACAGTCATGCACAACAGTGTCAACTTTCTCCAAATACCATGTTGTTTCCCACACTTTTTCCCTGGCTCAAAGCCATTATTTGGGATTTCCCCAATTTAGGTGAGAGAGCTATAATGGCCTTTCTGCTTTCGCCAGTGGCACAGACACTCTGCCAATATGCAGCAGTGGGCGTCTTGGCATCAGCCTTCGTCATGGACCATTTTCATGTTTTGGGGGTTTTTTTTAGCGGCAGCAACAAACAGCATGAATCACTCTGTTGGTCATCAGAAAGGTCAGTAGGATCTGTAGATCCTAATGTTCTGTTTTAGCTCACTTGGAAGGTCAGAAGACTTTTAAGTCCAAGGTTCAGATCTCAGGGTTGGCAAAAGTGGCTTTTTGATGTTTGGGTCAAATCATTTCAAGCTGATCACAAACTGTATACAGCTTTCAAAAACTGCATCTTTGAAGCTTCCAAAGGGAGTTAATTTGTTGGAATCGGGCCAAGAAGTAAAGTGTGAGCAAAGAAAGATCAAGAGAACACCTGTTCTACTAAGATGATGAGTGGCAGATGAAGGTGATAATCTATCAGTGGGTCAAATAACCTAAAACAAACAGCTCTAAGTTGAAGAATAAATAAACATAAGCCTGTTTGCTCTCCAGGAAACAATCAGCGTCATGATTCTGTTAGCAGCTGTTGGACTAACCTGCCATGAAATTGCCAGTCAACATCTTTCATTCATTTTGTTCTTGCGTGGCAAAATTTGATGAATTGGTGACATCATTGTTGTTTCAGTAAATTCATGAGGTGGTTTAATGTAA
>JBCAUF010000052.1:13504137-13519222 GCA_038406115.1 Haemulon aurolineatum | reverse complement strand
TGTTTACATCCTCTTTTCCTGTTATTCTCCTCCTCTCCTTTTTTTGTTCACTCTTGCATCTGTGATATTTGTTTAGTTCGTCCGCGGGGTCCGTCTCCTGTTGGATTTCATCCCTATTAATATGTGTTCATGCATCAGTGGGCGTCAAGTATCTGTTCTTCTGCCCATAGGTGAATCATGAGCAGCAGCTACAGCGTCTCCCTGGCTGGCCCTGCCCCCTGGGGCTTCAGACTGCAGGGAGGGAAGGACTTCTGTCTGCCCCTCACCATCTCACGGGTGAGTGGAGCACACACACACACACACACACACACATAAGCACACCACTTACATACCCTTCACTCCATGACAGTCACCTCTGAGGAATGCCGCCCATGCTCGCCATGCCATTCGCCCAGGCAGTGATGAAAGTGCGTGTGCCATTCGTCTCCCGTGTGACACTCATAGCTGGATTTAGACACCTTCTCTAGCAGTTCATGGCCTCTGTCACTCAGCCACCCGTCAAGGCTGCGACCATTGTCCCAATAATGTTACATAACTGGACCGTAAACCACAACATCCGCCAATTTAAAAAAAAAAAAAAAATTCTCTGATGGCCTTTCAGGTTATATTTGGAGGATTAAGCCGCTAGTTGTTAACGGCTGCTGTCACTTTGGTCATTCAGATGAGACATGGCGCTAACTGTCCTGGCCTTGCTCCCTGGCGTTAGTCCTGATGCGAGGCACAGGGGGGGACCACGTATACTGGATCTGCAGTGGGAGCAACTGAACCTGTCCTTAAACGGCCCATTTGACTGAAACTCGAGAAAGCCACGGTGGTTCTGTAATAACTATTTGAGACTTTGGGCCACGTAAACTCGAACTGGGATTTGGCCCAGGCCGACCAGGTTATGTCGAGCCTTCAGTCGGCGGGGGGAGAAGGCTGCTGAAGACTTTGAAATGTTTGAAGAAACAGGCCTGTTTATGAGACACGTCCAGCCTCCAGCCTATACATAGTCACACTGTTTATGCTCGTGTTTTAAAAGGCCTTCTGTGCAGAACACTGTGATGGTTGCACAAATTAAAAGACGTCTGCGGCGCAGCTTACTGCTGGTCTGTCGAGTAGCAGTCTTGTCCAACCCGAGGGCATCTGAAGTGTTTCAATTATCCTAACACAGCTTCTTGTCAAACAGGATTAGGGGTAGGAAGCTTGGCCTCTAGCTTGCTTTGACAACAACTCCGGCTGCCGCAGAATGAGCAGTGTTATTCAGTTCCTGCCGCTTCCTGTTATGTAATTGTAATCTCGGTGTCATGACCAAGGTCATTGACTCTGTTTATTTGTTGTTGGCGAGATCAGTTACAGAAGTTTGAAAGTTGCGTATGCGGAGGAGATGTGACTTTTCTCAAGTCGAAATACGACCGCCCGTGTTCGGACATTACTCGACGAGTTTGAGAGGGCTAGCATGGCTGCTCGGACTATTTTTACGCCCTTGCCACTGTGATAACAATGGAACGCAGGACATTATGTTGTCATCGTGGCACGTAGCTGTCAGTAGACATTTTAACATCATATCTCACAAACAACACAATGAATGAAGCACCGCCACACTTGTCACCTGATTAGATGTTTGAGCGCATTCATACACAAGGATGTATAAAAATAGAGAGGAAGAGGAAAACAAAACTAGCTTCAAGTTGTCCATTTGGCCTTGTTGCCCTTTCAAATTTGGCAGTGGCAGTTGAAAAAACCCAAGGCCAACATCTTCCCAAAATATCCCTCCATTTTTTAACTTAATTCTCTGTGAATTCCTAAGGGCCTTTTATTATTTAGACTTGAATATGTACTTACCTTCATGGGAAATAAGAATGAATTCTCAGTTGATATGATGCAATAAGCGCTCTGTATGAAATTCAAATGAAAAGCAGATGTGCACCTAACTGACCCGTGACTGTGACATTTGCAAGGATGTGTCTTGTCACGTTAGTGCGAGAGAGCTTCAAATGAACGAGACAGGTGAATTGGGAAAGGTGTCAAAAAAAGCCAGACGGAGGCCTGTTGAAATCTGTTCAAAATCACAAAAGCAGTAGCGGTAGTTTTTGATCACTTCTACCCCACTGACTATAAAAGTGTCAAACACCTCCTGTGTCCAATCGACCAGCAGTCCCGCGTCGAGCCACAAGTAGCCTGGAGCTCCCCCTTGCTGAGCCAACACGACTCTCACAGCTTCACTCCATCACATTATTGGTTAGTGTCATTCCTGTGACATATTTTTCGTCCAAGCGCATGACCAGTGAATAGCGCCGTGGATGGCTCGTATTTCGCGTTATTGTCCAGGCGCCGGGGATAAGTGTCCCTTTTGTCTGTTTGTCTTCCAAATCCGAATGCCACATAAGACAGGGCCAAAATGAAGCACGCCGGACATGTGCTTATTTTTGTTTGCGACTAATCTGCAATGGTTATCTCTAATCTGAGATAAAGGAGTAGCCGCGTGTACAAAGGAAGGTGCATACATGGAAACATCTGCCAACAGTTTAACCATTACTTCAGTTCCCTTGTGAGGTGAGTGAAAATTGCGTTGACCAGAGTCCTATTTTAAGGTTCATTAGAGACTCACAATGTTAAATAGACTGGCTTTGCCATTAAATATAGGCATCTGTTGTGATTGGTTGTGATTATTGTGGAATAATGATGTAATGACTTTACATATGCTTACCATATGTCACCGATCCAAAGATAGACATACGACACAGCACAATATATAAGCTTGTTTACAAGACAACCACAGCCTGGTATGTGAAGCCTTTTCTTTTTTTTCTTTTTTTTTTTCAGAGAATATGGCTTTGGCCTTTAGTAATAAGAATAAATCAAAGTTTGGGGTGGAGTACTGTACATACCATAAGCCATATGTGTTGTGTGATATTGAGTTGGGTTTCACATTGTGAACAGTAATGCTCCCAAAAGTCACCATACCACCCACACCACAATTTAGGTCCTCTGGAAAATCCGCAGAGATGAATTAACACCTCGCTATAATTGCGCTGCATTGTGTGCTGCGGGTGTTGATGTGTTAAAAAGGCAGGAGAGAAACGCGTTTAACAATGCTGCTGATTAAAATGTGAGACCACCCAATACTGTAAGGATGACTTATGGAGGAAGGGCCCACTTATGTACATTATGTGTGCGGGTGTCTGTGTTCCTGTTTCCCCCCAGACTCTTTCCGCCCTGCTTCGTCTGCGGTTCTTCCAGAGCCTTTTTAGGCATTTTTTTGACTCGCACTCCAAATTCAGTTATTCTCGCATCTCTTATGAAACAGTGGAAAATGTCTCAATGCTATTATGTAAGGAAAGTTTATCATAACTAAAGCTAATACCTAAGTGACAGTAACTCTCGCCCATTTAAATGTGTTGCTTGGTTACTGTAGGTCAGTTAGGGGTCAGCGCAGAGAAATCTCCCTCGCTTTTTCCCACTGACCCCTCACTTCCCCCTCTTGTCTTTCGTGTCCTTTTGATTGTTGTCTCAGTGGCATGTGATACTTTGGGTAAACATTATGCAAACTAATTTTAGCCCTGTGTTGTGTTTGCAGTCAGCTCTGAGCTTCCAGGCTGGTCGGTCGGAGCGCCACTATTATGTGTTAATATGTTGCAGCTACTTTCCCTCTCAAAGAAGAGGAATGCGATGATGTATCTGGGCAACCCACATCAACATCAGGGGGTGAATGGTATTCTTTGTGCATTGGTTTTAAGAGAGGAGGATCCAATACTGCCAGACAGCCCCACGTTGGGCAGCTGGCAAACACTATCAGCCAAAAAACAATAACAATCTGCCAAGTATATGTTTAGTGTGGTAAATAATAGCACCTTTTGTGTTGATATTATAGGAATCTATCCAGAAATAAGTTTAGAGGATGCCCTCTTTGATAGGTATTGAATTGAGCTGAATTGAGACAGGTTATTGTAGTAGACCTGCCAGTAGAATAGTAGATAGGGTTAATGTTGAGTAAAAATCAATCAGTCCGTTGTATGTTTGTCACTGATTGACAATGAATACAGTAAGAAGCCTGCGTCTTTTGCAGCTCATTGGATAAAGACTAATCTGGCCTGCTCTGGCTGACACTGAGCCATAACTTTTGGTAGAGCTCCAATCCAGCACAAATAAAATCAAGCAGTGAAAAACTCCCCTGGCATTTCAGAAAACCATTGAGACAGATAGCTCGTGGTCTGCGCTGCATAGCTGCCAAACACTTTGTGTGTAGCTCCTTTTTTTTTTTTATCTGTCTCTCTATTTTATTCTCTCGAGCATTTCTACACGGAAACTGGAATTTAATAGAAACCAGTTATGTTTATCCAGTATTTTCACAGCCTCGTGTTCATGAACTTCACGAGGCGTATTTAATAATCTGTGATTCTGTGCAGGCTCCTAAAGACGTGTTCAGGTTACATATGGGTTTAGTCGAAAACTGTTATCTGCAGTATGTGTTTGATCCCAGTATGATCCCCCCGCGTGTCTGTCTAGAGTCGTATCGAGGGCATCTGCTTTCAATCTCTCAAATCCTGTATGGCAGAGCTATAAAGAATAACCAAGCTGTCACTTGATTGTGATTTAGATCACTCGCACAATTTTATTTTTGTTTCGTTGAAGGATATTTAAAGGAACATTCCACTAAATTCAAAGTCTTCTCAGGTGCAGCTTTGACGACTACTACTTCTATATGGACTACTGCTGCTTGGCCTGTTGCTATGTTTTAAGGTCAGTTGTATTAAAGACATGATAGTCACTCATGCCTGATAACAGGATTCCAGTGTTATTAAGCATTGGGAAATAATTGCACAACTCTCCGGATTGAGAGCAGTGTTCCAGTGGCTCTTGACGTTATGTTGTGATACTCTTGATGAACCTGTGTTTTCATGTCACAGCTGTTGGACGGCAGCAGAAACTGTAGGCCTATATTATGCTAATAGGAGGTTAACTCGTGGCCAAGTCTTTTTGTGTCAGCCCGGTCATTAATACATTACACAGCCACCCTAACAGTAGGAGAAACTTAACAATCATTATGCCATTTGGCTGAGTCCAAAAAGCCCCAATTTAAACCCCGCAGGAGGGTTGAATGAATCGCGGACGCGAGTGGAAACCGGCGCTCGCTCTTGGCTCGGGCCACCACCCCCCCGTCCACGGCTAAAAGCCTTTTCATATCATCTGCCTCAGCAGAGCTAGTCGGCCCCGGGTTTGTCTCCGACCTGACTAAAGAGCATTCAGCGTTCAGCGCTGGGTTGGTACTGCTTTGTGTTGTTTTGTCCGCGTCGTCATGGCGATTCGACTGAGAGCTCGTATGTAGGTCCCCGTGTTTTCCAGCAGCCTGATTGATGTAGCAAGAGACTGGGGTCAAACCATGACAACCACGGGTCTACCTCTGCTCAAGTGCCTTTAATTGCGATGTTTGGCTCGGAGGAGGAGGGGGGCGGGGGTAGAAAGAGCTTTGCTTGCTATTTGGTGCTCTCGCCGCCGTCGCATCTCTCACAGCTCGCCCTCTTTCTGTTCGAACGCGGCGTGCAAGGTGTTGCAGGTGTACAAGCGTGAAAAGAGAAGACTCGACAATAAAACGGACTTTACGGCCTCTGCCTGTGCTAGCCCAGCAGGTTGCCGCGCGCCGTGCGCCGTACGGTCGGACTCTTCCCCAGTAAATTCTGCAGGGTAAACTATTTCTGTTTGATGAGCTTTACAGGTTGAACGCCCGCAGGAGCCGCAGTCCTGCCTCCTGAAAGGGGAACATGATACCGTGAGGAGCTTCAAAATTAAGAGGCAGCATTTTGTAGTCATCATATTGAAGTCACTGGTTCAAATAAATAAATAAATAACTGGTCTCATAAAGCTCACGCAGTGAGTAATACATGGGAAGTATTAGTCTAAGGCAAGTTTATAATTACACACTAAACGCAAGTCAATCTGCTTTAGCCTTGTGTGTTTGTGATGACATAATGTTAGGCCCAAGTCTTTTCCATATAAGGCTCTCTGTCTTAGTCTACCCTACACAGACATGACATTCATCTCGCAGGCCTTCTGTGCTCACCACAAGGCGCTTCCTGTAACATGACTTCCCAAATGTGAAATGACCACAGCCCTCTTCCTTACTCCATAATTTCACCAAAGGCAGGAAGATATACCAGCATGGAAGATGATTGAGGCTGAAGGGCAGTCTCAAACACGTCACCTTGCCCTAATGTGTCTGGTCTTAATGGATGGACTGTAAATAGAAGCACTGTCTTCTCCCATAAAGACTCTTTTTTGGGAGATTTGAAATGATTGCTGTAATGCTGCGGCTATAAATCCCTTGTTTAAAAACACGGCATTGATCTGTTTAGTGAAGAATTCCAGTGCATTAGGAGTTTTGGCAGCAGTCTGCTCTATTGAACAGAGACAATCTCTGGAGAGGCACTCTGTGTTATAAATTTAGCCATATCAATTTCTAAACAAAGCTGCTTTCTCTGTAAAAAAAATAAAAGTAAGTCTGTGCTATTTTCACCAACACCACTTTATTTTGTTACTTTATTGCCTTATGATGGATAAGTTGATTACTATCAACATTTTAGAATGAACCGCTTTTTTTATTATTTGCTTTTATGACTGTATTTGATTATGGCTGTATAACAAATGGATTGAAGACACATGGAAGCAATGGACTGTTAATTTTTCTAGGCTTCTGATCCACTGTTTTTATAGTTAGTCTGGTGCAAAATCCCCATGAATTTCCTTTCATCTCATTACAATGAGGCAGAGATGGACTTCTTCCACAAAGGAATTTGCAGCAGCAATAAATTAAGGGGCTCTTTTGCTGCTAATGTCATAATCTGCAGTATACCATAGGATTTGACGAAAAGCTCTCACACAGATCTGCCAAGTGTTGTGCAATATATCTGCATTTGTAGAAGCCGAGGCACTTACACGTGTAGTGTGCAACAACCAGTCATTACCAGTAACTGCACAGCAGTAAAACCAGCAGTGTGGAGAGGACCACAGCGGCCCAGCAGCCACACCATTATGTGGCTGGAATCCCATTCATGTACGCGCCGTTGGAAAGACGCTTCATTCATTTGGAAACGCTCCTCTCATCCCCACAAGTCCCAGCTCTTGTAGCATTCCTCGTCTTCCAAACAAACTTTGTTTGAAATGTGAAACGTCCCGGGATGACTTTTGTTTTGAGGTTGAAGATGGTAACATGTGTTTTTTGTACATTTTGATTAAGTGCACAAATTACATAGCATGATGTGGTTGATGGTATTCGGTAAAAACGCGTTGCTAAAACATCCCCTTCTCCCGAGAGAGCCGGAGCGGCGAAGCCAAAGTTCCAGTTCGCTCCTTCCCTGCTCTCCATCACAAGTGCTTCAGACCCCTCTTGATTTATATTTATAGACTGCGGATGCCGGGGATTCTTACTGTAACATCTATTTGTTTTGTATCCATGTGAGAAAGACGGCGTTTGACTGGAAGGAGCTGGGTTTTATAAAGCGCCCTCTGTTCGCCGCAGACTGAAGCATTAAACGTCGTTAGCCACATATAAAAAAAACCCCACATTTTTTCAGAGAACGTTACAAGAATCCTTTCTGCTCTACATGTTTGAGGAATTACCATATATAGAGCTGTATAGTATTGTCCTTTGTCGCATCCCTACAAGGAGATAACTTTTTCACTCCCTCTCTTCCTCTGTGACAAACACTCACACAGGCGTGCAGAGACGGCGATTTAGAGAAGAAGAATCCGTGTCCCAGGGGGCGTGTTCATCGAATAATCCCTCAGCAGCTTTTTTACATTTTCTCTTTTTCCTTGTTTGCTGCCACCGACCTCTGGAGCTGTCGAGCCGAGTGAGACCGAGCCAGCAGATGCCAGCGATCTCCGCAGAGTGCTCGCGCTCTCTTTATTAGCCCCCCACCCCCACCTCCCAGCCACCGAAGAGCAACGAGTTGTTTTATTGAAAGCAAATGAGTCAGGGCAAGACCCGCCGAAACGCCGGCAGGTGTTGCGCATGAGTCTGTGCCGGACTGTGAGTGAGTGAGTGAGCAAGTGTGTGTGAGTCAGTCGAGGGCCGTGTTCGTGCGTGCGAAGCCCCTTTGTGAGCAACACCGTGCACGCGCTGGTATGCATACATCAGCCTCAGCTATGCATTCAGGCGCTTCCCGCTACTGATCTGCCTGATAATGACACGAGGGAAGCACACGGCTCCAGAGAAAATGTGTCCCCCCGCCGCTGTCACTTCCTCATTCTTTTCCCTCCCTCCCTCCCGCACTTTTGCCCTGTTTTATTATGAGGGTTAACACAATGGCACGGCACGTTCTTTATGTCTGATTGGCTCCTTTTTTTTTAAACCAGGGGGAAAGTCTCATAGAGTTACCTAACCTGAATGCATTCTTTGGCGGTGAGGAGAGGGAATATCTTGTTTTGTGTTTATCTGTCTAAATCAGGGCTGGGCCCATGGAAACAGCTAATCTCTCTTGTGCGTGCATGCGTGCATGTGTGACCGAACGGCACCAATAAGTGACAGGTCTTTTGTAAGCTTTTAATTTTCATTTTCTGACTGCAATTTTGCATGTAGCACTCAGTCGAGTTGACAGATCAAATCACTTTCCTCCCGTCACGCTTCACGCCCTCTTCATTATGCCTTTCGGTCTCTCAACACATTCGTGGACCTCACCTGAGCCGCCACTTTACATGCATAATGTGTGTGCGCTTCCCATGCCCCTATTTTGCCTCTATTTTTATGTTTGAGGCTTCGGGCAACGGGAGCTCTGCTTTCTCACACCGCTGAGAGACGACATACAGTTTGGATGTGATCACAGCAATGACAGAATATTGTAATAAGTACACCGAGTTCTTTCTTGTTCCCATGATTGCAGCCGGCGGGACTGCACAGGTGTGTTACGAGTGCATTGAGTGATTGATGAGGCGTGCGCGCACTGCGCAGCCTTGTGTAATCACCGGTCGATCACCACACCTGGTGCAGAGTCATATCATCGTCATGGTTTTACTGCGTCGCTTCCTGCGCGTTAAGCGCAAGTCCCAGCGTGGCGGAAAGGGATCGACGATCTGATAAACCTCAACCCCACCTCACTTTGCTCTCTGATAAACAAACAAGTTGTCGAGATGGGAGTCTTTAATCCCTTGCCACCCCACTGTGAGTCAAAGCTAGTATTAAATGCTTTTGTATAATAATAATATTTAATTTGATCTTTTTATTTGCTTTGGAAAATATACAAAAATACTTCCCTATACTCCCTTTCCACATATTATAGTTTTGATTTCCAGTAGAGTTTGAAATACAGCATGTACTCCACATACAAAGGCTTAGAAAGGGAAGAAAAAGGGTGCAGCATTGGCTCGGAGGCTTAGTGAGGACAAGATGTGGAGCTAGATACATTAAAAATCGTAAAGGAAAACCTGCTCCACAGCTCACGTCACTGTCTACCAGCACCTTTCAGCACCACCATAACAGATGGAGCAAACGGCAAAGGAAAACCCTGGAGTGGCTTCAAGTCTCTGAATGTCCTCAAGAGACCCAGCAAATCTAATGGATGTGGCCCCCGGTCAAAGGTTTCAGGGGGGAATTGAAGATTAAAATTAATCTGCTCTCAGTCTGGCATTTAGTCTGACCAGATCTTGAGAGGACCAACAAGGGAGAATTGGACATTTCAGATGTGCAAAACTATCTATGATTTGAATTCAAACTGGTAGCTTGAGTCAGCAGCAAAGTGGAAATCTCTTTGCTTTTTTTTTTTTTAATGGGCAGATTGTTGGGATTGTTTTGGTGGATACAGAGTCCCGTCCCCTGGATGTTGTGGTGTTGTGAACAAAATAAGATGCCTATCTCATCTGACAAAAGTTACATAAGACAGGAAACGGAAATGAGAGCACAATACTGGATGATTACAGGGAGTAAATCAACACAATATGCATGCACAACATTTTCCCTTTTCTCTCATTCATTCTAATAGACTGCAGATCCCATGAGTTCTAAATGCTAACAGAGTGCAATCTTGAATAAAGACTTTTTTTTTGCTTTTTGAATACTCACGTGTTTGATGCGAACACGTCCGTGCTGATGACACGTCCATGACGAGCTTCTTCTTTTTGTGTCTTTTTGCGTGTCACCGCAGCTCACTGACGGAGGCAAGGCGGCCAACGCCAAGATGAGTGTTGGAGACATCATTCTGTCCATTAATGGCATTTCCACAGAGAGCATGAATCACCTCGAGGCCCAGAACAAGATAAAGGCCTGCACGGGCCACCTCAGCCTCACCCTGCAGAGGTAACAGTTGCACACACACACTCCAAAACATAATCCATGGATTTCTTTACTCAGAAGTAGAATTCATACTTTGTTGATTTGCTCAAAAAACAACAAAGTGTGAATTGAAATGTTGTTCAAAGTCTGTTTTGAGACTTTGCACAGAGTGTTACACGAAGAACTCGAAGCTGCCTTTAACAGGATACCAAACAGACGAACAAAATGGCCTTTAATCGTCAATGGGAAGCTTGATTGCCATATTTGGCTTATTTGTGTTGTATTCAAGTCGCGTTTTCGTTATTTGAAACAGATGAACTCCCATTGCTAATTCGAAACAGTTCAGTGTCGCTGCCACAGCAGATGCCTTGCCCCCGAGGTCCTGCATGGAGTTCGGGAAAGTTAAAAAGACTAAATTAACCTTGATGTTTCTTGCACAGTAGCGACAGTTTCTGTGTCTTGTCATCTGCATTATAATTCCAGTGCGTTGGCTTGCATGACATTGGGTTGGTAGTGATTCCCTTGTGTTCTGATGAGTTAATTTCAAGAGAAAGAAATGGTACATTTTATTTGTTCACATTTATGTATTTACTTAATTGAGGGTTTACACATGTTCTTCCTGGTTGTTTCGGGTATGGCACAAAATCTGTAAAAGTCTTCAGATCAGTTTTGCTTTAAACATACCGAGTCCATCAGCTGCTCCTCTGCTTCTTCCATTAAACAAAAGGAAGACCCTGGTATTCTGGGGCCCTTGAGTGTGTTAAAGCTCAAGTGCAGTATTAGGAGCACTTTAAATGAAAGCCCTCTGTTCCTTAGTACGTGCCTCAAAGGAAAGAAAACAGGGATTCAACTGAGCTCCACCAAGAAAAGGTTTCAGCCCAAACAGCTTTTATCGTCCGCCTTGGCCAAAACTTCACTCTGAGGGACACAAAGAGTTGGTTTTGTAATTTAAAAAAAAAAAAAAAAAAAGCTCCGGCAGCACTGAATGTTACCTTGAAGAGGATGCGTCAAAAAAAAAAAAAAAGCCCTCCACTGATTTTTAGCCAAGCACTTTAGCCAAACCCACTACGTTTTCTGCAGCCAAGTGTGTGAAGAAGAGACGCTCGAGTGCGACGCGCAAACAAATGGAGGCGAAGCACGCACACTTCCCGAGCTGTAAAACATGTTGACAGCAAAACTCAAAGACTGGTTTGCATGTCCTGTCATTCCATCTCCACATCAAAGCAGCAAGGAGCCTCTGCGCTTTAATCGTGGGAAAATAGTCCTAAAATAGCGCCGTCCCACAGCTGCATGTAATCTGCTGTGGGTAATGGATGCACAATGAAACATCAAACATTCTGCCCTCACAGGACATGTAAACTACAGCTAAATATCACCCGCCGAACAACAGAAGTCTCCTTGTTACAAGTGAGACATGATTGTTTGCTTCATTTCTGACAGCATTTTTGGAAGACGGTTTGCATGGTATTGCTATTGCATGTCATCAAATGAAAAGTTAGAGAGCCACTTTGCTGTAAATATAGGCACATTATTTTTTAAACGGGTAAAATCAGTGGTAAAATCTTTACTTGGAACTTGAAAATTTGGTATAATAATGCAAAGAAACCTAAGCAAAGTTTTATTAAATAGTCTCATTTACTTTTACGCTAGACTAAAATTCAGTGTGATATACTTAAAGTAGCCCTTTTAGAAACGCAGTTGAACTCAAAGAATTCTGTCTGACCTGCACCACTTTCTCCATCCATGTTCTCAGACTTGATTTATGGTTTTGATGATCACAGATAAGGCTATCAGGGTTATAATAACATTCCATGCGTGCCAAGGCATGATTAATGTGACTACACTTTAGTGCCATTATGTCACTTTGTCATAATTCACATTCTGCGGGCACTTCCTTAAAAAGACACTGTCACATTTCATATCTCCAATAGCTGGAAATGTTGCAATGCACAAAAAAATCAATCCAATTAGCACGATTTAAGCGTTGCATACCATGCAGTGTTTCTATTGTGTGTGCGTGTGTGTTTGTATATGTATTGTCTAGCCAAAAAGACAGTCACAGTCATTGATGCCAATATGTTTATTTTGCTGTTGCTTGGTGAGGGGAAACATGTTGTCATCGGGGAGGAAAAGGACTGGGGGTTTCAAAGTATGCTCCTCATCCTGTTTCTTCACTGTACAGTAAATCATAACAGAACCGTTGAGATGAGGCTGAATGAGCAAAGAGCCGTTGTGTGTTTTTTTGTGACGGAGGGAGAAACCAGGCTTCCCTTTCCAAGACTGCGGTCTCGGGGAAAAGATGTCAAAACACTGTCTGACAGCACTCGCTAAGCTAAGCTAATGCAGTCCTTCTCGGTTCCTTCTTGATTATAGTTGATATGAGCAGTGATCGGTGAGTAATCAGTTTTACGGGCACTATCATGGGAACCTTGTTGCCGAGCAGCCAGCAGTCAGTTGCACCCCGGCGGCCGTGGGAAGTGTCCTTAGGAAAGTATGATAATTGATGTTTATTTATTGTCATTGAAATATGCAGCGCGGCGCAATGAAACACCACTCCCCAGAGTTTGCGGCTGGCTGCACCTGGCTCCGAAACCTCAAAGATAATACGGATCAGCACCGCCAGCTCTGCGATCCGGCCATTTTCTGATGTTTTTTACGCAAGAATCCGTGCGAGCTCCCGCAGCACGGGAGTGTTTCGAATTTTGTGGATCTTCCACTTTGCGTGGCCAGAACATGTGCTTGTGCTGTTTCTGGGGGAAACGGGAGAGTGTGAAGGTTTTTGGAAGGCGTTAAACTCAAAAACCTTCCCTAGATGAACAGTGGAAACACCTCGACTTTCAAGATCCTCTTACTCAAAGCAAACCTCTTCCTTTTTTGATTATATAACCTCCTATTCCTCCTTTCGATTGGATTCTCCAACACTGAAACCTTATTTTTAATATACCTGCTGAGCTGCACCACAACCTGACAGTGCTGTAGCTGCAATATATGATACAGTCATTTTTTTTCCCCTTTTGCCCGCAGGCCACTTACTGTAGCTAAGCACAAGTCAGCTAGGCCGCTGTGGGTTAGAGCTACACATATTCTCATACAGTACATGGCCAATGTACATCCAAGTCTTATGGAATGGTTATAACAGGGTGAAGCAGAGGACAATCCAATGCAGCCCAGAGCCCCCGCTGACTCCTGGCTGCCTCATCCAGATGTGGTGTGGTGGTCGGAAGAAAAGCAAGGAAAGGATGGGGGCTTGTTATTGCGTCGCTTGGACCTGCATTAAAAAGATACATTAACTACAGTTGCAGTTTATTCTACAGCGGTCGCCATGTCCGGCGATCGGACCTCAAGGAGAACTCCCTAATTTCCCCATTTGCCTTTTTTTTTTCATCAATCCGGTCTAAAATGCGGGTTGGATTACCAAACGCAATTACATGCAAATCTGAATAGCTTTTGTTTAGTCTTGCGGTCATGGTCGATTTTTTTTATTCCGCCGTTTGGTCGCCAAGACAAGCGCACATGACCGGAGAGTTATCACTCACCCACACGGAGGGGCACGACGAGGCACATGGAGACCGACGGTATGAATGCCTTCCCTCTTCATGATGCATGTGACCGCCGATACGGACAAGTGCACAGAGTTCCTGCTTGACACGTGTGCACATCAGACACGGGCAATAACCATGTTAGCGAAGTATCCAGGCAACTGGCTGCAGCAACAGGCCGTCCAGTTGCACGCTAATGAGCTTCAACTCCGGAAATAGCAGTCACGTTCCTGTCCCCGCTTTGCACTGCGACAGTTTTTTAAAAGAGACGTCCTCGCGAGCTCTGCTCAAAAGCACAAAACTCCCTCTTCCAGGATGTTCATTCGGCAGTGACAAGAGGCAGAACACGGGAGAGAGACAGGAGGGGCCGCGTGCCAGACGCACGCTGTGAGTTTTGCCACTGAGCGGATAGGCTGGCTGCACAGAAAAACACAAATACAGAGAGAGAAGTTATTTTCCACACCCGCTAATTCCACGTCCCTCTGTTGGAGTTTTTGTTTTGCTTTCCTATGTTTTTTTTTTGTTTTTTGGTCGGGTTTTTTTGCCTTGTTTTCCTTCGTCTCCATGCGTCGGTTCAAGTTTTCATGCAGCGGTAAATCTGGGAAAACACATCGCGTCTGCCAGGTCTCCCGCAGAGTTTTAACATTTATCACGCAAGTTAAATACAAGAGGGCAGATCTTGTTCGACAAGGTTTTGGAACAATGTAACCCCTGTGCGACATGGATAGCATGAGTGAATCCTACTTAGTCCCCCCCCAAGCCTCCCACATATCATTTAATATCTCCGCCAAGTTCTGACTTGCAGCCAGCTTCAATATGATGAGAGCAAACAAAACTATGTCTAGAGAATAAAGCAAACAACAGTGACAAATGCTTGGAGTCAGGGGGTTATCATGGAAGATCTCTGAAGATGTTTCTATGGAGGTTTTCAAAATCTGCCGTTTTCTGCCGCCGAGACTGCGTGAGAAAGTGAAGTGAAAACAACGCAGGGGAAAATGAAAGGCTACTCTTACTTGTGCTGTTTTCCCTCCGTGTTAAAAGATGGATATGTGAGTCTGTAAGCTGTGTGTGTGTGTGTGTGTGTGTGTGTGTGTGTGTGTGTGTGTGTGTGTGTGTGTGTGTGGTGAGAAAGCTGTGTCTATTAGCCTCTCCATCACTCAGTCAAATGCCATATGCCAGACTGTTGCTCTTGGCCCTCAAAGAGACAAGGGCAGGATGGAAATACGTCAGTCTGCTTTGCCCTCAGGCTTATTCCTCCGGTTAACCTCCCAATTCTCGTATTCCTGAGCTGTGTGTGTGTGTG
>JBCAUF010000052.1:13293095-13303618 GCA_038406115.1 Haemulon aurolineatum | reverse complement strand
CGACTTTTGCTTTGCACAGGAAAACTTGTTCTGGTGATTCTGATAAAAGGCTGATGAGCAATTACATATGCGTGACAGATGTCTAGGCAATGCCCCTGATACTTCGTGATTAATGTGAAATATGAGCTTGACGCTATCTCTGCAGCGAAATGAAACGTGATAACTTTTAAAATATGAATCTAATTTGAGAGGCATGATATTCTCCTCCCCTCCATCACTATTTTTTTATTTTATGTACAGTGATGTCAATGGGCAGCTGTCATCTTGCTGGCATTTCAATTTCAGGTGGGAGATGCAGGAAATTGCTTTTATTCTTGACTAGGATGGGAGTGATAGCTGTGCTTTGGGTCGCCAGAAAATATACTACATATTGTACGGGCTACATAATGCACAATATGTGTTTAATGAGGGGCTGCTATTGCCATTTCATGGAAGCATGGATTCAACAAGGTGCTGTAAACACTCCTCAGGGAGGTTCAGTCCACGCTGACTCCATCGTGGTGCATTCATTCTGCTATCAACACATTCCACATCATCCCAAAGGTGCTCTGTTTGGTTGAGATATGAGTGCAAGAGCTGTGGGAAGGAAAACTGAGGTCACTGTCATGTTCCTAAAACAAATCTTGCGGCGACGCGTGCATGCGAAATGGCGTCTTATCTCGCCGTATGTATCCATTTTGAACAGTGCGTTGTGACCATGAAGGCCACATCCCGACACTGACACAAGTGTGTCACGCCGCACACCAGGATTTCTCCAATCGCGCTTTATTTTTCCGCTCCTCAGTCACCCAGTGCCGGTGATGGCTCGTGCAGCCTCATTTTCTTGTTCTTTGCTGACTGGAGTGGAAAGTGGCATGGCCCCTCTGCCGTTTGCCGCCGCCGCTGCAGCAGCCCATCCAATTCAAGGTTAAATGATGTGTGCTTTCTGAAATGTCCTTCTGCACGGCGCTGTTGTACTGAGCTGTCATTTATTTGTGGCCAGTTAACTTGAACAAGTTTCGCCATTCTCCTCCGACTTCCATCATGAGCCGCCGAGGTGCCAATTCTGTCAGCAGCAAGAACATCCTGAGGTCTCAGCCTGCCTCAATCACCATATTCCTTCCCCTGTTTCATTTCATTCTGTTGTGAGCTGCTCGGCAAAGCAAAAAAACATGGTAGAATCATCTTTATAGTGGGATTGTTTGAGATAGTGTTGGGTTAGTGGGCACTGGTTTGTTTTCTATTAATTAATTTCACCTCTCATTGAGATTAAGCACAGAAAGAGTTCAATTGCAATAGGAAATTAAAAACAGAACTCAGTCAAAATTCTTCATTTTGCAAAACAGTCCACACCTGCATCCTGTGTTGTCTCTTGTTTGGATCTCTAACAGGTCAAGGTTTAAAATTGTGTTTATTCTTCTTATTAACTGCCTCTCAAAGCAGTTGAGCGGCACAATATTTGGCAGTTACTGTATCTAATCAAAATGCATGACGGGCATGTCTTGTCTGCACCCTGTGAATAAGAGGAAGAGGGAAGATGTCTTCATGTTTTATGGACGAGAGGAAAACACTCGCGTAACCTAAAACACTCACAGCTGACCTCTGCAAGCTTTTGAGGAGGGATATGGCGTGTGCGCCGGGAGTGAAAAGCCTCGATATCGCAGGAATACTGAGGCGTAAATGCACCCCCTCCCCAACCCCTCCCCAGATTGTTAACATGCCCCTTTCAACAAATAAAGAAGCATTTTTTTGCCCACAGGACTGCTACTAGATGGATGTTTTAGTCTCGCAGGAAACCTGACACTGTGCTGCAGGACAACCCCAGGAGGGCAGCCATGTCTGAGACGCTGAAAGTGGAGTGTCTGGAGTGAACAACCGCAGCAAGCGAAAAAAGTCAGCTGAATCAAACATCTTGTCCATTTCAGCTTTCAGTCTTAAGAGCGGCTGCACCCTTGATCTTTATCTGCGTGCGTTATGCTTTATTTACGCGTGACTCACCGTCTGAGTCACTTGGCTGTTTGCTTAAATTGGAAGGTGCCTCGGAAGATGGGTGCTGAGACCGTGCGCTTCATCTCCATTGCCTCCAAACAGGGAAGTGTGAAAACACCCAAGTTCATCCAATTTAAATGGAGCTCCAACATGAGTTCAGATAAGAAGACAACCCCTCGGCATGCTTAGGGTGTAGTTTGCTTCTCGTTCGTCCTACCGTTCACTCCTCTCGTGCATGCTCACTCTTAATTTCTGCCGGCCATTATCTGGGGCTGTCAGCCTCGGTGAGCCCCTTACTGTTTCATCTAGTACCACCAACCAGTCAGTTATTTCTGTGACTTATTTCAAAATCACCAAGAAATTTTGTAAATACATACATGGTTCCCAGATGACGAATCCTAATAACCCTTACCATCCCCTGTTTTTTTTTTCTCTCTGTCTAAAACCTTTGGACTGATGGTTATGAAATTCGAAATCTCTTGAATTTTCATCAGGTCTCAATCTGACATTGTTCAATACTTCGGTTAAAGATCAAATGACATTTCTACTACCGCAGCTTTGTGAGATAATTAGGAACTGTTTGTATGCCAGCCCACTAAACGGAAGCACTTGCCAAACATATACTCGCTAAAGGTCTGCATGTTGATGTCGGCAATTTAGCATGATGAGGTAAACACGAAGGAGCCTCACACAGCCGCAAGCATGGCTGTAGACTCTTAGTCTTGTTACCACATATACAGTACTATACATCGTTTGTCGGGGAATATGTTTCCCAGCACTGCACGCGCCACACATCCTGTATTCCCGCTGATCGTTCACGAGACCCCCGTCTCTCCCGTCAGGCTGTTGATCAATTAGGCCGAGCGACAGACAGTCAGACAGATTGATGGGCAGGCAAACAAACGGAGCGATATGCAGGCAGACCGATGATAATGCCGAGGCAGTGTAATGCAGTTTGTATGTGGTCCCCACTCCCCAACCCCTTCCCCCCCTCCCATCAAGGCACACGCGCATACACACGCATCCGCACACAAATAGGCCCTCAGCTTCTTTCTCATTTTAAAGATAAACATCGCTGAGTGAAAATGGAATTGGAAATTAATCACAGCTATAAATTAAGTCACCTTTAGGGGTATCCTTCATCCTCCTCCACAGAGTTACAGGTAGATAGCTGAAGTAACTCTGTGTGCAGAGCTGCAGGATAGAGAGGAATCTGAATGATGACAAATGGCATAATATGATTTGCACACAAAGCAGTGGTTTGGGGCTGGATTTCTCTTTTTTTTTTACCACTCTGAGCCACAGAGACACAGTGAATGGTGGTGTCGGCAGTGTGTGCCACACAATAAAGCTGCTTTCCATCGCTTTGGGCACACTTTACTGCTGCTCTTGATATCAGTATTAAAAGTGATTTGCAGCTCCGTATGTGGCAAGGAATCAAAACTTAATTTAGGCAGATAAAGATGCCATTTGGGAGGGAGATAAAGTGCTGCATCATGGGAGATGTGTTCCCCAGCCTGCTCTCAGCTCCTCACCCTTACAGCGCCCTCAGATTTACTAGCTCTTTTTTCCTGCTCCATAAAACAGCAAATCTGCTCGCCAGGCGACACAGGCAAATGTTAATGGATTCATTTGTCAAGAACCTTCCACTTATTTACAGTCCTCTTCCATTACCGTTGCTCCTCCTGCAAGAGAAAAACCAGTGGCCAAAGTCAAAATATCGATTTGCCTGTCCATCACGGCTGTGAGTCACCCTGTAAAACGCACAAAGCCAAAGACACTGCTGCCACCAGGAGTGTGTTTCAACATGACACTTACACAATCAGTGTACAAGCTCCTCTTTTTTCTCACATCAAAGCAATTATGTAATGTAATGTAATGTGAGTAAAATAATGAATCATTTATATTTGCAGTAATCAAATATTGTGTTTAATTACCTGTTGTTGTTTTTTTTTTTCCAGATATTTTTTTTAGAAGTACCTGTACAGTATATGGGCCTAGTCATTATTTTCAGGGTTTCAGTTTCAGATGGTGTTCAGAGTGAGGCATGGGGTTTTAAATATTTTACATGGGGAATATCTCACTGAGAGAATGGTTCAGGGCAAAAAAATAAAAATACACCTGAATGTTGAACAGTTTTACTTGAAATTAAATTTATGTTGCGTTTCCAAGAGAGAATCCTGAAGAAGGTTCTTCAATGCTGTTTGTGCTCACTACATATACAGTACCCAGAGTGCTGGCTTTGATTACACTGGCATGCTGCGGCTCCTCAGACCACCAGGGTTGCTCCAGTGCGACTGCTGACGCAAGCCAGACCTTGACCCTGTGCACCAGCCACTGATAGTTCAGACTTCTCATTTGAACACTCAGCCTGGAGGAAGGTGAGAGCCCCACTGCGCAGCAGACCAGATACCCCCCCCCCCTTTCCCAACCTCAACACATCTTATATCTTCTCCACTGGCCAGGTTTGAGCTGTGCTGTGTGCCCCTGGATCAAAGCTTCGAGCTCCGCTCTGTTTAGTATCTGTCCAAACCTTCCTGGATCAGATCTGAGCCAAGCAGACATCCCAATCTGAGCAGCGATTTGACCAAAGTCACAGCTGCTGATTTAGCAGCAGAAGTTGCGGCCGTAGGAGAAGCAGTAATACTTCATTAATCCCTCTTGGGGACATTTCTTTATCACACAAACATCAAAAGCAACACAATTTGCAGTGCCAAACATAAACAGGTCACACGCAAGCCAACCGCTCATACATATGCACAGCCAATTTACTCATTCTAGATAGCATTCCTGCAAAAAAAGATGCTGGTGCAAAGTTCATTCTCAGAGAAAGAGAAATAAATACGTTGTTTGTCATCTAACTGTTATTCCCATGGAGCTAAATGTTTATATACAGTAGGGTACATTCTTTCCAGTTCCTCTGTGCGCCTATAGGTTTTTCTGTGAAAGCTGAAGCTCATTAGGCCCCCTTCAGATTACGGTCACTCAAAGAAATCAACACTTAAATAGCAGCCCGCGCTGGTGGCATTTCAACGGGGGGAGCAGCGCAACAATATCCACAAGCCAGCTACAGGATGTCTGTGATTCATTGTTTAATAAACACTGAGTACATCCTCGAAGAAGAGTATTTACTCTCTTTCCACGGCATGCTGTGACTCAATTCCACAGAGATTCCCACGCGGCCTTTGCTAACTATGTAAAAGCTTCTGATTATCTCTGGCTCACCTCGGCTCGTGGGCCAGACTCTTGTGTCACATACAGCGCTGAAGCATCTCGCGGTTTGCCGTCCATACGTCTGATTCATCCGCCTTCATTTCCTCTTCCCTCCTCGTTCTTTTTCCTTCTCCACAGTCCCCACCTCCCATCCCGGGGAATGGTTTGGCCTTTCTGAAGTAAACAGGCATTAATCACTCCTTGAGAGAGAATTGTCGGGGGGACAGCCCAAGGCATTTGAAGGGGGCCACACAGAGGCACAGGGGACCAGGAGATAGATGCTGTAGGGGTGCGGAGTGTTACGGCCCCCTATGGGAAGTGTACAGCACCAGCTGATGGGGTCAGCATGTCCACCTTGGGTAAGTGTGTCAAGGACAGCGAGAGGAGGAGGTGGTACTTTGGCTGTGGGTGAAATGCATGGCTGTAAACTGGGGCAGTGGGCTGACAGACAATTTCTTTGTTTCATTTTTCTTTCTTCTTTTTCTTTTTACAAGAATACAAGGAGTTCACACATGTGGAAGAGCATGAATTAATGAGTGATCTGTCATGAATATGAGAGAGAGTGAGAAAAAAAAACACATCACACAAACTGGCAAATGTCAGAAAAAGCTCCACTGTTTACTCTCACTTCTGCCTACAAAATTAAAATGTGGATGTGGTATTGTTTTGTATTCTTTGACATTTCAAATGTCTGATATATTTCCCACCACATATACTTGCAGTGGGAAGTTTGTGGATGCATCTTGACAATAATGTAAACCTCCATCGAGAGAATGAGGACAAATATTTATGATTTCTTCAGTTTTTGATGTGCTGTGCTCATCATTAGTTCTCAGACAGATGAATAACACAGCCGAACACAGTTTATGAACCATGAATGGCAAGAACCATTTGAATCATAATTACTTGTTCATCTCGAGTGACCACATTAAAAAGCATGTTTTTATAGTTCTTTATGAATAATTAAAAATCTGATATTTCAAACGGGCAAAATACTACTGATCATATTGCTGGCAAGTAATTTTTTTGTTTGCATACTATTACATAAGCCTAAGAATCAATATGTTATTTCTCATTACATTTGTGATTTAATTTGGGCTCTTATATCCCACTGTATTATATACATTTAATGGCACCTCACTCAAAAGTATTGCATTTTTCACATGTCATTGTCATTGCCTATGAAAAATATCCATCAGGGTTGATAAAGTCAAGTATATTCTGACACCAGCCAGCTCCAATGACATTAGCAGTCTCAGCTAATTAGTTCTCGTCTACTCATGGCATGTTTTATGATACATCGAGGCATAAAGATGCAGCTAAATGACCACAGGCCATTGTCATTCATTCTGATCATCTGTTATTTAATTAGAATCCACTGTGTTTGCCAACCAAGATTTACTGCGTGCAACCCAGTATTATCCAGTACAATAACAGCTTTGTGAGAATTATTCATGGTGGTCTAGCGTGGCATTTTTGCTGGCAAAGAATGGACTTTAACCAACAAGAAATTCAAGCTTAATCAACAGAAAAGAAAGAGAAAAACATGTCACATTACAGATGCTTGTGGTTGATTTTTCAGTGATCCTTGGGAAGTACCATAGAGATATGCTGTCAGTCCATTTCTAATCATCACTGATGTTGCAAGGTTTACTGAGAAGAACATTTAAATAATGAAAAAGTATTACATCATAAACCCTGACAAAACTGCATGAAAGGATGTTTCTGCACTTTAATTCTCTTTGCAAACTATTATTCTCTTGTTCAAAAAACAAGCTCACCTCCCAAGCCTAATAAACATTTAGACATGCAATATTGTTATGCCACTATTTCCAAAGCAAAAAAAATCTCTTTACATAGTTTTAACCAGCACTGAGGCTCTGTGGATGGCAAAGTCTATTGGTCGGTTGCTCCACACCACATTCATCTACCTGACAATATCTCAACAACTATTGGATGGGTTGCCATGAAATTTTTTCACAGATATTCATAGTCCGCTGAGGATGAATCGTACCAACTTTAGTGATCTTTGGAAGTTTCCCTTAGCAACACCAGCATCAGATTTTTCACTTATCCTGTGAAATATCTACGTGATGGATTGGCGAAAACTTGAGGATGAACTCTGTAATTACTTTAGGGATCCTCTGACCTTTAGTGTCGCAATGAGGTTGACATTTGCTCTTGTTTCCTTTTGTTTTGTTTTGTTTTTGTAAAAGACTATTGGGACTCAAGGACTATTGGACGGATTCACAAGGAATATGGTACAGTCATTCATGTCAGTGTAATAAAGAAAGTGTCATCACATCTACAATGTAGAAAGTAATACATATAAATAAAAGCATTGAATGAGAAGATGTGTCCAAAGTTTTGACTGGTACAGTGTATACAAGTGCATCTTAAAACAACACTCGCCTCATCTCACTGCAACAGATTTTGGTCACAATAATCATGAGGACAACCTGAAGAGATTCTAGTGTAAGAGATAATGACCACAATCCACAGGCCTTGTTCTGTGTTCAGCTGAATCATATACCTGGTTTCAGTTGTCTCGGGTAGACAAATAAAGATGGTACCTTTCAAAATTATAGTTGTCGTATAAAATCCTCTCTTTGTGCATGTTTCCTTGCTGAGCTGCAGTGGAGGGATAGTGATACAAATAGGAATTTTCATGCTGAAAAGACTGTAAAAGACTGACTGACAAAGCCTTATATTAGCTTCAGCTACTCTTTAGAATGCATTTCCATGCTGATTGAGGACTGCAGGTTCTCTCCCCCAATCTCTTGCATTATAATATTATTAGGACAGTCACCAAAACCAGTTCCATTGTACATTTGTGTCTTGTTTTAAGACAAAAACATGAAACTATCCAATAAATGTTATTTAGAACGTGTGTTGTGTGTTTGCTGTTAAGTTTTTTAAATTTCCATGAGTCTAACTGCATGTCTTAAAGTCATTATAGTGTGTTTTTGTTCAGCTTGTTATTCAGCCAGCACTAGCACTCAGCTGGACAGCAGGGAGACATATGTTCCTCATCTTAAGTGGTGCTTTAAAGGGTATTGATGGTTTAAAAGCAGCTAGTAAGTGATCAATGAGGAGACTTCTCCGTCTGTTTGCGTCATGATGGACAATAATCAACTGTATTGATGGAAACTCTTAAAAGAAGTGCGCCCAAACGTCCTCAGTATAAGTGCCGCTGGACACATTTCAAACTGATTCAAGTGGTCCAGCCTTGATAACACACTTCACTTACATTTCTATATATAGATCTGGTTACAAATATGTATAATATGGCATTAGATGACATATTACACCAAAATTTGTTTTTCCACAAAAGCATTGTGGAAGTAAGCAGCATCAAAGGTCCTTTGCTTTAGGTGAAGTGACAGTTGGGCAACAACTGGAGTCTTGGCAAAGGAGAAGCAACTCTCTGATTCCAATCGGCCAGATGGCTCCCAAACTGTGTTTGGGTGTAATTGGGAAGGAGGGGAAAAACAGATTTCCTACTTAAATTTATCTTTCAAGTCTTTAATAATATAAAGCTCCACAATGCTGTCAAACATTTTGAACATTTTAGGTTTCCAAGCTTTTCAAATATCTGTGTTTAAGCACAACATAAGTCCGATTGGAAGTAAGTCACTGGAGTACATTCTAATATAATTACTAGAATTATTGTATACAGGACTAAATAAACAATTTAAGAAATGGTTTTTGCTTCCATTCCACAAAGAGAAGCTTTTGGCTGATTTTATAATGAGCATTTTTTTTTGTTGTTCCTTCCAGTTCAACAAACATCAAATTAATAGTTTCACAGTCGTCTGAATCACTCTCACTTTGCCAGTCTCAGTTTGGCAGGATCACGCAAAAATCCAAATTCCAGGTAGGTGAGAGAAGAAAGAGCGGCATAATGTTCGGAGGCATAAAGGCTCTCCACTTTCTCCATGATGCTTTCATCTGGCTTGTCAGAAAGTCGGGCCTGTTGTCCTCGGTTAGGGTGTGAGTTTCAGCTATGTTCAGGGCTGACATGACACAGCCAGGGATGTTTGTACATCCAGCGTTAGAATTACTGAGGAGTAAAGGCCTGCGTGGTGATGTATGAGCAGGATGTCAGGTCTGTCTGTTAACAATGATTTATGAACGCTTGAGGGGGGAGCAACGCCGGGTTGCGGTAATGCAGTCAGACTGAGAGAGCTACTGTAAACACACCTAATGAAGGCTCACACAGGAATCCATTACACCTTTTCACATTCCACTCTGATGATATTGCATGAGAAACTGTCTCATTCCAGGGCAACAAAGTGCCAAAATGCTTCATTTAAACATCTCAAAGAAACATTGCTCCAAGCAGCCTCGAGGTGGAAGAGGAAATCCAAGAAAAGTGCTACATGGACGGATAAGATTTAAAATCGGCATCAACCCATGTGATGTTCAGGGCATCATTACAGAGCAGGCATCCATTGGAAGACCCGGATCATGTTCCTCTGTAACCCGAAACTCAGACTCATCAAAGAAATTCCAATAAGCAGTAGAGACATTTCCCAGAGAGCATCCTGTTGGGTTCCTGGTGGCAAGCAGCACTGATGGGTGGGGTCAGTGTGTCAAACTCCAATCCTGCCCCATTACTCAGCAGCACAGGTCCCATTAATGTATCAGCCATCTGATCTGCACAGCTGCAGAGCAGGGGGTGGGGGGACACACATGTAAACACAAAGAGCAAGGAACTCGGGGAGAAGGGGGGGTGAATGTGGACGCCCTTGTTGCATGAAGCCATTATGTTGCAGCGCAGGCATCGATGCCAACTGTCGGGACAAGGTGAAATCAATGGAATAACAGCTGATTTACTCTGGACTCCCTCCCTAGAGGTCATGAATGAGCGACGAGAGGCACAGGGAGAAAGTTGAAGTGCATCTTTGCATGCGTGCGAGTGCCTGTGTGCTTGTGTGTGTGCGTGGGTTCACTCGACACAAAAGAGGGCAAAAAGCGTGCGTTTGTTCATGTGTAGTCGCATGGTAAGCATCCTTTCCTGGGAGTGACCTGCTTGTCTCATTAATAGCTTGTTGCCGGAGGGGAACGATATGCAAACCAAGCAGGAAAAATGTAAATCTAAATATTTCCCCCCCTCCTCCCCACCTTCCATGGTCACACACATACATACACACACACACACACACACACACACACACACACTCACTGACATATAAACACAAACACACTCACAGTCACAGTGCATTAAATTATTCAGCTCATAAAGCACTTATAGTCCTGATAGGTAAGGATTTTAATTTGTAAATAAATGTGTCCCGCTAACAGAGACACAGGACTCACTTAATCATATTTCTTTGGCA
>JBCAUF010000052.1:13248442-13263553 GCA_038406115.1 Haemulon aurolineatum | reverse complement strand
GTGTGTGTGTACGGGGCGTACTTTTGAGAGCGGCAGGTTTGGCCCCCGAGGCGATGACAAAGCGATCAAACTCTATGTGTCACATATAAATTGCTTTGACCTTTTTTCCTCTCAGACTCATGGCTCGATGGCAACAAGGGACATTTTACCCAACTGGAAAGAGTGCTCAAGTCCGCAAAACATGAGGAAATGGCAAGCGAGGAAATTAACGGTGGTAAGTGTTTGTCCTCCACGGGGTCAAAACACAGCACTTTGTTCCCTTGTGTTTATGCTTTGCCAATTTCCCAAAAGGCATCTGAAAAAACCTTCAGCATTTATTGCAACACTTTGTGCTCTGAAAGAAAATTGAATTTAGTTATGATAACAGACGGTGTGATTTAGAAAACAAAATGTTGCTCTCTATCGCAAATTCTTGCTATAACAAGCAGACAGGTCAGCAGTGTTAATTCAGGTACGACGGAGCCACCCACTCATGTAGCATTTACCATTATACCTCTTAACCCCATTAAGCAGAGTGGCCATTTTGTTTTGGAGCTCTCAGTTGTCACACTCTTGACCGTTTTAATACATTTCAATTCTTGATGGCTGCATAAGTAGACTTCATAAATGAACCTGTTGTCTGCGGTGGCCATCTGGCCAGAAGTCATGTATATGAATGGACCTCAAGACACTTGACTTCTGTAGCCATCGGCCGTGATTACTCTCTTGGCCTAATACAATATTCATGCATTAGAGTAGGCATGCATTACTTTCTTTCTCCTCCTCACGCTCCCGTCGGTAATTGAAATTTCTGAAGTGCGGCGTGTTTAATAATGGAATTAATTTCCCATGCAAAGTGTATATGATTGACCATGCACAGGGAGCAGGGGGAGCAGGCTCCATTTCCAGAGAGGAGGAGAAAATAGCAGGCTGTTAGCCATATTGTTAGATTTATGAATTCATGGAGAAAAAAAAAAGTAATGATAATAGCATTATTTCAGATGATTTATCATTTTAATTACATTGTATATAATACATGTTACATTTAATTGCTTGACTACTGCAATGAAGATACAATTTTCTGGAATTTCACTGGAAGGGTTTTCCTTGTCGATAAAATATTCATCTTTGGATGATCAATAAACAACTAAAGGCAGGAGTGTGACCATGTTTTCAAAAGGGAACACATGCAGTGCAACAGCTTTGAATTCCGGGAGGAGAACATTTAAAAATCAACTTAAAAAGAGGAAGAAATTGAGAGGAAAGGCACAGGACTACGAGAAGCCCTTTAAAATAAATGTAAAAGATGTGGGAGGGAGATCGAGCCCCTTGTGAAGGCTAATGATCAAGCTGGTTTGACCTCTCAAGCAGTTAATGTGGAACAGACTGTTCCTGGCAAGCCAAGTCCAAATGACAGGCCATCAAGGGGAAAGAACAAAGGAGCAGCACTCACAAGAACACCATTCATCGCTGCACGGCAATGTTTTATGAAGGCAGGGGATAAAAAGAAGTGTATGTCCAGCTTCAAAAGCATATTTCTGATGCAGACAGGAAGCTTGTCCCATGCTGATTTCTGTTTTCAAGACTCTTTGCATGGCTTTATTTCCCACCCACATTTTGATTACAAACCACTTGTCCCATAACCATGTCCTCCCCGTACCATTGCTTCTCCTCTTGCGAATTAAATTGCAGAAAGAACAACTGCTCCCGAGCACATCGTGCCCGAAATATGAGAAAAATAAAACACAAACAAAAATGCACACACAGTAGTGCAAAGGCTGAACACTGATATTGTGCAGAGAAAATCTAAATCAATGCCATCTTTAATGGCCATACAAGGAAACTCTCATAAGTTAATTTGCGAAGAAAGCACAGGACAAAAACACAATTAATTTAGCTGCTTTTCAGTTGACAGCAAGGGGTGAGGCTGGCAGGAAGGGAGGGGTTAGTGCAATGAGGGTGTGATGAAAACAGTAGGCTCAGCACAATAATATTGTATGTCCAAGGCATATTAGGTTAATGAAATGTTCACAGGCTGTAATTGTTGTAATGAGTGGACAGATCGGGAAGAAAGACGAGGGAGATGCAGCACTAAACAAGGACTAAGGAGAAGAAACCAGAGAGCTGACAAACACTGCAAAAGATGACTAAGATCTAGGGTGAAAATTTGCCAAATATGATATCCCAAATATATGTATAACAAACACATCTGACGATTGCCGCAAAACACTCAAATGCAGAGATTTTCAAACACTCCATCTGTTTATCTTTTTCTACTCATCTACAATTTGGGAGATGCCCTAGGTGTTTTCTGAAAGCAAGAAAAAATCAGGCTTTGAAAACAAAAACACTCCATATTTCAGTTCATAAAGCAGGAAAATACCTACATTTAGCAAGTAGACCTGCAGTTTCGTAATTTCCAATAAATAACCTCAATCCTTCAAACTATAAAAGGTGCCGCCCTCACAGTCTCTGACAACGCCACAGTTCGGAAATGTGCACAGAACAACACCAACAGATCACAAAATGCAAGGATGCGTTGAAGAACACAAGTAATTCACAACGGCAATGAGTGGGTGGCAAGAGAGAAAGAGAGAGAGAAAGAGAGACATAAAGTGAACAGGAGAGGAACACGGAAAAAGATGAGAAAGCATCAGAGAATGACAAGAGTGAGGGAGAGGGAGGGAGTTACAGGGAGACATTTAGGGAAGAACTGAGTCGAATTCAAATACCCAATGATTACATCTCTTAAAGTGTCAAGTACATTTCCATTTAAAGTGCTTGCTTAAACACCCATGAAGAGGTGTTCTCCGGTTGCTATGCACACGGTAATGACTGGGGAGTCTCCTAAGACCCTCAAGCCATGCAATTGTCGCCTTCTTCCTCATCTTATTGCCTCGTCTGCCTCAGCTTTAAAACAATATATTGTGTCTGTGACAAATGCCCCCTAAAGCAAATGCTACCTTAAAGTTACTGTGTGTACAATTTGAGCATTTTTGACCACAGTCTTGTGGACACCAAAGCGCCCGCTACCTCGTTGCAAAAATCTATGACAAGAGATTATTGACATTTTATCACCTTGTAAAGTTAATATAGCCAGCATATTAGCAAACATTACACATCCAGCAGGCACGGAAGAACATTAGCATTCATCTCAAGTTGTGTCTCTGCCCGCCTGACAAATCTAAGTTCAATACTCAATCTACTTCTATCGCTGCTTTGGCCTCCACCAACTCTGGAAAATGAAAATTTGGCTCTTTAGCTGCTGAGTTCTCCACGATTTTCACTAGCTTGTCTAAAGTTGTGTGTCTGCTGTTTGTGCCTCAGCAGGTGCAGTGGGTTTTAAAACCATTTTCAGTGAAAACAAGGCTGACAAGACTGCCAAGAGTGAACATAAACCACAAAGTTGGAGCTTCTTAACCAACTGTATGAGCATCCAACCCAGTCACCAGGAAGAAACATCATTAGCTGTTCTGCAAACCAACGATATGTGACATGTCATGTTTCTTTCGAACATGAAATACTGTATCACCTATATTGAAGTACAGAGTTAAGATTAAGTCCTGAAGGTGGCATTACAAGGTAGGTGGTGGCACTGCTGGATGGCGAGCTGACTGGCAGGCAACAGGCCACAATTTTGCATCCAACTAACAAATGTGCTTTCAGCAAAGTTTGTGGAGCAGATATTTTTATGGAGATGGTGGGAAATTTTCCAGGTGTGTTTGCAGCAACAAGATCTGGTATTTTAGGGCAAAACATCATGTTTTCCCGATCCTGACCAAGTGGTTTTTGTGCCTGAACCTGATGTACAAATGTAATAATGTAACATGTGCCACGCCCATATGTTACATCTTTGGCTTTGCAGAAGCATTATTAAGTTGTTCAGGCTATTTAGCAATCCTATTTTGCCTTTCAAACTTCAAGTAATCTGACTTCAAGACAAAAATACACAAATACTGTACCAACAAGCAAACTTACTTTAACATATCATATTGGCACTCAATGAAATCTGATTGGCCTCTAGTACAAACTGAGTGAGACTTGAAAACATGAAATCCTCCTTCTTTCGAACCACATTCAGCACAACATTCCTGCTGACTGCATTCAGCATTGATAATCCTGTCACTCCCCACAGGTCCGCGTATTAAAATGCAGCGCTGATGTTTGCCTTTGTGAAAGGCCTTTATTATTAAAGTGCCCTCACCTGCTCACACATTACAGCCCGTAAACAACATGAATGATGTGCTGAGCGCCGCAGCCTAACACACATTTATTAAATTACACTTTTCAGCCACACATCAGCTTTCTCCTTTGATTCATTTCCTTTAATGAGTTTGCTGATGTAGACTGGCATGCTGTAATGAAAAGGTAAAGACAAGCAAGCAGGAGAGCCATAAATAAGTCTCCGAGCATGAGGAATAATGACAGGAGTTTAATGTCCAATTAGATTAAAAGGCTCTCTGACACAAAAGCAGGATGCTGAGTGCACTGCTCAATGAGCCTGTGAGCGACATTGATTAACGCTAAACGGATCTATTACTCTCATCCATGGTACTGATCAACAGCTCTACCTGCCACTTCTCTAACACTATAAATGTGTGTGTGTGGTTGCACCTATATCTATATATGCAAATATGTTCACCCATTTAGCAGCTTATAGATTATAACAAAGCTGGCAACTAATGTCCAAAAAAAATCCATCAGTCTGTGTATTTCTGAAGGACATCCAGCTCAGATTTAGTTTTTTCCTATTGTTTTTCTTATCAACTTCATTGTGTTAACAAAGGACAGGCTAACCCAGGCAAGTTTCGTGATCTATTATCTCTGATGTATGAGTTTCATAAAGCACAGGGGAGTTTTCTCCTTGTGAAGCCGAGCCCAAAGCCGATAGCACTCCACATTATTGGCTATAGCAGGAAAAAACATGATAGCAGGATGGGATGTCCGTCTATCATCATATTTGTTTTCAGACACTTGTCATAGGCTTCAGCTTGCATCTTCCATTTAAGCCGAACATTAGAGACGGATAGCGGAGGTGTTTAAATCTGCTCCGCTGCAGGGAGAGGAAACTACCTTGTCGTTGTGGCTCCTCATTATTCTGCTGACAGAGCTTTGTGGATCTTTCCTCTGCTGAGGAGAGATAGATGGGGTGATGAGAGATGTCCTCCTGTGGAGGAGTGTGTCAACACCTTTGACATATAACACAACCCGCATTAACATTCACAGTTCACAGGATCTGTGCACCACCAAGATCAAAGAGGGAATATTATGTGGCAGACTGTATTGTATATGTATAATATGCAGCTTCCTTTGAAACTTGAGGTCTGAGGTTCCGCACAGTATTTATCATAGGCCACAATCCATGTGCGACTCATTATTAACATACGTGAGAAAATGTTGGCTGTCTGCTGTCAGACTTTTCAATGCAAATGTGCTCTAAATCTTTTAAGAGTGACATAATTGGCATTGTTCTAAGGCTCGTTTTCTAATAAATACAGTGTATGTCATGTCTCATTTCCACAATTCATGCATTGAGGGAATATTTTTTTCCCTCAGCCTACTGTTACACTAAACAGAGAGGGGAAAAACTGTGTCTTGCATCTGCTAATGGGACAAACCAAACTGGGACAGTACAAAATTACAATGAACAACAATGTGTCCCTGTTAGTGCAGTCTCACTGTCAGACAGTTTCCCAGCCAAGAAAGTATCACAGTTTGGAGTTGTCTCACTTCTTTAAAGCAGTACCTGTGTGATGGGTGGTCCTCTGCAGACTGTATTTGTTTTAGGTTAGTAATCTTGTGTGTCAGATTACATTTAAATGAATACTGTAATGCTCAATAACTACATACTAAAAATATACTTGTCACTTATTGGTCATGTAATATAAAGAATTCAACCAGAAATTCAAAAAACTTAATTGTAAATGGGCTATAATCATCACTTGGTCATAGATCTGGGGTGACTAGAAGTTTTTCATTGGACGTCTAATATTACGTTCGCTCTAAGAAGTGTGTTGTCGCACACTGGCCATATGCATGTAACCTGTGGAGGTCAGGAGACACTGATCGACAGAAAGTGAAACCGCTTCATCAGGGATTTTCAACATGGAAAAAAAAGCACATGTGCAGGTGATGAGTCAGGCATTTCTGCATACAATTATATACATTAGAGGCCATTAGTCATTTGATGCCTGGCTTCTTGATGTTTCTGATGGCAAGTTATATAATTACCAGACAAGAAAAATGTGTTTAAAGAGTCGTGAGAACATTTAAGTAATACAGCTGTATATAGGGCTGAATTGCAGAAGAACAGACTGGAATATTCATGGTAGACACAGTCTGCATTCAAATTCAGCCCATGTATACTCATTTAGATGGTCTCATGTATTATTGCTTAATTACAGCATGCCAGTCACATAATGTTTTGATTACATACTTACATCTGAAATTGCAGCTGCCACACTTTCACACTCAGCAAAAGCCCGCAGCCATATCCACATCAAACCAGTCTGAAAAAAAAAAATAAAAACAATTTGATCGGTGCAAAATGCATTGTGGTTTGTGGTTTGGAGGACAGACAGTCAGAAACGTCTTTCTCCAATATGAACCAATTTCATTTCATTCAGAAAAATGTCTCTAAAATGTGAGCTACTGTTAAGTTGATAGAAAATCATTTCTTATGGTAGCCAGAGTTGTTGTGTCCAGTTTTACATTTGGCATCAGGTGTTTATGGGAGCTATGTCTCTCGCCCCTGTGACTCCTGAAGCATGTTGTCAACTCTTGGTTCCATGTGCAAGGCCAGGCGAGAGCAATCCATGAATTTCTCTAAATATCCCAAAAGCGACCTTGACCAGAAAGATTATTCTCTTTTTAGAAGTTTCCTTGGGTGAAAGTCGCCAAACCAGTCTTGCTTTCTTCACTCAGTCACTCACTCACTGAGTTTCAAATTATGGTTAAGCATTTTTACTTTTGCAGATACTCCAATTAGTTTGCTCATCTAATGTACAGTATAGTCCATATGCTGACTATGTCTATGTCCTCCATATGTCCTCTGGGGGATACCTCAGGAGTTCTGCAGCCTTTACTGCAGTAATTTAGTCCATTTAGTCAGACATTTTTTCCTTATGTACATTATAAGCATCAGGAGTGGGCCCTCCTTCTTTTTATTTGTTTTGTTTCTTAGGGGCATTTGCCTTTACTCTTGTCCAGTTAAAAGTTTCTATTTAAATCAATTTAGATTTTTTTTTAAATATATTTATTTGTTTGTCATTTTCCTTTTAACATAATATACTTGTGTTATTCTCTTTTACTAATATCTTGGCATTTTCATGCAAATAGTTATTTATTGCTTAAGATTGTGCTTCTTTGATGACAAAATAGGCCTAACCATTCGTTCATTTTCAAGGACATTCGGGAGGATGTAAGATGGATGTAAGATCTGCAGCAAGTGCTTAGTCCATTTATGGCAGCTAATCTGTTTAGGATTTAATGGGCAGAATTTAATTTCAACAAAATGACCCTGATGACCACTGTGCCAGCCAGTGTTTCCATTTCCATCTTAAGAGCGCACTGTTGCATGCACAGTTAACATACATGCATGCATTCACACTACAGTGTGTTACTGTCCGTGTGGTTTTTGTTAATAAAAGTCAACTTTTTTTGCTGCAATGTATCATGTAAGCCTCACTTTCACTATGCAATTCTGTCTGCCACCGGGAATGAATCTCCCATGTTCAATTATTGGAAACATGCACTGGAGACATTGATAACATATTTTGGTATTTATTTTGTGATGGTGTTTTTTTTCCGAAGTGGTGTTCATTTCATGTCCTGTTTTGTTGGTACGTAGTTATTAGGCTCTGAGGAAAGCAATCCAGATGTCTTCATAACAGCCATGCCAACAGCAATACCGCTTGGAAATGCTAGGGGAAGTTAAAAAGTTGCCTCTCTCTGCTTTTAGTTTTGGCAAGCTTTTCAAATAGCCAAGAAAAACTATCCGTGAACTTGCAGGCCTTCTTTCTACGAAATGATAGTGAGAAGTGTTATGGTTCCTCCTCATTCTATTCATTTATTTCACCGAAGAAAAACACAAGCTACTGCTGATTCATGAGTTCTAAATGCCTTGAAAACACTTGGTCTGCGAGGCCATGCTTCTCACCTTGTGCAGTCTAAATATTGAGCAATGTGATTCCGCTCAGGGAGTGCAAAAATAGTGCAGTATTAGCACTGTTGCAGCAGAAAACCATTCAGTTACATTTTCCCATATAGCTTTGAATCAATTTGTCTTTTCACTCTTCATAAGTTCCTCACCTAGCCAATGTTATTGCTTAATTTATTTCTTTGCAGCGGATAAAGTCACATATACACACCCACGTGTTTCTATATCTGGATCTTCCCTTCCACCTCTTCATAAGATTCAAACTCCATATCACCAAGACAACTCCACTGCATAGTTCATGTGCTCAGCAAAGTTATTTTCATTTCCTTCAGATACTTTTTCTTTTTCTTTTTGACTTCACGGACAGGCTAACTTTTTGCTAGAAGGACCAGTTACTATTCATGGCATGTATCCACAAATGTCTCATAATTTTCTGCCCTACCCCATGAGCCATATTACAATTATTATGGATGTGTATCATGTCACAACATAATGTATTTTTGTTGCCAATATATTCCATTCGAACTAGTAATCATGCAGAGGAGAAGTAATGTCTATCAAACCCTCTGTGCTGGTAGAGAATTAGCTTTGTGGAGCAGTAAAATCACAAGTTACATCGTCCTAATAGCAGAAAAACTTAATTAACTAGGTGAGCCTTGGGGGCTCTTACAAAATGCCTCCCCAAGCAACAGCAGAGAGCAAGAATGACCCCCAGCTACCACAGACCTGCTTACTGATACAGAAAATATGATTGCTTTTCATATTCCAGTGAATTTTCAACATTTCCTATTTTACCTTCAGGACACACAGTCGCTCAGAACACATTAGAATAGGTGTACTGCAGGAAAAGGGGCAGTGCGAGTGGGCGTTATTAGCTAAATGAATTTTAATAAATAACACTGAAACATAATGAAACATAAGACAATATGAAAGACGAAATTAAATGCTTGTTGAAGTATGCAAGGCAGATAATGGGATACAGTAGTGAAACAGATGAGTTTAAGGCGGTGCGTAATACTGCATGTTCAATTTATATGTAAATCAATCCACCTAATAGAATGACCTCGACCAGGTGCCAGAGGATAGGAAAACGATCCCACCCAAAAGCATTTTTGAATTTTGAAATCTCATGAGCTTTTGCGAGAACAGGGTGTCAGCCTGGTGCTACAATAACCCATTAGAGAGCCTGCTAATGAGGTGATTTATTTGAGTTACGCTGAGAGTGCCGCACGCCACCCACAGCAGTCTACACAATACACACGTTTGTGACTTAGTCTGCACCGGGCGCCCGCATACAGGTGCCTCCGGCAGGGAGCAAGCTGCCCTTTTCACCCGTAGTCTGTGTCGGTATGAGGCGGATGGATGGGTGACAAACATGCCACCACTATTCGCCGCCCTTCCGTGTCACCTTTGTGTCCCGTCGTAGCCGGGAACAGAGATGCTATACGTCTGACCCTCCTTGTTAGAGAGACAGCAGAGGATAATCAGGGGAGAACAAATGCTGTGCCGCAAACCCCCTGCTGGGTGACCTTTGACCATGCACGTACCGCAGACATGGCAGCCTGTCCACCTGACGCGTGTGACAATTACTGTATAGGTGAGAAGTAGATGGCGAACTATCAAAAGATCCCTATGCATATTTCAGCAACTTGTTCAAATTACGAGTTTTCCCTGTCTGTGGGCGTGTTCTGCGGAGCAAAGGCGCTATAGTCCCACTGTCTATCAGTCACTAATGGTGTGGAGCAGTGGGAGGCCAGGACACCTGCGTCTGCTGCCTGATAATGAATATGATGAAGATGGATAATACTTTACCCTGTCTGAAACCGTGCTCTCAGCTAGGGAGTGATTACCGCGGTAATTGGGATCCATGGTGGCTGCCGCTAGAGATACTGATGATGAGGCTGTCTTGAGTAAAATGTAGATAACATTGACATTACTCATACTGGACCCAGGAGCCACAACTTCACAAATCACCGCTGACAACCGGTGACCTCTTCCTCGGTTTTGCTGGAGTTTCACTCGACATTGGTGTTTGTGTGCGAATTTCTGTACACAAGCAAAGGACAAAGAAGTGAAAAGTTTGCAGACACTGGGTTAAGACATAGCAGACACACACAGTACTATCAAAAATATTCAGTGACAGTGTTTTATCATATATCATATCATATCTGATGTTTCCGGATTAACATTTCTGCTGCATGAATGGGTATGTTGCAATTTAAGCTGTGCTAATGAATGGTTTTATATACTGTTGGGTTATTTATCTACAGTAGTCCATCATATTCTATAAGGTCATCATATGTTTGTAGTGTTGCTGTCCTATGAGAACCACAAATCCCTAAAAAGTCAACTTTTCACAAGCCCAAGACCATCATCTCAGGGTGGACTGTACTGAAAACACCACAGAATTTGGAGATACATGTTTTTGACAAATTGCAATATGAAAAGTGAGATATGTAGAGTAAAAAGTACAATATTTACCTCTGAGATGTAGTGGAGTAGGAATACAGTATACTGTAAACTTACATAAAATGGAAACACTACGTAGAAGTACCTAAAAATGTAGTAAACATAGTACTTGACTAAATGCACTCAGTTATATTCCGCCACCGGCAAAGTGTGGCCACAGTGAAGCAACAGGACATAAGTGACTTTGACATCCCGTGTTTATCAAGCCCAGCTTTCCCTGAAAGCCCGGCCATGTCCTCATATGTCCCCTGCCACACCTGTCTGAACAACAGTGCCGTCTCGAACAGCATTGATATGCCAGTCACAGCAGAGACACAGGGACAAAAACACTTAACTGGAAAAGGAAACAGAGCAGGAAAGCACTGATGATATTACTCACTTTTTGGGGGCCATTTGTATCGGTTGTGTCACTCCCACCACCTCTATCTTGTGCCACGGGGTTTGACATATTGATTATACCACTACATGGGCCATCTCCATACTTCATGCTGTTATTTTGAAAGATTTCAAGAAGAGATTTATGAAGACCCCAGAGTGATCATTACGAGGTGGCCTTGTCGGGGCACCACTTCTTCTTCCTTGGTGAGCGAGGTTTCTCAGATTCCTGAGAGACGATGGGTGTCCTCTAGGTAGTGTCCTAGTGCATAGAGGGTGCCGGGCCTAAAGAGGAGGTGGTGGGGGTGCGGGGTGCTCTTAATGACCATCTGCTCAGAGAGCAACCTTTTTAATGAAGACGGATGTTTGGAGTATCTGACCAGGGGGCTCCAGGCAGGGGTCTAATGACACACCCTCCCATGTCTGGACCTTCTAGGTTGCCTTGCGTGCCCTGTCAGCCCTCACCACCACGGTGGCACCAGGAAATTCCAAACAGGCCTCCTGAAGCTGTAACACTGCTATCAAAGTACTCACACACACCCCACAAGCATGTGTTGCACCACTTAACCACGATAACTGCAGTTGTGGAAAATATTCACCTTGAGCCATATATGAGTCTAGTTAAACCAACACACGATTTGACAAAATGTGAGCAAAACGCCATCCAGGAAACTTTTTCTATTAGTCTAAAATGCAAAGAGGCCACAGGAGAAGCTACAGTTTTGAAAAATATTATAATGACTTCAATTTCATATTTTGAGATTGCCAATAGGGCCAGTTCTCATGTGGCCATGTGAAAAGGTTGAACATGTAGATAAAAGCCCTACTCCACAAGCGTTATACTGTATCAAGTTGTGTCATTGTTATTGCTTTACGCTTTGTCATTGAGCCGCATCATGTTATGGTTGAGCAACCCAGATTTAATTGGATTTCGGTTACTTAAATTAAATTCCTTTTCACTCTTGATCCACATCTTTTGTTGTCCAAGCTTCTTTTCACCCTTTGTGTTCATATTGAAGTCTTGGGAAATGTTTCTGTTGATTTGGCAGACTCACAGTCCTGTGATTATGCTCCAGCGCTCAGGCCTCATCATCCTGGATGTGATTCCAGCGCCACAGTGTTAATAATACCCAAAAAAGAAAGTGGGAGCTTACAGCACCCACATCCTTAGGCTTCAACCCCCCTGAACGTGCGCTCAAATTAAAAAATGAGCCTGTGGCCTAACAGCGCTTCTAAACAGGGGGCTGTTGTGTCAGCAGTCTTTTATTAGAGTCATCCTGTTCGGGAAGCACAGCAGGGAGGAGGGAAAAAGATAGAGCCTCTTGGTGAAGACATGAGAGCCTATGTTCCCTGCTGTCCTTTCCCCTTTTTTTTCCCCCATCAGACATCACTTCTCCGTAAAGGTTATTAGAGAAGTCAACTAAGATTGATGGATGGAGATGGAAGACGCTCAGAAGCCCATCTCTCTCACACTCATCTTCATCTGAGCATTGGTACTGACAGTGGTGGAGCAGAGGAGGAGATGGATGGATGGATGGGTCTCTTCTCCCTACTGTACTTCACGTACAGTGCTGCATCTCTAAGAGCACGCTATTTATAGTCTCACAAAACATTAATTTAACACTACCGGCCACAAAACAACATGAGTAATTTTAATGTTTATGGGAAACTTTTAGTGCAGTCTCAGATCCTGGCGCATGTGTGTGTGTGTGTGTGCGTGTGTAGCGCTGTATTTGTCTGTTAATATGCCGTGAGTAAGTGTGTGAGGTGCCGCGGGCTAATAGGAGCCGTTATAATGAGGGATGATACCAATAAATTGATATCTCCTCCACTCACCACAGTGCTCTCTGCAGCAGCAGTTAAAAGGATTGACTCAGCCTTCACTAACCTTGTATTTGGCTTGAACTGTCATTAGCAAATCAAAAGCAGATTAATTAATCACAGGTCCACTGGGGTGTGCATTACCTTAAGTGACTATTGTAATATAACTTCAAGAGAAATCGCCCGTGGTTTCTCATCTTGACACCAGAATGAATGCTTTGCTACTTCCAGGAGTGCTGATGCTGTCACCGAGAGAAAGTGGGAGAATGGATTCTGTAAGTGGTGGAGAGTCTATTAGAGCATTAATTCTGCTACAAATGGAGCTCTTCACAAATGGTCAACACTTACATGTCGTCTGGTCCTCTTTGAGGCTTTTCTGCTGCACCTGCACAACTGTCCGCCGTCTCTCTTCAAATCCTTTCCCCTTACTGTAGACTGCGCTTCTGTTTGGAGGACGCAGAGGAGAGGCCTTGGACTACAGGAGGAGAAAAAAACAAAGAGACAAAGTGACACGTTGTTTGAGTTTGACCGAGGGGGTTGTAAACTATAAATGTTAATATCCAGCATGAGCATATACATGAAAGCGCTGCTCCTGGTGTCAGTGTTTGTCGTTGAGAAGAGGAGCGAGCGTCTGTGTTGTTGTTCCGCCTCGAGCTCAGACGCTTTACCATCCCGTTACACTCTGACATTTGGAAACGCACCGTGACTCACTTAGTCGAGGGAAGAAGAGGCCAAATCGCAGCGGGGCCCGGCGGATCACCGCTTGAAGCGAGCAAGATCCCTGGAAGATGGGCAGTGCTTTATGTAATCATGTGAAGAGGGAGCAGTCTTGCCTTCGTGACCTTCCAAAGCGTCAACACTTTGTCCTTGCTTACATCTTTACATTTCTCTCTCTCTCTCTTTTTCTCTCCTTCTTTTTTTCTGTGTCTGAAAATGTATGGTGCTTTTAACCAGGCTGCAACCACCCTACTGGTGTACTAACAGTATCCCCTGCTGGCAAAAGAGGGAACACTCCTCAGATGGGTACAGAAATGTCTGCAGTACATCACTGCTTTTTTGCTGTTGTTTTTGTTTTATTCATTTTTTTTATTTTTTTTATTTTTTTGGCAAAAAAGACAATAAAGAAGTGTTTTCAAAAGCATCAGGTTGGAAATATGAGAGTGGAAACTAATGTTGTGATGAAGTGAAGCTGAAAACACTGCCTGAATGTCAGCTCACTAACCTGCTCCCTGAGAGTTTGGTTATTTAATGTTACCCCAGCAGAGGTCACTGCTACTTTATATTCAAAACCATAATTCATTTCATCTGGAATCTCAATTAATCAATCTCAGGCATCAAATGGTTCATTCATAATCAGTGATGTCCCTGGTACAAAAGTAAAAGATTAAATTCAGCAAATCATCTCACAGGTGTCTTAAACAGACAACAGAGACATGAAGAGCATCCTCATTGAATTCCAATTAATACAGGATAATACAGTGAAAAGCCCATAAGCCAGTGAAGTCACTGAACCCTGCAGCTACAATACACCACTCTGATCAACCGCACATATTCAGTACCTATCATGACTGACTGCCGACTTGAATTAGTCATCCACCACTCAGGACGCAGTAGTCTGTTTACTCATGTATTTTCATTTAGTGGATTCCGTCTGTCAAGCTGTATGTTCATCATCATTATAGATCGTGGAGCCCTCTTCCTCCCGCTTCCTCGCATGTTCCCAAAGCACAGCGACCACCCCTCCTCCTGTAAACACGCCGGTTTCCTTAGCAACCTGGAGCAGGATCTACAGAGCAAACACTCCAGCAGCCAGGAGAAAAGTGCAGAACAATAGGGTCTGAGCTGAGGTGGAGGGTTAGAGGAGGAAGAGGAGGAGGAGGTGGAAGAGGAGGAGGAGGAGGAGGAGGTGGAGTAGGTGGAGGAGGATAGTGTTATTGTGGTACAGAGCAGGTATAGATTCATGCAAGGTTCCAATTATGAATTGCTCAGAATGCCGAGCAACCCAAAGAATGGGGGAAAAAATCAGCACAGAAACAATTTGAATGGGTTTGTCAAAAATACTAAAGCTAAATGAAAAAGAGAAACATTTGAAGAATGTTATTCATTGAAATAATTGCATTTAAAATAATTTGAAAGCATTTCTCCTCCTTCTCAGAACAGGGTTATTCGAAAGATTTTTTTTTTTCAAGGAAAACCTAGCAGCATAGGAAAACTGAACTGAACTGAACTGTATTCATGTCACTTAGTAAACAAAAAAAACTATTTTACTTTACAACCTCTACTTGCTTGGTTGGTTGGTTTTGGGTACA
>JBCAUF010000052.1:13167288-13182624 GCA_038406115.1 Haemulon aurolineatum | reverse complement strand
AGAGAAAATCCCTGTTTCAGTAGGAAGCTAGAGGTCGCTCTTGATTTGGGAAAGTGGGTGGCCTTTTAAAATAGCATTCAAATGAAATGTGACTGGTGATGCATGAGCCTGCCCTGCCTCTGGGTGAGACTGTTCGGGCTAATAGGCCAAGTCTGTGCACTGATAACCTTGGCAGCACATCATTGGTTTAAGGGTATGTTTCAGAAGAATATGGTCTAGGACTGAAAATGCCCATTTCTTTGTCCCTGACATGACAAGAACTACAGTATGTTTAAAAGCAGTTCTTGTTCCCTGAGCTAGAGGACACTTTTCTCATTTAGATGATGATTTAATAACATTTTGCTGACGGAATGCATACAATGATTTGCTGACCTTGGTTTTTGTCCATGAGAGGCAAGGTGATGTCATCGCTGCCTTGCTTTCCACTCTTGGATTTTTTAGTCGCTCCGGTAGTTGTTGGCTTGAGAGACAGAAAAGGATTACTTTACTGGATCACAACCAGAATTTTAAGCTCTCTTGATGTTCTAATTTTATAAAAGGGCATTACATTGGTTTTGATGAGACAGTCTTATAGTCTTGGTCTTGGACAGTAACACAACTTTTATTTTTCTTCATGTTTTGAATGCAAAAGGAGACAATAACCTTAAATTTATTGATCCCCTTAAAAGGTGTCTTGTCTCCTTGTGCTCAGACGCTGTACAGTACTGCACACAAGATTTTATTTGTTCGAAACAAGCTCAAATGTCTTTGTTCCCACTCTTCTTTATCATCTATCAAACTACAATTCACAGCTGAACATATTTTGTTTTTTCCTTGCACATGTTCAACTACGTTATTTGTCAAAATGCGCACACACTACCAGGTTTGTGATCGAATTACAGTAAATACAATAATATGTAACTTTACTGTAGTTTTCAAATGGCTGTGTAAATAATATATAGCGCCGTCTTGAGCGTTTTCTGACTTTTTTGCATTGGAAAACATACAGTATACAGAGTAAACTGTCATAATGAAAGCATGACAAAGCCATTTGACTATCTTGTTCATAAACAATGGTGTCAGGACTTTTTCATTTTAATGACACTGACACTTTCATTGACATGAATACTTGCTTTTGAGGAATGAACTATCCATTTTGAGCAAGTGACACACTTTTGCAGGTTATCAACTAGGTTTTGCAGTTTGTACTAATTGCTTTGGGAAATGCATTAACTGTTGTGCAAATGTAGATGGTGATAAGAGAAATGCACCAAAGCGACTGAGAAAAACTGTAAAAGATGTGTTACTCTTTAAACATTTATTTAGTTCACTATCCATGCTGAATCTTGTCTACGCTCTTGGCCAGGAAAGAGTCTGAGATACCTTAAAGTGGCTCTTGTTCCAACCAGCCTTATTCAGAGTGTTTCTCAGGTCCTTGTACGCCCATATTGTCTGGAGGACATGGGAAGCTGCCTTGGTCTCCCGTGCTGATTGGCTGACAACAAATCATTAGACACTGTGGTAAACAACAGAGGACAGCTCTGAGACAATACTGTCCCGATGATTAAAATCCACTTGTGATTGCTCCGGGCTGTGATGCTTATAATATCATCAGCTATTGCATTGAGGCTGTGTCAGAAGTATAAACAGATATTAAGCAGTCACAGCGCAGATACTATAAAGCCACTGCAGCCTCCACTATCTTATTTTCATCTTACTTAGACAAAAGGGCAATACCTAAGACTATTACTTTGGATTTTAAATTACATCCTGACTGTTTAGCAAGCTGGACCATTATCATTTGATCAATTCCACTTTTTATTGTTAGTTTGGAGTGCAATAAATACTGAGATGTTTGTGGAATGGTATGTAGTTATCAGTTGATTCGAAAGACATTAAAGTACCTCGATTTGTTGATGGCCACCAGTTTCTGCACAGCATGACCCTGTATGAGGGCTCGGGCGTTCTCTGGGCTATCTGTGATGATCTCATGGATAGTGTTCAGAATAGACACCACCGTATCTCCGTCGAGATTCTTCGCTGGGTGCTGCTGCCCACATGGCAGATTACCGACGAGGTCCCTCAAAGCATAGCTCCCTGTAACAACATGGCAAAGTCAGCGGGAGCGTGCAGGTGCAAGGCCACATGTGTGTAGATGGGAGTTACAAGTCTGCACCTATGAGGTCTTTATTCCTTCGGTCCATCGCCAGGTTGCGAAGAGCAATGGCCACAGCTCGCACCACTTTGTCCACGTCTGAGCGCAGCAGCTCCACAAGAATAGGCAGCCCTTTCTCTTTTCTGACTGTGGCCCGAATGTAGCTGGACCACTACAAGAACAAACACAAAAAGGATAAGAGCTGAGTGATGTCGACTTTGGCATTTTTTAGGTATCTGTGAGTTCATTCTTTAGAGACCGTGGCTTCAAATCTCCACCTTTACAAAACGACTCATCTCACCTCAAGTACACTATGAAAATAAATTGCTTCTACTAATACACCATAAGTAAGGCCTAAATTCTACCCTCCCAGCTCGAATATGATGCAACTCGATTTCAAAATCTACGGATTTTAAAAGTGCTTTAATCTGATCGTGGCCTTAGCATTGATCCTAAATTATAGTGACATTCATTGCACCGTATATCCTGGCAAAGCACATTATTTGACAGGCCTATGGATCCGCTTGGGGGACATAGCAGTAAAAGTGATTTTTTGATCATGCAGGCTGCTGACAAAGTCCATCTAGAGAGTCCAGTTAGATTAAGATGATCAACCCCACATCTCCCTCATTCTGCACACTTGTTCACTGATGCAGCCTCAGAAAAACAACAAAACCAGACAAGAAAAAAGCTTCAGGCATGGAGGCCCCCATTTACAGTAAGGGCCTGAGGAGGGTGTCTTGCTTGACCCTGCACAGCACAGACTGACTTAGAGAGCTAGTCCAATGCAAACTGAACAGATATATTAACATCTGACCCATGATGTCATTTCTTATGGTAAAACTCTCTCCTTCAGCTAAACAGCAGGGAGAGTGTATGATGATGTCATCTACAAACAAATCCTGGATCTGCCCCAGAGAAGATGTCCAATGGCGGTCTACTATGAATCCGCATGAGAAACACTATGAATGTGTCATTTGGTAAGTGCATCAGTTTCAAGTTTAATGCTCCAGTTCCCAGCCTCACAAAGACCGTTTTTTATGTTTGGGAAACACTCCACAATCGCAACCCATTGTGTGAAGTCATTAGTGTAAAACTAGCGAGCAGCTTTTCCATCCACTCACAGCCCAGTGTCCCGCAGCGAGGTTCTGCAGCGCTCCCGCAGCCGCCTCCAGGGTATTGTGGTTGTGACTGCAGGTGAGGAGAGAGAGGTAGAGTCTCACCACCTCTGGCTGGTACAGCAGCTCCAACCCTTTAAGAAGAAAGGCAGAGAAAGTCAGGGATGACGGTCAAACAGAGGCAAAATGCCTAAATGACCATCAGTGGATGAAGACTTATAGGCCCCATGTTGTAGAAAGTAAGATTTCCATGTCTTTTTTGATTCTAGAGCAGGTTTATCTGCTGTATATATGCTGTGAATGTTCAAACCACAGAGAAATGTGCATGGCCCACATTCAGAAACAGTGCCTTAAAACAAGCAACACGCAAACAATCAGGACTTCCGTAAGGTTGTGATGTCATAACATTGCAGTCACCACCCTCCCAGATCTACCATACAACCTTTTGTTGTTGTTGTTGTTGTTGCCGTTTTAACTTTATCAACAACACAACACCAAGCGGTCATTCCGTCGCTGAGCTAGCAGAAGAGAGATCAGAAGAGAGGCTCATTAATATTAATGAGACAGACACAAAACGCCCTGCTCTTTATAGAGACCCAGAGAGAAAACTGAGAGAGTAGATGTAAGACTATACCCAGATGCTTTTGGGCACCATAAATATGTCTTTTTATAGATATCAAAACCTCAAATAAAACACCATAATAGAGTACAATATAACCTTTGAACAATGGTGTTGTTATCAGTGTGTTTTCTATAAATGTTGACACACTACAGTAACACGGTCCAACATTTTTTTTCTGTCTGTGTCAGTTTAGGTCAGTAGGTTGGAAGGTCAGTGGAAAAAAATATATAGCGTAATTTAATTAAACTCGACACAAGAAAATTACAAATCTGTCAGAGTCCCGCAGAGGTTTTTTGCACTGAGCCAGTGGAAGCTGCTGGACGGCTGACAAGTAGTATAAAGCTGACCTGGGACCATAACATGCTTGTCATTCTGATTTGCATTCACTGGCTGGAGTGTGGGAGGCATCAGCTTAGCTGTGATCACTGCGGTAATAACAGCATATACAGTATTCAGCCCTACAGTTACTACTGTGTCGTTTTCTATAGTTTGTATACACAGAAAGGATTCATGGCTAAAAATAGACATGGGGCTACCAAATAAATATATGTCAGTGTCCGTGGGTCATGCAGAAACAAGTGCCTGCAAAGGGAAATGTTCCTCCTCTAGATTTTTCTAGATAAAAAATGTTATCAGTCTTTCAGTTGGTGGGTCATTTTTTTTTAGTAATGAAGGTCTCCTCAAGTGGTGCAGGTGCTGATGTGTGGCTCTGCATTTAAATGAATTATCTTTCAGCCCATGCCAATGTCATGCATACAAAGCAAAGAGCATAACACAGAAAGCCGATACTGATGCTGAATAATAGTGCTGTTCTATGGTAATGATGATATATGATAGAGGCTCTTCATAATATATCTACCTTTGATGTATTAGTAATAAGCTTACAGTATTTATGGTATAGCATACTTATTTCCAGATGGCACTGTAAGCCATACTGCAATAAGTATTTGTGTTACATTTATAGTGTAAGGTTTTATGTGAGGCTGACATTACAATTTTTCACATGTGTACCTTTTGTTTGTTCTGTACGTTTTGGTAAATCCAATGTACCGCATTTTCTGTCCATAAATCCATTTTTCCAACCTGTACATCACAGACACACACACATGACACAGACATGCACACAGACACCAGTTTTCATTATATCAGCACTCCAGCAGATAATGGCAGCAAATTCAGTGTGCTATCGAATCACAATGTAACTGCCATGAAAATATTCAGGACTAACAAGCAGACTGACCTTGATTGAACCACTCCTCTGATGAATACGGCCAAAGGGAAGAGAAGAAAGAACACCATCAAAAATTAGATTATGCTGGAAAGGGATGCAGCACATGTGGTGAGACTGGGGGAACTGACAGTATCAGGGTAATGTTTGGCTCAGGGAGGCATTTGTCAATTTTGTGCAATTAGCTGAAAGGTTAGCATTAGTGAAAAACTATAAAACATTAAATCACAATTAACTCTTACCCTGTTGTTTCCCGCAGCACAACCTACTGCAGCCTATCAATCACAGTGTATCAGCTGTAATTCAAATTGTTACATAGATGAGTTACGCATAACTACCAAAAGTTTTTCACCGTCTAGAAAACTCGCCTGCTTGTTACATCAGTTGTACGGTGTAAAAAGCACATAACTGATGAAACAAAGTATAAAGAAGCTTTTTCAATTTTGGAACCTGGCACTCTTCCCGCGGAGCAAAATATATTATCAGCTCTTGCATGAAATATTCAGGCTCTCATTGGCATAAAAAGTGGGCAAGGAATGTGAAACTCATGCTCGAAGCCAAGACATGCTGGAATTAAATGAGCATTTCAAACAGAGAAAATGGTTGGTTTACAGAGGCACTAGCAGATTATACAACTGTTAAGTGTATATGAAGAAAATATGTCCTGTTGAAATCTAAAAAATACTTAACACAAAAAATGTATCTGGAGTGTTATGTGAGGAAGAAGAACAAATAACGATAAATGTTTAATTTAAAAGTCTTCAAATATCATTGCCCCAGAGGGTGAAAATGACTGATCTGTATAATCAAAGAAATCTGTTTTAGTTGTGTCAGCTGCAGAAACTGTGCTATTTTGGGCGCCTTTCAGACTCAAATCTCAAATAGAGCAGATTGAGGTCTTAATTTGGGGAGCTAATTGTTAAAGGTGTCTTGAGAAACACGAAAATACAGTAGATGTCCTTACACAAGGGCTTTGCCAGTTAGCAAATGAATCAACCTGAGAAAAGGAATGATTGTTGTTTTACAGACATCAGAGATGAAAATCAGTCATTTCAATCAGAGCAACTCAAACTGAAATAATATGCAACTGATTACTGTGACATCATCATGGATGACCAACCTTTGGGTCTTTTCCCTCCAAAACAGTCTGGCTCGTTCTTCTTCTTCTGGTGTCCCACCGACCTCATCAGATGATTGGCATGGGGCTCCAGAAAGCGCTCCGTTCCTGGTATTTCTTTGTGGACGTGATAGGACAAGTTTCTCAGGATGCAGACGCAGTTCTCCACTGACTAAATGACGGACAATGACGGAGGATCTCAATCAAAGATGCTGGGTTTTATACAGCATTAACAGTTATAAAGGTGAATTACAGACTAATTCTTCTGTTCCTTTTTTAGAGCAACATGTATTAATGATTTTTCCGGTTGAAATTTTCAGGAAATGTCACAGACTTTCAGAAAATCCATACTTGAATCTAATGCAATTCTGTAAATGCTATTGGAATATTTTTTATGCTAAAACAGTGAGCGAAACTCACTACTCCTCATTTATTCAAACAAAAGCAATATTTACTGACTAAAAGCCTCTTCAAATAGGATCTCAGAGCTTCTAAATTTAAGTCAGCATGATGACATCAGTGACCTTATTGTCAGTGTCCTTGTTGATAACAGCTGACTGAAGGGCATGAAGGAGTGCATCCACCAGCCCCTCGCACTCCCTCAACCTCTGTCGAGCCTCCGCCCCATCCGAGCTGACGTTCCTGCAGAAATAACTTTGTTAGCAAAGCTGAAAGAACTCAGTCAATCACAAAGTCGGCTTTCAGTAGCAGCTCTTGTCAAATGTTCCGTGACAGCATCCAAGGTTACCTCAGACATCCGGAGGTGTTTTTGAAGACTGTGGTCCATTCAGCACTCTGCAGTTTGGAGGGGTCGGCTGAGTCTTTCCTCCAGCCCGAATGTGGGATGATGATTTCATCGGTCAGTGTCTGAAGCCCATTGTTGATGACCATCATCTTCAGCGGCTCATGTGAGGACAGGTTCCACAGAGTGCCTGCGGGGGAAGGAGAATACAAAGCTGCAGAAATAAAATGACGAGTCGTTAGGTTATGGCTCCGGGAAGAGTCAGGCATTGAGCTGTACCTGTGACTAACTCTTTGACCTCCATGCTGCCACACTTCCTCAGAAGCCTGACTAAAGCTTGTATGCCATCACAGTTCTTGATGGCCATTTTGTTGTTGTGGTCTTTTCCATAGGATATGTTGCGCAGAGCACCACACGCCTTGCGGTGGACCTCGGCTTTGGGGTGGTCCAGTAATTCCACCAGGATCGGCACACCGTTCAGCTGGCGCACCTCCTGCTTGATGCGGTCATTCTCGTAACACAGGTGCTGCAAATAGGCGGCGGCGTTGGACTTGACTGGGTCCATTGGGTGGCTGAGCATTGAGATCACCTCATGCAGGTTGGGGTCTCTCCAGCGTGGGTCTCTGCGGATGCTGTCCAGGCTGACCATGCTGCTGCGTTTGTGGGGGAACTGCAGGGTCTGCGCTCGGCACATGGCCTGGAAGAAAGGATTCAGGTTCCCCTCCAGCTGGGCCATGAAGGCGTCATCATAGCCACCTCTGAAGAAACAGAGAAAGTCATGCATGCATGTAGGATGTTTGCTAATTTTCAGAGCTACTGTATCTTACTTCACTTTCCTGTTTGTTGCATCAGCTGCATGGTGCCTGTCTGTTGTGCCGGCATAGAATAACCAAAGAATAAAAGCTAGAACTTGTTGTTGTTGACATTGTGGAGTGTCCTCACAGAGACTCAAAGACACCAGGAGGATTTTGTTTCCTTTGGATACGGCTAGGCTAGTTGTTTCCCTCTACTTCCAGGTTTCATGCTATGTTAACCATCTCCTGGCTGGTATTTAACAGACATGATATGAGTATGGTGTCAATAAGAAAATTAATAAGGTTTTTTTTTCCAAAATGGGGTACTATTCATTTTATATTCAACAGGTTGAATGGCATTTCTGAGTGTAATAAATTGGGCTCCAGTGAGTTTAACAGCACAAGTGAGTTTCTTGTATCTTTTGTAAACAGCTCTGTCACTTTATATGGGCTAAGGAAAGGCTTCTGGCTGGCAATAACAGGTGAAACCTCCTTATTTATCGACTCTGCAGCAGGCTGCCATTCCTGATTGATACCAGCTGCTACTTAACTGCTGTCCATCTGTCTTTCTATTGTCCAGCCGGACTTACAGGAACAGGATAGAGGCGAGTGCCGCTTGTGCAGCCACAAAGTTTAATATATATCATTATCACAGCAGGTCCTTTGTGATAAAATTAGCCACAGTTGATTTCTGCATTGCTTGAAAGTGTCGGTTTACTCTGGCAGCAATGCACACACACACTCGCTTGCTTTCCTTATATTAGCTTGGTGCCAGACATCATAATCTCTGTGCACATGTCAGATTCTAAAACAAAAAGTCAATTCAGTTATATTATCCGGCACATTTGGGAAAAACACTGATGTTCAGATGTTTTTACATAACACTTTTCAATAGCGAGATTATGCATCTTTTCATTGAATGCTTTGACAGATGTATTGTATCACCAACAGCGTAAAATATAACTGATGGAATAAAATGTACGAAATCCAGCCAAACTGTCTGTTGAATAGCAGATATAACAGGGTTGGTGTTCAGATTTATCTCACATATAATATTTGTTGTAACAGTGTGCTCCTTTTTCACTCTTATAAAACTCTACTGTTCTACTGTTGTTGTTTATTTATGCTATTAATGCCAAAGGTGAATTGACTGTCTAGCAGCCGATCTCATTACCAGAGAACATATTGACGTTTCACTGACATAGACTCAGCATCCCAAATCTGCTACAGAGGACAAGGTTAGCACAATCATCATTTTGCATGGAGATGCATTTAAAAACTAATATTCCTCGAGTGTCCTTGAGTCATAAAGCAATGCGTGTATTCGCCTGATTCACTTTTGCAGTTGTCTCAGTACTTGTAGGGAGTGCTCTGTATTTGACCCTACATCTAGGAACCATGAGTCCTTGTAACCCATTTACACAGTCTACCCAATGGGATCAATAAAGTCTGATCTAATGTACCGTCCTCTCACCTGGTTCTGGAGGGCTCCCTGAGGAGCTCCATGGTGGTAATTGGCCTGAACTGGTGGATTCCCCCCAGTGTTGGATAACTGGCAGCTGGGTGGTCAGTCTTCATGTCCAGAGGGTTTTCTCCCCGCTCGCTGAGTCCGTCCTCCTCCGCCTGACTGCTGAGGCCCGCAGGAGCGTAGCTGTCTCTGAGGAAGGGTAAGGTAGTGTAGTGAGCCCCGGGCTGGAAGCTCTTGGCGGGCCAGTAGCTGTGGAGGGTGGCACGGGACAGACTTCCATACCCCGCACATAAGTCACCCCCGATGCCCCTGTAACTGTCGGGGAGGGTGTACACTCTGCTCTGCCTGTCCGGGTTCACCGGCTGAGGCTCCCCAGACTGCGGTACCACTTCAGGTGGCGGGGCTGCTGTGGTTGTTGTGGTCGGTGCAACAGACTCAGGTTCAGTGTTTGCTTCAGGAATCGGTTGCTCAGTAGGAGTGTTTTCTTGCACCTCCGGAGTCGATGTGAGATCAGGCGTGTCTGATGTCTGGAAGTTCTCCTGCTGTGTCTCTGAGGATTCTTGGCTCTCACTTGGGGCCTGTTCACCCTCTTGCTCCACAGCCTTGGACTCCTACAAGGATTGATGCACCACAGCTATTATCTCCACAAAAGTCTAATCAGAATCTCTGTTAGTCTTTAAAATCCCATTTGTCTGAAAGGTCTCAGGTCGGCTCCATCCAATTAAATGCCACCAAATTGGTGCGTTTACAGTCAGAGCAGGAACTATTTGGTCTTAATTGACTTGGAATAGACCAAACATGTTCCTGTTGCCTACAGTGTGTTTATCGCTCATCTAAACTGTACAGCCCCCACCAGCTCATCTCTCATAGCGATGATCAATCATTATCATTTCAGCACTTCTCTGGCTTTCTGAGCCACCAGTAAATAATGAATCCTTCTTTCCTGCCAAAGAATAATGAATTCCCCTTGTTGAAAATGAGTTTAGATTAGACTCTGATGAAACAACTTGAGGTCCAGCCACTGTTTAGAAGCAGAGTAAATTGCAGCAAATTTAATTGTCTGATTTAGTAAATTGATTTTGATTTTAACTCCTCCTTCCTAGAAGAGTGCGAGCGAAGCCTGTTATTTTAAGCACAAAAGCATGTAAATATGGAATAACTCAACGAAATAGAACCTAATTGCATTAAATTTCATGGTATTATAGCCCCAGAGGGCGATTTCTCTCTCTGCCAGTCAGTGCGACTGAAACTCAGTGTTATAGGCCTGCCTATTGACGATACTGTTTCATATATTTCATACTTCAGGACAACAGACCGATGGAAGGTGCCTTGGGTGAAAAGGGACTGTTTTAAATGTGTGGATTGAGAACTATGCATGCATACATATATATATATATGTATATGACTGAACTAATGTGATAAAACAGAAAAAAAATAGAAAAGAAACAGAGGGAGTTCAAAAAGGATCTATGGAGTCACAGAATGGTTCATGTAGGCTGATAATTCAGGTATAATAAGCAAATGTAATAATTCCTAGTACACATTTAATCATGCCATAGAAAAACTGTGTTCATTTTAAAAAGTTATCATCACTTATAATTTGTTTGGAGAGTGTTGACAAAAGTTTTCTTTAGTGGCCTTTAGATGTCTGTGCTCTTTGCCCACACATTGATCAATAACTCTCTTATAACAAACTGTATGTGACCAAGTGTGACCAAACACAAGAAGTCATGCACCTCAGTGTCTGTCTGCTGTGGGGTGTCGGTCTCCGTGGAGCTCTCATTGGTCGAGGTCACCATGGAGGCGATGGAGGTGGGCGTGTCCAGTTCGTCATTGGTTGACGGGTTATCCAGAGTTGCCTCTTTAGCCTCCTGCGACAAAGATAGTGGAGGAGGCCCCTCTGAACTCTGCTCCTAAACCACACAGACAAAAAAAACGAGTGCGGCACCGTCACTGCTCGGCATCACCTGTGTGTATTACGTACAAAATGTTTACATTACACAACACCATGATTGCACAATGTGTCATTAACGCCGTGTTTTAAGGGAGCCGCACATTAGGCTGTGAGCGGAGTCAGCTTTGAGAGCTCAGCTCATTTCCACTCTGTTATTGTGATTTGAATAATTTGAAATATGAACAGCTGAATTCACGCTGAAAAATATACGCACTTATTTTTAAATTAGACTAATATCTGTCTGGAAAATCAGAGCCATTCCCGCAGTAATCTAATTGTGCAATCTGTTCATAGGAAAACAATACTTGTGCTGGTTCAAAGCAGACCTGCCAGTGATCAACAGACAGTAAAAAAAACCTGAGATATAAAATAAATGGATGAGAGACGCCATTTACCACTTATTTAATTAAGTGGTTTCATATTCTTGTATGCAGACTAGGATGCACAATATTCAGTTGGCTCATCTTTATCACGTAATAATTGCTTTGAAGTATGTCATTGGTGGAACAAGTAGAAATGAGTCCTGTTTTTTTAGGCTCATTTGATACACTGTGTGCATGCATGACTGCTTTGTTAATTACATGTGCACTGGGGTGTTCTGTCATTGATTTCAGTTGTAATAGGCAATTCCCGAACTTTCAGGCTCCATCCCGTCTAAAAGGACTAAAGTTAGGGTCAACTTTCTGTGCATTTGTGAAAACTTTTTTAATGATTTCAGGGAGCAGATTTACATCTTTTGATATGTGCAAAAACTGACAGGCAACATCTTCCAGGGAGACTTTCACAGATCAGACTGCTGTGTGGAAGCAAAAAAAAAAAAAAGAAGAAGAAGAAGAAGAGGGAGAAGGAGTAACAAAAAGTCAACGCAGACAACGTAGTGTTTGATAATAAATCAGGACAGGGTGGAGCAGTGTTTTTCAGAAGTGTGCATCTACGCCTGGCATCTCAGTTACAGTTTATTAGGTCAACACCACTGGTGCGAACATCGTACATGAGATGAAACAACAACTGTGTTGTTATCTGTGTCTATGTTTGCCAGGATGAGCATTGAAATTACTGGTTATCATTGGCTATATCTGCTTTTGTCAATATACTGAAGAGCAGACCTTTCACTTATTTTGCAAAAACTGTCCATTTCATGGGCATATTTATATGCTTTAATGCCTCTAAACAGATGTTGACGTTGCCCACTGTGTTATGTAAGCGCATATAAAAAGGGCCTCCTGACAAAATACAGCAGCATTGTAATGGGATTGGATGTGCTGTCAGTTATTGTCATTTAAGTTATTTGGTGCGAGTCCTGATTTAACACCGCTGACGCTCGGGTCAGGAACCCAGCTGCTGCCCGGCTGTAACATGTGGATATTTCTGTAATTTCCCCACTTGTTTATTTCAAGCAGAACTTAAACTCCCTTTTCTTTTCAACAAAATGGGTTTCATTAACCAGAGTGGATTAATTATTCAGCATCTTGGTCTGAGAAAGAACTGGAGGCAGTATTTGACTGTAAACACATTTTATGCTGATTTTCTAGCAAACTTCGCATTCATTTCGGCGTGTCCACAAAAACTTGCTTCGTCGCACGAACGATCTCAATCAATATCTGATTATTTGATACACCTCTTTAAGTCTTGAAGGCCCTCTGACTGTAGCAGTTGAATTTCTCATGAAATCCACAGTAGGACAGATAATAGCACAACAAACAACCTATTAAAACACTAGAGTATAATTAAAAGGTTGTAATCAATCCACTGTATCATTTAGGGCCAATTTTACTACTATTTGAGAAGCTTATTCACACTCTAAATCAATATTAAATTTGAGAAATATGACACACACGCATATTCTCACCTGATACACATCGCTTAGAAGCACAGACACAATATGCAGAATGGTAAACAGGGATTAAAAAAAGAAAAGGCAAAAACAAATAAGCCGTTAAATCTCCCCAAACTCTCTTCTTTCTGAGGCTGCGGCATAAAACCGAACAAGTGCTGAGAACTCAACTCCACTGCATTAAATCAGGCTGCAGTGAACAGCTGACTGAATGTGGAGGGAGAGAGCTTGATTCGCTTTTCAAACACCTCGCCAAACACAAGAGCCCCTCATATCCGTGCACAAAATGTGTCAGAGGGACGAGGAGATGAAAGGGTCACACGGGAGAAATTGGCAGCGGGGAGACGAATCTGGGCTTGAACACCTCTGGGGGAGGCTGATTGGATATTGTTAGGCAGCTTTAAATGAACGCCTGGCCAAAAGACAGACGGGGTACTACTGTCCTCTACAGACAGCTTGATTAAGTATTTGGAGGACGATAATAGGCTGGACAGGGGCCTGTGTGCTGTCCCCGTCTGATTCAAGCTCCAGGGAAGGCCAGGCCTCTGTGAGTCAAAGCTCATTTAAATAACTCACTGCACCATCACTAACTAAGTGTGCTCACAGAGCCAAATAGGTCGAGATGATGGTTCTGAATCTGACTTAGCTTTATAAAAAAAAACAAAAAAAACAAAAAAAAAAACGAAGTATGGTATATAGATGTTAGGTGCAGCGATGCAGGAGACAGAATGACATGATTAGCATCTTGTTCCCGTCAACTCTCAGTATTGAGGCCAGCTGCAGCCAGGGTATTATTTTGGGAGACACAGAGTCTGATCTAATGCTGAGCGAGTTCAGATTTTGGTGACCAGCTCAAGGGCACAACAGACACAAGCCATGACTCAAACTTGTCACAAATCCATCCCGGAAAGAAGAGATGATTTGAAAAATGGGCACTCTCGATCACAATGAAGTGAGTCGGGCAAAGTCATTTTTCAGTGATCAAAGTTGGGGATAAATTAGGCATAACAGGCAGTTTGTCTTTATAAAACCGTGGGATTGAAGGAGTAATGCCTCCGCTGGATAATAAAACATGACATCAGCCCACTGATGTCAGAAGTCATTAGTCACAACTTTGTCACAACTCATCTGCCCTCCACTATCTGTTGAATCAGTGATGCTCATATCGGCCACTGTAAATTTACAGAACGCGACACTGTACATTGTGAATCAAAATGGCACTGAAATGACAAATGCATTAAAAGACTCCTCTTATTGAAGGCGCGTTTCCTGCAGACACACCACTCCATTACGCAATACATCTTGTTTAGCCATAATTCAACCAGGCATGCTCAGTGCAAAAAAAAAAGAAAATAAAGCAGGGAAGGATATTCGTTCTCAAAGTTTCTATTTGGAGCTCTCTTTTTACTCCTGGGTATGCTCTGATCCTCAAATAGTTAAATGCTGCATGGTCAGATTTAATGTCTCTCTGATACATCATGGCAATACACTTACCAGAGTGTGTGCAGCATTCACCCCCCCCTCCCTTTCCCCACTCCCCCCTCCAACCCCCCTGGAGGGACAACCTCTCCTCATAATGCAATCAAAGATTATCCCCCCTCCTCATGAGCTTGCCTATGCATTTGCACACATGCACAGCCATGCGCGTCTGCATACACACACACACACACACACACACACGCACGCACACACTTGATGAAGATGTTAGCATCATGTCCCCCCCATGCACACAAGGAGACTGCACCGAAGCAGCAGTGAGAGGCGAGGAGGTGAAGCGATTGATGCCTCCTTCATTCATCATGACAGAGGCAGAATGCAAAAGCTGTGGAGGGCTACAGTTCTCTGCAGGAGGAGGAAAAAAAAACTGATAGGCAAAAAAAAAAAAAAAAGAGGGAGGGTACAGAGCAAATAGAGCCATTCCACCACACACTTACCTCTTTCACTTCAGCAGGCATTGCCAAATCTTCTCTGCTTCCCCACAAATGATGAACAAGATGCGTCCCCCAGTGAGACGTCTGTTTCTCTGCTGAATCTCTGCCTTGACTCTTCCTTTGAGCATTTGAGGCAGTTCAAACATGAGCAGCCATCCTTCCTCCCAGCTCTCACTAACACACGTCCGCTCCCTCTCTCCCTCTCTTTCACTCTCTCTCTCTCTCTCACTCTCACTCTCTCTGCCTCCCTCTCTCTCTTTCTCTCTCTCTCTCTCTCTCTCTCTCACTCTCTCTCCCTCTGCCTCTATTTCTCTCACAAACACACACTAGACGCACCGTGCACACATTTGTTCAACACAGACGTTCTCTCACACGCGAGCACACACTCGCGCGT
>JBCAUF010000052.1:12809741-12820621 GCA_038406115.1 Haemulon aurolineatum | reverse complement strand
CGGTGAATCACACCCACTTAAGGACACACAGAGAGACTCTCCTCTGGGGAAAACCCTTTCCAGTGAGAATGCCAGCATGTATTTCACCCCTATTAATCCACAGGATCCGTCAATAGATCATTTTGCTACTCTTGGTTCTTTGATTTCAGGAATCGCCTCAGTTGAAACAGTGACCTGCTTTTGCAATAAGCTCTCCCCTCAGAAAAATGTAACCAAGAGCAGACGCGCATAGCTTACTGTACTCGGCAGGATTGGACAATGGCATATAAGATTGATGTTGTGGTTTGGACTCTTTCCACGCTCTATACATTTGCAAGTTTTGATAGGTGAAATGCATTTCACTCAAAACGTCCTATTAAAATGTGGCATGCACCTACTTAAAGTAACTTAACGTGTGTCTGATACAATCAAGTGTGCGATTTTTTAAGGAGTGCTTGAAAGTACAGAAAACCACCCCTTGATTTCCAGGGATTTTCCTCCACAGTATAAACCATGACATTAATCTGAAATGCTTAATTACAAAGAGCTTTATTCGGGTGCTCAGAATTAAGGTTTTGGGAAGGAGGAAGGGTTTTAGCACCCTGTGGAAAAGCCAAACAGCTCTTCCAGTTTTTTTTTCTTTTCTTTTCTGATTTGGGATTTCTACGTTTGAACACACACATCAGCTGCCCAGAAAGGGGGGTGGGTGGGCCAAGGGTTTCAAAACCAGATTTTCTCCTTTGAAAATGTGTTTTCCACGCAGCACGGACGCATGCTCCATCGCTCATCTGGACTGAATAATAGGGCGATAGAGAGAAAGAGCAATGTGGTCGTGTTTTGCCTTGGCTGCTGGACCAAGCGATACCACCAGTTCAACAGAAATGCATGAACACACGCACACACACATGCAGCAAGACACATAAGCAAGTTGGAACATCCTGGTAGAAAAGAGCCGTGTGGACGGGAGATGTTGCAGTCGAGTTTCAGAGGTTCTGCCAGATCAGCCATAAAAGTCTTCAGCATGAAAACTGGCCGAGGGTCAAGAACTACACTTACATCACCGAAAATAACACTCACTGAAAATAACACTCATAACTGGCTCGCATTCGGATGATTGAAGGATTAAAGTGGGGCTTGTTAAGTGACAGTGTGACCAGGATGTCAGTAATCCATGCAACATTTATCTACTCATTTGACATCACTCACTTGGTGTCACTGTTTCCAGGATCAATTAAGGACATAGATCGTGAATGACATCTGAACTGAACCAGCTGTAAAAAAAAAAACAAACTTTCTCTGTGGCTACCTTTGCATCCTGGACATCCGGTGCAGCTCCATGTCGTCGCTCCCACGAAAGCCTTTTGCGAACGGATTGTTCTCAATCTTCAGCTGGGTTATCTGAAACAGCAAATACACTTAATTAGTAACATACTGCGCAATCAAAGCCATTTGTTGCGTCTGCCGTGCCACTTCATTACAAGACCTTCAAGTATGAAGTGTTTTAAAAAGCCATGTGGGCCCAAATTGAAATCGACACACACGTGCAGCCATTTTTTTTAAAAATCCACATAAGACCTATTTAATTCAAAACTTTTTAAACAATACATTTCATTTTCTGCAATACTCTCACAATAGACAAAGTTTATTCAGCTTGAGTCTTATATGATATGACGACATATGATGGTTTTGGAGAACAGAGTTTTGAAGTTGTTTTGGATGCTCGCAAGTTACCCAAGAGAATAAAATAACAGATCACATTTCCAGAAACCTAAGACGCTTATAGGGATCTGAGGCTAAACAGTTTAATAAATGCATGCCTCAATAAGACATATTATGATTGCATAATTTACAATGTTACATTCTCTCCGGCTCGACAGATAGTTGGCGCATTGCTTGACAGATGACTTTATGCTTTGGTTAGAAAAAAAAAAAAAGTCTTTGTAAATATCAAACAAAACAAGAGCAGAGAACCACCACAAAACAGTAAGTTAATCCCAGAGAGGTTAAATACAATCCAGGGATATCCCCCCGCTCATGAGCAGTGGTTTCTGGCAGGTAATTAGTTGGCAGCTCTCGTGTGCTTCCAGCTTTCTGACAAGACTGGAGGTTTGTCTGCACGCTGGCTGACACTTTCACCAAACCTTGTAAAATCTCTCGTGTGACACTTCGCGAGCTTCTTGTTAATGCACGCAGGCTGGCAGAGCGTTTACATATTGTTTCATCTTTCTTTTTTTTTTTTTTCAAAAGTTTGGAATAAAAAGTTCAGAGTCGCGTTGAACTCTTGTTACCCTCGGCGGGTGTTCCAAGAAGAAACACAGCTAGACAAATAATTGCCCATTCCAAAGTGATAGCCTGAGTTCAGTTTACAGAAAAGGAAAATAATACATTTTTGCAAAGCACATGTGAGTTCTCCTACTAACTGGGCTCAGAGGATGGAAATAATCAGAGGGAACAGTATGAATACTGTTAAAAAATAATTTCAAGACAATCGTGCAAAATTCATCCACAACTTCAAAGACTGCATGGGTTTTTACTAGACTGTGTCCAAACTGTGCCCATTAAAATAAGCAAGGCCTATGTAAACATATTTCCAGATGCTTTGGGCTGTTTTAAGAAGTTAGAGCAAGATTTATTAAATCTAACCTAAATATAAGCATCTCCTTTTTCACTTTTTCTTTTTTTAATTCTTGCAGAAAACACATTATTTCAGAGCACACCGTTTGGAGGCACGTTTTAATTACAGCTGTGACAGGAAAGACTTGAAACCAGAGACTTTCATTAGCTGAGAGACTAACAGGTGAATTGGACACATGCCTGCAGCGCATATTGCTTTGGCAGATGTTAAGAGTGTTTGATTAGACAGTTGTGGTAAAGCGCCTGGAAATCAGAAATGCTTGTTTTTCTGCAGGTCTGGAAAGCCCCAACAATTAGCCCGGGGTTACGATCTCAGCCCCCCAATAAGACGTTTGACAAAAAAAAAATAATGAATGGTTTCTACAGCGCATGTTGGTCATTTGCGCTTCCTGTTCCCAGAAGCGCGGAGGCCTCGGATTGGCTGCGGGAACATTATGAGCTTTCGCCCCTTTCTCCCATATTCCCCAAACTAAAAACATATAGGCCTACACGCTTAAATGATGTTAAACAGACGCTGTTTACACATATCTGTATTCCCAAGATTTTTTTCTTCCCAGAAATGTGTGCACAGTAAATATTGAGTTTTATTTCTGCTTCTTCCCCCCAAAGTCTTAACACGCAAGTCGAACACGTAGCAAACACCCGTGAAGCTGCTTGGCCTGGACAAATCACTGATACATGTATCTTTAATTGAATGTTATTATAAGGCTACCTTAATCTAAAGTATCTACATAAATTGTTGTGTGCTAAAAAAAAAAAAGAAAATCAAGAAAATCTTTCAGGTTTTAAAGCTTTCAGAAGTAAGCAATACAGCGAAACTATTTTTATTTAGCATATTATTTAGGCCGATTAACATTTATGACTAACTATTAACTTATTGCACCGTGAACTGAAACTAACAGAAAGCCCAGCAAAAAACAATTAAACAGAAGTGAACATTTAAAACGGTTGGGTTATATTATATGAAATATATAATATGATATATATATAGATATATATATAGGTATATGGAGGTAAATATATACTACATTTGGCTACAACACGCAAAAAAATAGGCTATTTTAAGAGCTAAAGTAGGCTTCGATAAAAAAAATCATAATAGATGAAAATAACCAAGAAATATTATTAATCTGGTTGGCTCATCGCGTTAGGCCTAATGTGCCCAATTGTTCTGCCACTTTGAAAATGACTAAAACAAACATTTTCACCAAATAATTTAGGCCTACTCAAAATATTTCAAAGTGTTCAGAAGGAGTTCACAAATAAGCGGTTGCATAACGAACTATTATTTATTTAGCTCACTAATAACGATAGAAGCGTATTATTATCGCCGTTGTAATAATTATTATCGTTAATTTTGATGCTATTGTTGTTTTTATTATAGTAGTAGTCGCCCTATTAGCATAGGGTAATTCTTTTCAGCATACGTTGTTTATTTTGTTATTAGGATTTATAAGGTCGCCTGCTGAGGACCTTGGGAAGTTGATCCGGTGTATCTGCGGCCCGTCTCTTTCTCTCTCTGACTCTCTCTCTCTGCAAAGCGCTGTGGGTCTGTAAGTTTGGAGAAGTCTCTTGAGGTCAGACGTCGTCTCGTCGGGTATCTGAAGTTTTCTCTCGTCTGTCAGTGACTCGATGTGATATCAGAGATTTTCAGGCTTTGGTTCAACCTCACAGAGCAGCCCTCTCATTTTCCCTCCTGCACTCAGCGAATCACAACTCCGTGGAAGACGCACATTAATCCAATAGAAATCTGGTATGCGCGTCGAATAATAAATTCTTCTTTTAGTTTAAATGGGAAATTAGACCTTTAGGCTACATAATTCTGCGTTTTGCCAAACGTTTGATGCTCACACGTGACTCTGTATTTTTTCTTCCTCTTGTTTATCACGTTAAAAACATTGTTAAAAATAAATCGCCTCATAAAATCCACCGTGTGTTTTAAGTTGCACATTTACTATGTCACAGAATGCAATAAAAAGAAGAAGAAAAAAAACCCAGAGCGAAATCCAACAGTAGCCCACGCAGGACTCACCTTATGGTTCTGATAGGACGTGACTGCAATGAAGGCTGTCTCGGGGAAAACATGAGTGCAGAAGGCCGTGTTTTTGGAGCCAAAGCCGTTATTTTCATCCGCCTTCACAATGTGGATCCTCGGCTGATACTTGTGCATCGAGTTTAGGATGATCTGGAAGAGAGAAAAAGTGGAGCCTGGCGTCAGCTGATTGCATGTTGAAACGGTTAAAAGGCTAAAAAGTCTAAATAAAACTTGCAGGAGAGACAGAACTAGACACACACTCTAACATCAGGGTTTTTAGGGGGAGTTGCTGGGAGTGAAAACATCCAGAAAGTGAGGCCAGAGTTGCTTTGTTTTAGAGTAGCTCTAATGGAAACAAAACAAACCAATTTTCCCTTAAATTCTGTTTTGGCTGCATTAATTTTAACCATATTTTTGCTTTGTTGGATTATAGGTTATTTGTCCTCAAATGTTGTCCAACTATCATAATCCTACATTTGCATTTGAGATCTATTCATGCTGGTACAAAACCTGCTAAGAAAGTTTACCACTTTGCAATACATTTCAGGGCTCTACTGCTCCAGCACTTTATTTTTTACTGCATATGCACCAAAAAGAAATGCAAACACATAGAAGACATGAGCATTCAGTGCAGATAAGCAACACATTTTGTGGCATAATTTGTGGCAAAAAGGCTTGGCAGCTACTCAGGTTAAAGCAATATACTTCATTAATCTCACATAAGCCAAATAGATCAAATTAAGGTGAACTTTTTCAGTCAAAAACTGCCCAACTATACTTTTTTGGGACAAATTACTTGTGTGACTAAAGGTAAAACTTTTATTGCACTGCAAAATCTAATGAACATTTTATTGCATGCATAAATATTTCAAATAAAATTGGACCACGTGCACTCTTAGCTTGTTTTTGCGGAGGGCCCACTCATATCTTCTCACTTAAAGAAATGAAGGTCTGATTAGTTCAAGACGAAACCTGGAACTCCAAACTCATTAATGTGACTTTGCAGAGGGCGAATTATTACAGTCCTGTGTCCTTTATTGACACAGAGTAGATGAGCAGTCTGACATAAGCATGTCATCTCTCTTGTCGCCCCCCTAGCCTGACTAACCCAATTTGTGCTAAGTGATGACTACGACCAGTGGCTAGCTTGGCGACATTAAGACGCGGTCCACACAGCTGAACTTGAGCCTTGAACTTCTCTTTTGAGGCCCTCTCATCCATGACTCTTAAGTCTAATTGTTTTGACGGACCGGGGAGTCACGGTCATCAGCTTGGAGGGAATCTAATGCTTTTTATTTTCATCACATCCACTTACATTTAAAGATTAAAAACATTTTTTTCCCTCCTTCTCATGCCCCTCCTCTTCACTCCCCCCACTCCCTTTCACAACCAACCCCCCCACCTCTCTGTCCCATGGGCATTCTTGCTATCTGTTATCTTAAAGGTTGTTTTTGTACCTGCCTTTCACTGCCAGCATGAGGAGAGACAAGGGATCGCCCTGACCTCCAGTGCCTGCGGGGCCATCCCGTGGCATTAAACAGACGTAACCCCAAGTCCTTTCTCAGGGCCGAGCGAACCGCACAGGCTCCAATAGTCATCCATTATCAATTTCCAGCTGAACTTGATCTAATTTATTCCTATTTAATGGGCAGAAACTGGGCAAACACGTGTCTGGACCGCCTGCCATGCACATTGTCAATGATTTAATGGAAGTTGCTGACCCTGCGCAGAAAATATCAGCTGAGTGTATCCCTTTGGTTAGATAAGCAGGCTGCTGGAGAGTGGATGCCTTGCAGATGGAAACTCAGCTTTTGCAAATTTTTACAATGTACCATAAATTAAAGTATTTGCAGGAAAGTGGTTTCAGGGGCTGCATACTTGGACCTGAGGTGAGAATAGTTTCGCCAAAACTGAAGCTCAGGCTGAGAAAAATCTAATCTCTCAATTTTAATGTCCATATTTGAGCGTGGGCTTGTATTAGTTCCTGTTGTAAAGTCATGTCCCAAATAAAAAAAATCTTCTTAACCACCATGTGCCAGCAATCAAGCAGCTCCACCAGTCTGTTGGGATGCATCAACTGAGGCTTTTACGCTCTATGAAAGAGCTTTTCAAAACTATTTGAGCACAGTGCGGAGAAAAAGTAGGTTAAACAAAACATTTTCCCATGCACGCACTCATTAAGGGCTTACTTGAGGTCTGCAGAGATGCGTTCGAACCACAACAACAAGCCCATCGATGCAAACACGTCACTCACCACACTACATGGTATTTAGAAGCTAAAAATGTCCGCCATTGTGGCACATTAGAAGCTGCATGGAAATATCTAAACACACATTGCACCCTGGAAAATAGCACGGTCCGCTGACTGTGGGTTCCCAAAGTCCAGTATGTGTGTTAGTGGGGGCAGGGGTGTAAGCTGTGGACCACCCACTGGGGCCCAAGCACACGCCTCGTCTCCCTGGCCCAGCCGCTGCCCTGCCTGGGTGCCTGTATCTCTGCCCCCCCCCCCCTCCCTCCCCTCCCCAGCCTCTGGATGATAGTATTTAATGATAGTGAGGGATCACTTTGGGTCTCGAGCCGCTGCCCTTTGCTTTCAAGTTCCACCACATCAGAGAGTTTCCCCGAGCCTCGGGATTAGCAGGCTTTGTACACCATCATCTATTGCTCATCGCACACTGCCATTCAAATATAAACAGTGCGATCCTCACACTCCACCCTCCTGGCCAAAACATGTGTGGGAAGACAGGGAGACGAGCGCAGGAGCAAGTTGGGAGGGGGGGAGATGAATAACACTGAGAAATATTCCGGGAGTTGAGGGGGAGATCAAAGCAAAAGGCTGCAGCTTGGTATGAAACCTGAGACAAAAACAAATGATTTTTAGGAACTCAAATACAATTTGGTGACTCAAATCTATAACAATGAGAGAAAAGTGGTTTAAGTTGTACACTCTACCATGATACTATATGATAGTGAAACTTTATTACAAATGAAAGTACTGCATTATAAGTTTTACTTGAGTACATTTTGTTGTAAATACTTTTATAGCCTACTTTTACTTCAAAATACTCCAACATTATAAAAGTTTGCTACTTATGCAGAATGGCCCCTGTAGTATATGTATAATAATTCAGTATACAATTCTAATGCAAACTTACGCAATAGTAGGCTATATTGTGTACAAATACAGTACCAAATACTAATGGATTATTATCACTGATGCATAGGCAGCATTTCAGTGTTGCAGTGTTTATGGTGCAATGCATATTTTATAAACTGGTCACATACTTTAAGTAAAATCTTCACTTGTTAAGTAACAATTAATTGTACCGTAGCTATCCAACAAATGTTGTGGATTAAAAAGTACTTTTATTCATGAAAATGGAGCAAAAGTGTTGAGGAACAAAAATGTAAGCACTATCTCAAGAGAATTTGCAACATTTAGTTACAAATTAGTTGAGATTCAACAATTGAACTGTTTAGTTTTTTCTTGTTGATAAAGCTCAGCTAATGTTCAACAATGATTAGGGTCAGGGATAGGGTTAGATTAATCAGTGCTTCACTAATTGTTTGTTGAATTTTTGTATATACATTGTTGAACATTAGTTGAGCATGCTGAAATGTTGAAATGTCACCAATACTCTGTAAACCCTCTGTGGGCGGACTATCCAAATAAAGTGTTTCCAATATTAACATGCATGTTTACAATGACAAATAAAACAATTAAACCATATTCAGAACACATCCTTGACTGGACTTCAATTGTCAATTAAATAAAGTGTATGGAGAAACTGATCTTTTACTTTAAAATGGACAGACAAACAAAGATATGATCAATACAAATAGTGGAATAAATTGACTGCGCCTGTATGAGGCCTGCAGAGACACAACACACTATTTCTGCCTGAAAATATCAATAAAAATGAGGCTAAATAGATAATAATAATATAAATAAATAAATAATAAAAATGAAGACAAGCTTCAAAATTATGATCATGTCACTTCATAGCATTTTTCTTTTATGTCTCTTACAAAAGATATTTGCTATTATAAGTTAAAAGTATTCAAGGTTTTAGGAGTCAGAGCTGCTCTTCAACCTGTTGAAATATGTCACATTTGAATAAAAAACAAAGCTACACAGCTAACTGTATATAAACACACTACAGGCCCTCTTTTTGACTCTTTCACAACAGTCCTGAGCCAGAGCGCTCGGCCCTGCTCGGTCCACTGACGTGCCTCTAATTACCAGGCATTTCTAGAGAGAAATGACCGCTCCAGGCCCATCTCGCACGGGTCCAAATCTACATCAGCAACATTTGGTCTCATGTCTCACTGCTAGTAATTATAAATCATCCACAAGTTATTTCAACCAGCTGGACCAACAAGCTGATGGAATATGTTTCTGGCCAGCCACCAGCGTTTCATTTATGAATCCCAGGGTGCCGTCTCCCAGCACGAGAGAGGGGGAGCCAAGAACCACTGCAACCAATCAAAAATGTACTTTAACCCGAAATTTACAACACTGCTCACATTCTGATGGAGCTCCGGTCTCATTTTTCACCAGCTGGGCTTTGGCAAGGCAACAATCACTATAGGTGCCATGTGGATAGATAGTGTCTTGTGTGTGTAGAAACACATATGAATATGTGATTAAGTGATGGCAATTAAAACAAGCCTCACTTTAGATTCACCACGAATATCTGTGGTCCTGTAAATAATTTGTCGGCGTGTGTTCAGATGTCACGAGAGTTGGAAGATATCAAACATTGTCACCATAACATCATAACAAGACACGCTTTGGTGCTGCCTCTTCATGACATGTTTATGGAAAACAACCTCAATACTGCCTTTTCTCATCTCTGACTGCAGATTTGAACCTTATTTGCTTTAACAACTCCAATCAACGTTAGCAGGACACTTTTAATCGTTTGACTTAACTTCTCACGTTCATGCGATTTAACCTATCCCCTTTAAAACAAAACAGCTTGTGATTTACCTTTTGCCAACCTCATAATTGTTTTTTTTCCTTTAATGACTGTACCCTATTAGTAAGAAAGCTAATTGCGTGACTATTCCGTTTCTACAACAAGACATCTAATTTGGCCTCTTTGTGCCCATCAAGTTGAATTTTATGAAAACCTGCCGCCAACAGACCCATTTGTTGATGAAGTAAGTGATGTTTGTGTTTTCTGTTTTGGGTAAGACAGGAATCACAAAGGCCTGGGGGCCAGATAGTGAGTGAAGAATAATGAGGAGTTAAAGTGAGGAAATGGGTACCATACAGTCCTTCACTGGTGGGGCGGGGGTTGGTGGGGGCGCAATTGCCTCTTTCCGCTTTGCTAAAAAGTGCCCAACTGTTCCCCATGCACTTATGAAAGCAGACTTCCAGGAGGTCTGCAACTTGAATTTATCTAGGGGGTGCTATAATAAACCTGGGCAACAAAAAGAGTCTCCAGCATGCTGGACCCCAAAAATGTTGCTCTACTTTGCCATCCACGAAGGTAGAGTGAAGAATTTTTTTGTGTTGAGAATCAGATCAGACAACTTTTCGTGAAAGACTCTCCTCAGAACATTACTCCATATTATTTTTGTTGTGAGCACCAGAGAATTGCATTGTCAGGGCACAGACAACTATGTTCAGAGTACTAAATTCACTTTTTTCAAAGCATTTAATCATATTTTCTCTTATGTAAAACAATATGTCCAGCAGAATCACCTCCCTGTTTCTTGTTTTAAATTAAGAACCTGTTAAATCTTTTGTTGTTGTTGCAGAAAATCTAATATCTTGTTCTTTTAACACTGTTTCCAATAATTAGATAAGCACAAAAATAAATTAATGAAGATGTGAAGTTATTCTATAGTCTTTTTTGTGAGTTGAAAGAAAAGAAAAATGAATGATATTCCCATTGAATTTTTGAAAGTCAATTACATGTCAAACTACCATTTGAATTACACTTTTTACTTCATTTTAGTTTCAAGGAAACAACAGAAGAATCATAAACTGAAACCTCTGTTTAAATTCAACCTTATTGCATTGCTATTTGCACTGCATATTTTAACATAAAAAAATGAAAGATTGAGATTTGAAAGATAAACATTGGAAATAACAAAAAGTGAAAACAAGAAATATCAAAAAATACATAGAACTAAATTAAACAGTAATAACTAAATGGTTTCTGTAATGTGATTTTAGCATTAAATATACGACATAACATGTATTCAAAGAGTCTCCATT
>JBCAUF010000052.1:12772400-12783316 GCA_038406115.1 Haemulon aurolineatum | reverse complement strand
TGAGTCCCGGAGCACCAGTCGTGTCAATAGGCCTGTTCTGATTCTCAAAAAGGCTGAAGAAAAAGCTAATTTTACTTGAATAAAATTGATAACCTAATTAAGAACAAACTGAAGGAAAGGGTGTGTTAATTATATTCAAAAAAGAATATTTTCATACTTTTCGTTTCAGTTTTTAGTGTTAAAATAACATTCGTTGTTTCTTTTTTTTTGTTGATGTTTTTTCTTTCTTTTTTTTAAAAGGGGGGAGGGGGGGCATGCGACGTTTGGCCAATCGATCAGTGGATGGTGTACAACAAAATACAGCAGTCTTTCTAAGGTAGGTTAAACGGTAGTGAATTCAGATAAGTCAAATCGATTCAGAGTGCATATTAAAACACATTTCTCCTCGTGTACAATAACGTTTTCGGGAGACAGGACACAGCAGCAACTTCTCCTATAGACCTGTAAGTCACACCCATGCCAACTCTTCAGTTTCAATACTTGTACGGTATTCAAATGACAGGATAAAAGTGTTGTTTAATTTAACAAAAACAAAAAAATAAAGGAAAAATATACATATCAGATGTGTATTAACCAAAGTGCATTTCAGAAACTAAAACGTCCAACAGTTCATGTTGTTTTTTTTTTGTTTTTGTTGTTGTTTTTTTGAACTTTTTTTTTTCCTTTTTCTTTTTAAAACCTGCATGATTCTACGAGGGTGTCCGCCTACTGTTAATGTCTTCATCACCGTCAACACTTTTCACTTTTCATGACAACAACGAAACGAGAAGCAGGTGGCGTGGTGTTTAAAAAAAAAGAGAAAAAAAGAAAAGAAAAAGAGAAAAAAAATCCTAGGGGGACCCGCTCCGTGGCCTGTCCTGACTCGAGTCCAGTCCGCTGACCAGGCGCTGGATGCTCTGCAGCTCGTTGGCGGCGTCCTTCTCCGTGCAAGTCTTTGGGGACATGGACACCGAGCCGGAGGAGATGGTCGACGAGTGGCTGGTCACCTCCGACGTGGAGTCCAAGGTGACGGCTGACACGGGGCTCGCCGGCACGATGCTGCCGTCCCCCTTCAGCTCGCCCCCCGCGCCGCCGCCGCCGGCCATGGAGGAGGGCATGGCGGTGGTGAGCAGCGTGCTGTCCGGTACCGTCATGGGCAGGGAGTACGGGCTGTACCTGAGTCGAGGGCGCACCGCGTTCAGGAACGGGTGCCGGTGCACCGAGGAGGAGGCGGCGGCGGCGGAGGAGGCTGCCGCGGCCGCTGCCATGTACGTGTACGGGTAGGGGAACAGGCTGCCAAACGGGGACATGGCGATGCCCTGTGGGGGGAAAACAGAGAAAACTGGGTGTGAGCCTGAAGGCTGGTGTGGACAGACAGCTGCCATCACACAGATCAAACAGTTGCTCAAAATGTGCCAGAAACACAGAGGAGAAATTGTGAGGAACGCGTGGTGATAAAATGGTTTTGTAGTGGGACAAATGTGTGAAAATAATCCTTTAAAGTGAACTTTTCTTTTCTTACAGACACACACACACACACACACGTCAGTAATGCCTTGTTACAAAGCTAATGACGCCGTCTGACACTTGGCTTATGTTCAACAAAATCTGATCCAAAACGTAGATTTGATTTAGACAAAACACACACACACACACACACACACACACACACACACACACACACACACACACACGCTCTTTCTGTCGCGCTCTCAATGCCTCCATTCACACAGCTTTTCACAAATATTCCGCAGCAAAGCTTTACCACCCGGCATGTAAACAGCTTAGGTGCTTGTCCAAGAATTTGTAATGCAAATAAAAACTCCTATTGTGTCTCTCGCTGCAATCAAACGAGAGAAGTTGCAGCTATAACAACACTTGTTTTGGACAATAAATGGAAGGGGGGGAAAAGACAATTTTGTTGTCTATTAAAGCACAATGTTTCCCTCGCTGAGCCAATGAGGCGTTTTAATACTCTCAAACACGCACTCTTAATGAGCTCATATCAGAAAAAGACACCTTGAGCTGTTGCAAGGTGGTCCCAATCAATCTGTTGTTTTTCTCTTAATGAGCGATAGTTTGGCTAATATCTTATGCCAAGAGAGAGGTGATAAAATGCGGCCTTTAATAGCCTTCAGTCAGTCAAAATGCAGTTACCTAACATGACTTTAAATATTAGCTTGCTTGGGCAATAAATCTGAACAAACACACTCACACATACATACACACACCTTTTCTTTCTCCCAGTTATGTTTAGACACACACACAAACATGATGATGAGAACATTAAAGACGCTTCAATATCTGACGCATTAAATGTGTCACATGGGCCTCCGAGGCCTCCAGTCTGTAGTAGCCCGACAAGTAACTCAATATAAGCTTTACTCGAGGCTGCACCTCGCCACAAGAAAACAGGTTTTACCTGCGATGCCAAGACATGTTGCTGCAGATGGAAGGGCAGGCCTGGCGCTCCCGTCAAGCTCTGCGGAGACGATGCCATGGTCGTCGTGTCCATGGTGCTCACCCCTCCCGTGGACACGGCTGCCAATAGTGGCCCCATGCCCGCGGCCATGTTTGAGAAGGCGCCACCCATGTTGAACTGGCTGGGGTGCAAGAGAAACGGATGCGCGCTCCCAAGGTGATTGAAAAACTGCTGTCCTGTTAGGCCCGTTGGAAATCCAAAATTATGCAAGTGGCTGTGGCCTATGTGCGGGCTGTCAGTCTGAACAGTCAAAGGCATGAAACTGTCTTTGCTGATCGGCCTGCACTCGTCCGTTTTGGGCTGCTCCAGACTCGGGCTCTTGAGCTCCTCTCCAGAGCGGGTGGTGCTGGAGATGACGGTGATGGGGCTCTGTCGTGAGTCTGCCTGACTCTTCTCAGTCCTGGGACCGCTGTCGCGGTTCCTGCTGCTGGTAGTGTCACTGTTGCTAAAGGGGTGCCCCTTAACCGGGCTCGCCTCGTGATCCTTCCCGTCCTCCGTGGTCGTGGAAATCTTACTCGAGTCCGGACCATCCTTGATGTGTCCATCTTTGCTCTCGTCGTCGCTGTCCTCGTCGCTGTCGCAAAAGTCTGTCAAAACAAGAGGAGCAGACTGTCAGTTGCCTCTCTGCACACTGAATCATGAAATAATAACCTCCTTTATCAGACAGTTGACATATGAAATAGAGACCTGCAGAACACTTGTTTGCATCAGTCAGTTCAACAGAAAACCAGCTATAATGTTTATTTCCCATCGTTTCCAGTAATAATTGCATGCTGCATGACACATTTGCACATGGCATTGGGTTTAAAATTATTTCCATTATTTGTCGTTGTGGCAGACTGATGTCATGCCCATGGACAGACACTTATTAATTAGTGAGCATATTCTTGTTTTCATCATGTTTTACTCTCAATAAGGCAATCACTGTAGAGGACTATCAATTTTTCCAGTGCGCTGAGTGAGTGATCAGCTGAAATTAAAAGCAGTTCATTAGCTGTAGCCACTTCGCATTAATAAAGTTTACATTTGTTCTACATGTCATGTTGTAAAAATAAATTTAAAAAAGCACATAAAAATTACCACAATTTACGCACGACTCGCGCTCGGTAGCCGTGACTGACCGTGCAGGTTCTGTCGGCCTACCTTTCAGGTGTGGAGGGCCCACGGTGGACACGGCGGGGGACGAGGCCTGGCCGAAGCACTTGAAGGAAGCCTGTTCCCCAGAGGAGTCGTCTGAAGCCCCGTTCTCCTTTTTCTGCTGCTCCTCGTAGGAGCGCATGGACTGCAGGGCCAGCTGTTTCCTGAGCACACAGCACCCAGGTCTTTATTATTAAGATTCTTCTTGTTAGCATTGTTACTATAAATGGTGTTATAGTCACAGCTCTCAGGTCAGAAACAATATCAGCAGCATGTGCAGTGAATGAGTGATTTGGAAGCTGGTTTCTTGACTGCATGTGGCACTGACTCACCTGTATGGCAGGTGAGAATATAAATACATTCAATATCCTACAGTGCCTTTGCTTTAGCAGGCCTGTGCATCATTTTCTTTTTAATAAATTTCACATATTCAAAGAAACATCTAATGTGAACATTACAATATATTTTTAATGGAAAAATAATAATTGTAACAATAATAATTAGCATGTGAAGGCATAGTTTCTGTCACCGCCAGTGCTGTGAGACTTAATGGTTATAGCAACTACAGACTATTAAGCCATTTGATTAGGAACTGTGAAAAGCCAGGCTCCCTGCGGGTTCATGTGGAAGCTTTGACGCGGCTTTAATCCACCGAGATCACTTTCTGTCTCCGTGTATACATTTAAAGACATCTCAAGGTTTTTTTCCTCCCTTTATTGCAACACAATCACTTATCTCAATCAGTCTTACCTCTTTTCTCGTCTTCCATTGCCAGTGTCACGGAATCCTTTGGCAAATGGATTGTGGTCAATTTTCAGCTGGGTTATCTGAAAAAATAAAAAAAATAGATAAATAAATAAATAAATAAAAAATAACGCGTAAACAGGCTGAAATTTCACTCCCCTGTAGTGCTCGTGCATATTTGGAGCGTCCTTATTTATTTATTTATTTTTCTTTTTACAATTGCAGGTAAAGCACCGAAGCTGGGGCTAATTTCTGCAAGTTTACACTACATGCAGATTACCGTCCAAACAGGCCAAATCCACTGCAGCAACACATATTTTGGGGGGTTGCACAGACAAAAACACACACAACAGAACACGCAGGCGCACAAAGAGCACAAGAGTCCGCATATTGACACGTTTTTCCAGAGGTTTAAAATATGCTGCCTTTTTTTTTTTTTTTTTTTGTGTAAACTTTTGCAAAACTATGCTCCCCGCACCACTTCCTCTCAATCTCCGGCTCTGCGCATGAGAGGGGAGGGGGAGAGGGGAGGGGGTGCCATCGTTTCTCAACGATATCAAAGAGTTGAAAAGATGATTTTCATTATTTTTATGTCTTACAGAGAATAAAATGTTACCATGCAGCACAGTCTGACACAACTAAAAACGCCCCCACTCACTCGCCCCCACTTTTTTTTTCTTTTTCTCCATTCAACCGCACACTGTTGCCCCTCTTCTTTTTCCTCATTTCTCAACCCCCAACCCTTTTAGTCTCTCTCTCTCTCCCTCCCTCCCTACACACACACACACACACACACACACACAGACAGAGAGAGTCTGAGTCTGGGTCTGTGCCAAATCCCTTCCACGTGATTAAATATAAGGAAGACAACCTGTATAACATTCCTCAGAATTATTACTTTCCTACCACAGGCTGGCGAATGTGGCACTTAATCGCCACATCAACCCCCCACCCCCCCACTCCAACCCACCCACCCACCACCACCACGACACTCCGCTCACACTCAAACAAATATGACGTCTTTCATATTTTATGACAACAAAATGGTGCAGAGCGTGAGAGACACGAGGGGTGGAGGGGTAGTAGGGGAAACGCGTGTGACAGTGCAGGGGTGGGTGTGTGGGGGGTTACGCACAAACTATACTTTAGAAAAAAAAAAAAATCAGGATGCAACGTTTCAGCCTGTGAGCGGTGGTTGCGCTTACCTTGTCATTTTGATAAGCGGTCACGGCAATGAAATCCGTCTCGGGGAACACGTACGTCCTGAAGGTGCTGTACGGGAGTTTGAGGATGTCGTTGGCCCTCACGATGTGAAACCGAGGCTGATATTTGTGCATCGAGTTAAGTATGGTCTGCAACAAACACAATCACAGAAAAAGAGGGAGGGAGAGTGTGTGGGGGAAGAAAGGATTAGCGCGCAATTGGCTTTACACAAAACATTGAATTTCATATTTTCTTAAAATGATCTTAAATTTGAAATCAGAAATCACATCATGAGGAGGAATTAAATCCTGTAAATACATCTTCTCTGTAAAAATTGCAAATCATGAAAAAAACAAAACAAAAATCATGCTAAATATTTTTGGTTTAATATCCAATCAGTTCAATAAAGCGGCTTTACACCCAGAGGTGTCTATACAGATATGAGCTGAATTGTTTTGCTTAATAATTACAACATTTGCACGCAAATATGCGACAATGACTTTTGTAATTTTTGCATTTTTGCAGTCATGCATAAATGATCTTGACCAAGTCTTCTTAAAAATAAATAAATAGATAAATGTTATAGCCTAAATCTCGAGGGACCTCCTTAAATCAAATCAAATGCAAACAAAAATAATAATAATCACAATTCATCATGACACGTGCCTATAACTAAAAAGGGTAAGTTTGATAAATAGGAAAATTGACATACATTAGTTGAACTTACAAATCCATGCTTGTCGGAGATGTTGTTCGTCAGCTTGAGTTTGTGAAAATTGACGACTTTGGACATCCACTGCTCGCCGGTAGCCGGACTGTCCGGGTGAATGTACATCCTCTTTGGCATTTCGGGGTCGGCCTTGCCCGCCACCATCCAGCGGGAGTTGTGAAACTTATACCTGCAGTCGTCGGCTGCAACTATATCCATCAACAGAATGTATTTGGCCTTCTTGTCCAGACCGGTGCACCTCACTTTGAACGGGGGAAACATCCGCCTGAGAGAGACAAAATGAAAACAAACTGGTGAGAATACGCTCCAAATATCCCATGTTCAAACCACATCGCCTGAAAGCTGGTATATCATTCATGTTTTTTGAACCTTTAAAACTCGTGTTGTATCAGTTTGATAAGTTATGAGCCGCAGCCTGCCCTTTAAGCTATTTGCTCAAGTCAAAGTCAGCCAAAAAATAAGAAATCTCCCGCAAATAAGAAGCAGATTGAACAAATAATAAATACACTCTTCTTCTGTTTATCCCTGATCAGACTATAGAAGACACGTCAACGCTACTTGGACGTGTGTCTTGATTTCTTTCTTTTTTTTTGATGCCCTCAGAGGCCTCCACACCGACACAGCAGCCATCTTTGTGTACTGTCACTGTGATGATGACGAAAATAATTTAGCCAGACCTCAAAAAACGCACCCAAAGTGGACATTTCACTGGAGCAATGCCTCTGTGTAAAGTTGGGGACTAACCGGGCCCGTATAAGCATTAAAAACCGGATTACAAGCACGCCACATTTATGTCAGTATATGTATTGATCCGTGAAGTTGAAAGCTACTGTAACTGCCTTCATATTAATAATACAGCAGCAGCCACGAGCCTGCTCTCCCTCCTTTAATTTTTACAAAATAAAAGCCACCAACTCATTTCCAGCATTAAAACAAGCTTGTTGACACGTTCACGTCACCGCAGACCTCTGAGTTTGCATGCAGTGCACACATGAGAGTCACAGCTTTTAGATTTTTTTTTTTAGTTTTTGTCTCACTCTTTTCTATCAAGCTAAAAAAATTAAATGCATATCTACAGATCATCTAGGAAGTTTTTATCTTTTAGTGAAGGCATATTATGGTGCAATAAATGCCATATCTGCACGACAATGCAGACATAATTATGCTGCAATCTAAGTTTGATTAATAGGTCACACATTTGACTGAGAAAGGCTTGAGAGCGACGCGTGAAATATATTAGAGGAATTGTGGAGGTATACCCCAATAGATTAAACTCCAAATATGTGTAAATATAATAACAAATCCAACCATTGTGAGCTATATGCACACGAGCAGCTGCACCTCAGATAATATTTTAGGCTATATTTCTGGGATGAACACAAACACAAACACACACACGCAAAAAAAAAAAAAAATCAGTTTTACCTTCCAGATTTCGTGATCACCATCTCAGTGCCTCTCTTGTGGAAGAGCTCCCAAAGCTCCTTGGCTTCCAGGTGAACTTTGGGGTCGTCCTCCACCTCCTCCTCAGGCTCCAGAGTCTTCAGAGGCCTGAGGTGGGCGGCCGCAGACTGGTGCCCCAGCGACGAGAAGTGGAGGCCGGTCTCCGCGGCTCCCATCAGCTGGTCCATGATCGGCTTCCCCAGGGCGCCCGGCAGAGACAGGGAGCCGCTGTGAGGCAGCGCCAGCGCCGGGAAGAAAGGCGGCTGGTGACCCAGCATTGCACTCATGGCAAATTCCGGACCCCGGTGAGGTATAAACGGATGATATGCCATACTTGATCCCTGTATGACTGGATCTCTCATCAGGAAGTTCATCCAAGTGCAGGCAACAAATGGAGACGGCTTGGTCGGATGTGAAACAATATTTCTAACAGAGGAGCCCTGCGTGCGAGAGGAGCGAGCGGAGACAAAATAAAAAAGAGGGGAAAAAGAAGCTGAAGTTGGCAAGCTTTGGAAATTCCTCCTTCAACTCTGCAGAAATAAGCATCCACTTATTATTTTCTTCTTCTTCGTCTTCTGCCAAGTTGAACAGCTGAATTTCTGATCAAAAGTCAGCAAAGAGAAATGTAAAAGCGCCTCTCCATTATTCTTCGGAAGTGCTGCGAGACCGATTTTCTTCAGAGGCTGACGCGCATCGGACACCTTTGTGCGTCTCGCTGGCTTGCGGACATTAGGCGAATTAAACCAACTCGGGGTGAGTCACTTAATTGACTGCAGTGCATTCTTTCTCTTCTGCCGCTGTTTACAATATCGGCATTCCTGTTAAAATGCGTTCCTTCTTATTGGCTTCAGTCCTGCAGCAGCGAGGGCGACGTGTTGAAATATTTCGATAGCGCCGAATAATCCCCCTGCCTTTACTTGCTCCGGACATGCACCCTCACACGCACACACACACTTTATTCCTCCTCTCTCCGTCGCGCGCACACACATTTCAGGGAAAGACGTGTGCAGAGAAAAGGAGTCCGCTGACGGCCAGAGAGAGAGAGAAACACAGAGAGAGAGAGAGGGAGAGAGAGAGAGAGAGGTGGTAAGGTCCCAGCTCCGTGATTTTCCTAGCGCCTCTGTGGCCCATAGGGCTTCATACTGTATGGATGTGTTGCATGTTACGAGTAGCAGCGCTCCGTTTGATTGGCTCTTTGACGCTTTCGGACCAATTGTGTGGCTGCGTAGGCGTGGTTTTAACAGGTCGGGTGGAGGGGACAGACTTCAGACTTATAAAAAGGTGTTTGGAAACTCAAAAGGGCTTTGCCGTGAAAACACCCACCCTGCCCCTGGTCGGTGTTGTGTGAATATGCCAACATCGTTACTAGAAGTTGCGCTATCGGTCGGTCGGTCGGTGTTGCGCGCGCGCGAGAGACAGAGAGAGAGCCGGGGCGAGGAAGGAGGGGAAGCCAGACGGAGCTCGAGCCGCGGGGAAACCGGGCACGCTTCGTCGGCGTGATGTTGTGATCTGTCGCGCTGCTCTGACTTCCTCCTCCTCCTTCTCCTCCTTCTCCTCCCGTCCCACCGTCCTCCATCGCGAACATATTTTATCCATTCACGCACACATTTACTTTGATGATTTAACAGTGAGCATCTCGCGTCACTTGCTGAAGTTTGCGGAGATTTAGCGGCCGAGTAGCCAAACGCGTCTTGTAACATCCTCCTCTGAGATCACAGCTCAGGGAAAATATGAGCTGGTGACGGGATGAGGCGCTCGATGATAAGTTCGTGTAATGTTAATAAAAATAATGTTGTGACGCGTCTGCAAACGCTCGACAATTGTTTATTGTCATATTTAGGCTATATTTGATCATTGATTTTGTTAGAATGATAACGACTGTAAAGTTTTGGGGTTTTTTTTAAAATTCCCATTTAGGATATTTAGACACACACACTCTGCTTTTCCTCCCCTGCTCTAAATTTGGATCTGAGTCAGTGCGAGTGAAATATGAATCTGTGTATTGTTGTATATTATGTTGCCGAAACATGAAGAGCTGATGAAACGTTCTGGACTCGAGTGGGTATTTTCATTTTGACTTGAAATAGCATTTTCATAAACTGACCTGAGTTGGAGCCTATAATCGTGCAGCATCTCATGTTTGCGCGCAGAGACGCAGAGTCTATATTTGGGGTGTGTTCACTGCTGCTTGTGTTTTTTATCAATTATTGTATCAAAACTGTCTGTGTTTTGAATCACACCAGTCAATCCCTGTTGTTAAATATAGCACGCTTTCCCGGCACCACTGTCTCTGGGAAACAATTCAATTTTAGTCCCAGTCGGAAGTGACACTTGCACTGGACGCACCGAGGTGTCATTGATAAAACAAGGCTATTTTTAAGCAAATGTTTTCTGCTATGAGACGTTTACTTGCATGAATTATTATGCAGGTCTGTGTTATAATCAGCGACATTTTATTTTATTTTTTATCTACATTTAAATGTGGATATGAATAAATCTTATTCTTCATACTCAGCTAAAACGCCGTTCAGAAGTATGCAGAGCGTCACTATTGGCTGCAACAATATTGCTTCACTGGAAAGAAGCGTCTAAAAAAAAAAAAAAAAAAAAGAGTGTGCGCCCTGGACCAAAGCCGGCGAGCGCTCCCTGAAAATGCTATTTAACCACAAATTCACGAGTAAACTAGAGAGCCGCGGCCGGTCAGCCACCTCTGGATAAACATTGACCATCAATTCTCAGTCAATTGTCTGTCTTCGAGGGGCCAGGCGGCGACCGAGGCGGATGGTGGATCTCAAAGTCCTTGAGTGAGTGAGGGAGGGAGGGAGGGAGGTGGGGGGCGAACGACCATGCAATAAGGCGCAATCTCACAAAACATGCATTAGGCCCTAAAAGTGAAACGTGTCATCATGCCCCGCTTAATAGTTTGCACACACTTGTGCAGCATTAATGCATCTGCAAAGTCCTCTCCTCATCTAATATTTGGATCATACTTGTTGCACACAGGTTGCATTGATGCATGTGTCTAGTATTATTTTGGAGCCTGGTAGTCAGTAAACGCCTCATGGCTCACACTGGGAGCCTCTGAAAGCTTTCACTCCAACCGAATTTCCATTCAGCACTGCTCATGCATGCAAGTACTGGTGAGAAGCCCGCTGTCATATTATGCATGTTTTGTTCACTGCAGCCCAATTGTTGTCC